>JAUJPP010000011.1:10763231-10854892 GCA_030562195.1 Nipponacmea schrenckii
GATCCCGTAGAGGTGTATTTTGTTATATTTTGCTAAATATGTTGCTGAAGGCGATAAGTTAATAAGTTAGGATTTTAATATTAATGTAGATACAATTATTTATCATTATTTATCATTATGTCCACCATATTAATGTAGATACCATTATTTATCATTATGTCCACCATATTTATGTAAATACCATTATTTATCATTATGTCCACCATATTAATGTAGATACCATTATTTATCATTATGTCCACCATATTTATGTAAATATCATTATTTATCATTATGTCCAACATATTAATGTAGATGAAGTGGTGGGTACATTAGTTTTGATGAGGAGTTATCTACTCCCTTTGGCGTATTATCGCCCTCAGCCTTCGCTGACATCACGTTTGAAGTTAACAGGAGCGGATGATATTGATGTTCTACCTTAGGTGCTGCCCTTAATGTCTCAATATTGCGATCTTTGGCTGCCTTAGACATGGATTTTAGCCGTCGTATAAAGTATACTATACCAAAAAATAGACCAATACCTATATATATATGTATTTAGTGACCATGCTTTGTCCTCAACAATTGATTGGATATTACTTAAATCTTTAATAAACGTATCAATGGGTACTTTTTTTTTAGCGTACTCAAAATTTTGGGAAGTTTAGGAAAAGAATTATTAAAGAATTTTTGTTTAATAGGAGCCCAAATTTTGATTGTTGATTTATTAAAATGTAAATTTATAAGAGGGAAATTTTCTTGAACTCTATATTCACTTTTGTCAGTGTAATAAGGAAGTAGAGTTAGATATTCGTTTGAAGCTGAACAAGAAGTGTTTATCCTAATTATATCAATAGGTGGCTGAATAGATAATTTAGTTGGTTTTTTATTCAAACAAAACAAAGATAGTCTCAGAGGATGTTTGGTCGATATCGCCCAATAACCGTTTTTTAAATATTCTGCTAAAGGTAAAATTGCATAGGGTTTAATCATTACTTTACATACGTCCTTAACAAGCTGATTATCCATGAAAAGAAATATGATGCAAAGTTTACTAAGATTAATTGGATAAAGTGGACTTTTTATATTACAAAACTCAAATTCCTTATTTTTAGATTTAAATTTAGATGATTATGGAGATTGCCAATTAAATCAATCCCATTTTCTATAAAATAACGCAATTCGTTTAAAATAAATTCGACCTTACTATTTATTGACAAGAAACTTTTGATATGACGAAGATCCGAAGAAAAATTGTTAAATAAGTTATCAAATTTCGATTCAAATATTCGAAGATTATTTAACAAAGAATTTATAGCTACCCTGTTTCTAGAAATTTCTAAACGTGTTGCATTTAAAACAGATAAACTATTTTCAACAATATGAATAACTCTTTCTTGATTATTGGCTAATTTGTTCACTGAACTCTTAACTATATTAAGGTCATCTTCTGAGACAGTACAAAAAGAAAACTTAAAGCTTTGCCAATAATTGGTAATAGAGATCTACGTTTACGATAGTTATTTAAAGTTTCAAAGTCCTTACTTTGGGATTTCAAAATAGAAAACCGTTCTCTAAATAAATCTAAATCCTGAACTCGATTTTTCAACGAATCCGAATAAAAATCACTATGAAGTTGTTGAGCATATTTTGATAAAATACTATTGGTTGCAAAAATTGTTTTCTGAACATCTTGTTCTAAAGATGTAATCATATGATTATATGGTTTCAAGTCTTATCACGAACGATGCCAACCACTTTGAACGAGAAGTACTGAATTAAAACAGTGAACGAAAAACAACATTTTCATGGACAACCAAAGTGGAAACGCAGCCAAAAATATAGACAGCTGTACAAAAAACATCCTACAATGAAATAAAGAAACAATAATATATCACAAAAAACACTTGGAATATGGAATGTCATCCTCATCCGAAGAATCTTCACGATCACGACGGTTATGATGAACTATGTCAAATCGAGGTTGGACACTTTCATGATCGTCATCAGATGAATCCTCAGATGAATCATTGTCCTCATCAGGGGGAACAACAAAATTTGACCGACGTAAGTTTGGTAAATCGTCCTGAGGAATATCCCAATTTTCAATTTTAGCCAGACGGAGATGTTCTGCATGGGATTTTGTTGTGGAACCATCAAGTTGATTCCTAACAATGAAAGATACTGGACCAGTTCGTTCTATGATTCGATAGAATGGTTTTCATTTAGACTGAAGTTTGCTTTTTCGCGAATGGTTTTTGATATAAACTGGATCACCAACATCGAAATTTATTGGCTTACTTTTTTTATCGGCATATTCCTTTTGCTTGATCTTAGCAGCTTTCATATTTTTATGAACTAACATAAAAGACTTATGCTGATTCTCAAGAGCAATCTTATGGAATTCTTCCCCTACATATTTTCTCCTAGGTCGTAAAATTGTCAGTAGGAAGTACGACGTCTCTATTGTACATTAGAAAAAACGGTGAAAATTTTGAAGATTCACTGATATTGAATCTTACAGCTGCCAAAGTTTGATTCAAATAAAGATCCCATGATTCAATATTATCTTCCATTTTTTTTTTGATAAAACATCATGCGAGGTACGGTGAAATCTCTCCACTCGAGCATTACTTTGTGGATGATAAAAGGTATCGTTACATGATGAATATTTAAAGTTGCCAATGTATCACGCATAGTTTTATTTTCATTTTCCGAACCATTATCAGTAACCAGTTGTAATGGAGTGCCATAACGAGGGAATATTTCTTCAATAATTAAATGGGCAATAGTATCCTTAACTGCAAAAGCTTCTGGCCAACCACTGTACCAATCAACGAATGAAACTATATATTTATTCCCGGATAATGAAATTGGATATTGGCCAGATAAATCTAGGGTTACCTTTGCAAATGGAAAAGGAGGTATGTCTGTTTCTTGAGCTGGCGGGTGAGTCTTTTTTGAAAAACGTCTTTGACATGTAACACATTCTGAGACATGTGCATACACATGTTTATAAAGATTGGGCCAATAATATTTTTGACAAATGAGATAAGTTTTTTCCTTTCCGAGATGAAACATATTGTGATATTCACTGATAACATCCTTTTGTAAGTGAGTAGGAACAAATAAACGTGGAGTTGATTCAGTCGAATCTGGATGAGAAATATAGTATAAAATTTCTTGAATAAGTAAAAATTTCTTATTGGCTTTAACAGTTTTGTGAGTTTTTAACTGTTCTATAATACTGACAATATCGTTGTCTTTTGTTTGTTCTGCTATCATATCATATGATTTAATTACCTCAGAATCTATTGTTTCAGTAATATCATTGGAAATCTCGCATATTGCAAATTTTTGGGCTCAAACTCATTTGAATTTATTGCACTAATTTCTAAAGTGTTTTCCGGTGGTTTGGAATCATCAACTGTCGAAGAATTTGTGATAGTCGGCATTCTACTCAAAAATCAGCAATAACATTTCGTTTTCCTTCAAGGTACTCTATTTGACAGTTGTAAACACTTATGGATAACGCCCAGAGCTCTATTTTCTTATTGTTTATTGGAGAATCAAGCAAATACTTAAGAGGCTTGTGGTTTGATTTAATTGAAAATTTAGCATCATGAAGGTAAAAATCAAGCTTTTGTAAGGCAAAATAAATTGCATAGCACTCTTTTTCAATTGTGGACCAACGTGATTGTGTATCGCTAAGCTTATGAGACAATAAATAAACTGGCATTTCGTCTCCTTTACCTTCTGAATTGATTTTGGTTTGTGTCAAATATGTCCGTATACAACGTGTATGGTTTATTGGGATCTGGATACGATAAAATTGGTATGTTAGACAATATTCTTTTAATATCCTGAAAAGCATTTTCACACTTAATAGACCAATTAAATTTTGCATCTTTTCTAGTGAGGGCAATCAATGGTTCTGCAATCCTCGAAAAATCAGGACAGTATCGTCTATAATGTGAAGCCTATTCCTACTAAACTACGGACCTACGGAGTAACATTACGTAATACATTTATTTTTTCAGAATCCGGTTTTATGCCTTCAGGTGTTATAACAAATCCCAAATAACTTGTTTCTGATTGGAAGAAACTACATTTGTTTAGTTTTAATTTTAAATTATGATCTCGTAAGCGTTGAAATACTAGGTCAATATGCTTCATATGGTCTTCAATTGACGATGAAAAAATAAGAATGTCATCTAAATAGGCCATAGCAAAAGTTTGCACGTCTCTTAATAAAATAGACATTAAATTTTGGAAAACACCCGGAGCATTAGCGATTCCAAATGGTAACACGTAAAAGCTATAAAGTCCACGATAACAAGAAAAACTTTTTCTTTATCATTTTCATCCATTTGTATTTGCCAATAACCCGATTTAAGGTCTAATTTGGAAAAATATTTTTATTATTTGATTGTGCCAAAATATCATCAATAAGAGGTAAAGGATATGAATTAAATTTAGTAATTTTGTTAAGTTTTCGGAAATCCACACAAAACCGCTTAGAACCGTCTTTCTTATTGACTATTACGATAGGAAATGACCAGGGGGAACACGAAGGTTGTATAATATTTGCCTCAAGCATATCATCTATAGCTTTGTCTACAATTGGTCTTTTGTTCAGAGGTGTGCGATAAGGAGGTAATTTAATTAGAGGATGATCCCCAGTATCAATTTTCATTTTAACAGTTTGGGTTTGACTCAGTTGTAAATCTGTACTCGCAAAAAGGTCTTTATTCTGAGTAATAAAATCATTAAAATCAGGCTTAAGGTTTGTTGGAACATCAACATCTTCTAAATTAATTGATTCATTAGAGTCTGTTTTGGAAGAATCAATTAAATTTATAAAAGAATCGTTTGAAATTTGCTCAAGTTTACCTAAAATGCAACCACGACGCAATTTAAAAGTACGGTTAGTATTATTAGTAATCACTATCTGGTAACGTCTTTGTTTATTAACAACATTTATACTATCTGACAAAACTAATCCAGGCTGATCACTAATAAAAACAAAGTCAACTGGTGATATTAAAAAAAGGGAGAAGAAGTTGGGATTTCTAAAGTTTGCCTGGTACGAACCATCAAAATAGACTGACCTCATTTGCTACTCTTACAAAGGAAGAAATATGGTTGTCAGATAATAAAGGGATATACTCTTCATTGACACGTAAACATGCAGTGTCAAAATATATACGAACACCTTCCTTATAAAGCCAATCGCGTCCTAAGTTAAAATTTCTATTAATATTGGAAACAACATAGAACTTATGTGTCAACTTATTCTTTCCCATTTGAAATGACAAATTCACATAACCATGCAGAACCAAAGCGTCGCCGTTAACAGATTGCAAATTTAAATGATCCTTTTTAAGTGGTGGCTTAGACTTTAATTGCTTAAAAATTTTGTAATTAATTATGCTAACTTCAGCACCTGTATCAACTAAACTCCTAAAACGTGACGAACCTATTTTAATTATACAAGAACTTGGATTTTGATTAAGATTAAGTCTAGATACTGGTAATGATGACTTACTCTTTTCAGCAGCTTCAATTTGAAAATTGTTAGTTTAAATGCTTCCTTGAATCCTGATTGTACAAAGCTACACTACCATGTATAAATGAGAGCCTGAAACAATACTATATTATCAGTACACCATAATTATCCTACAATATTATAATAACATGTAGTAATACAAATAAAAAGCAAAAGAGTAATTAAAGATAAGAATTCTACAAAATTCTTGAGCAAGCATGGTTCATGGTCTGGTCACGTGACCTCAAAGAAAAATTGTTAGCGGGGTCTAACTCTTTATCATGCTAATTATCGCAAATATTTCATATGACATGTCATAAAACATTTACAGTTTGATTCTTAACAACCTAATACAATTAATGCTAAGAAATATAATTCTCAAATGAAAATACAAGTATAAAACTATTTAAAACTTACACGTTGTGAGAACTGTGAGGGGTTTCCATATTGAAAAAAGGTGCACAATACTTGATAATAAAGACTAAAAGAACTCAATAAGCATTATTACGACTAGTAATACCTGACTACCAAATTCCAAGAAATAGCTTTAACTCATTATCCGAAACTATTTAAAATGTATAACAATGAATAAGACTGGATAATTGTTATAAGTGAAGGTCATTAGACTAAAGTAATAATCGTTCTTACTAAAATCCAACTACTATAATCCTATGCATTCTGACTCACACACTCCCCTCCTGTTGATGAATGAACAGTCGAATTATAAACATGAGTTCTGGTAAATGTTGCGGCCATTTACGTTTCTGATTAGTGTCTAAAGATCGCAATAAATTGTGTAAAGTTCTATTAAATCTTTCACAATGTGGGTTTCCTTTTGGGTAATACGGTGTTGTTCGACTCCTTTTAATTTTATAAATTTTGCAAAGTTCAGCTATAAGATTACTTTCAAAGTTTCTTCCCTGATCGGAATGAAGTCCTGCTGGAACTCCATACTTCTGAAACCACTCCCGTACTAATACGATGTCTGTTGTAAACGCGGTTTGATTTTTAGCAGGGACTGCAATTGTAAATATACTAAAAACGTCAGTCATGACTAACACATTTTCTCGTCCACAACTAGATTTCTCTAAAAGTGTGTAGTCCATAGCAACTATTTCATTGGGTCTTGTTGCAATTAAATGACTCATCGGAACTTTACCTTGTGGGTGTGGCATTTTAGACTACAACATTCACATTTTCTACAATGTTCGGCTATATCATTGAACATACCTGTCCAATAGAATCTTGAACGAATAAGACTGGTTGTACCTTGATGTCCAGCTTGATTGTGCAACAATAAAACAACAGTGTCTATTAAACATTTTGGTAATATGAGTTGCTTCAAAGTTCCTTGTTGAGGATCGTTGATTATTCTGTATAATATTCCATCCTGTAACTTAAATTGTTCTCTTTGACGTAACATATGCATTACAAGTTTTGATGCCGTATGCCTTTCCTTTCGTGTTGGTTTTCTATTTTCCTTCAAATACAACAATACTCGATTAATTACTTTGTCTTCTCCTTGTAACTTTTGAAGATCTTTTATACCATAACTAGGTAAGGAATATATGGACTGGCATGTTATTTCAACTTTCGGTTCATAATGTGGGTGATACCATGTCTTGTATTACGTGATGTTAAGCAGTGACTTGTAGTTGTGTTGGTACTCTCGAGCTTTGAATATATTCTGATAATATACTGTCTTCAACTGGTTTTCTAGATAGTGCATCAGCTGCTGCATCAGCTGCTGCATTTAGAATTCCAGGGCGATATTTAATAGTGAAGTTAAACTGAGCTAGTTGCGCCCCCATCTCTGTTCTACAGCTCCAATCTTAGCAGTAGACTGAAGGTAACTAAGGGGATTATTGTCTGTGATGATGGTAAATTTGGATCCATAAAGATAATCCTTAAAATTTTCGGTAACGGCCCATTTCACAGCTAATAGTTCGAGTTTGGCCGAACTATAATTGGCATCATTTCTTTCAGAAGGTCTTAACGTCCGACGTCTGCCTGTAAAACCTTAGTAAACTCATTAGTTACATCTCGGCTGGACTACGGACTTCTGAATAGGGTACAGATAATTCAGAACACTTCAGCTCGGTTGATATGTAAAAACTAAAAAGCACCGCCATATAACACCGATTCTTATGTCCCTTCATTGGCTCCCAGTTCCCAGTATAAGATTTTAATGTATGTTTTTAAATCCCTTCACGGCAGTGCACCTGATTATTTACAAAAACTTGTGTGCGTATACCACCCCACCCGTTCATTAAGATCAGAGAACAGCGCATTACTCCAACAGCCCTGTATACGAACCAAGACTTATGGCGAGAGACCCTTCGACAAAGCAGCTGCCACACTCTGGAATAGTTTACCATCTGAACGCATCTTTTTAGACTAGCCTATCCAGATTCTTAAATGTGTTTTAATCGTACCTCTTTCTTTTACTGATTATTGTGTAATTTTACTCAGGATATATTGTTATATTATTTATTTATTTTTAGTCTATACCTATAACTATCTGACCTGTGATCTACAATTTTATTTATTTCTTCCGTCAATTTTTAAAAAAATGCATTTCATTTTTTAAATGCATTTTGTAATTTGTTTTAGTTGTGTTTTATGTGTAAAGCGCTTCGTGTAATATTTATGTTGAATAAGCGCTATATAAAAACTTTGTAATAATAACAAAAAAAAATAAAACTAGAGCCACACGTGGCACAGAGTGGGACTTTGCTAACGTTGCCAAATTGCAACAAACAGGCCGAAACATCTAATTTTCTGGAAGAAACTGGCCAAAGCAACAGGGTATCTGTGTGCAAAGTACCTTTTTGAAAAACGTTATTTCCTACAGACGTAGAGCGCTGACCGATGTAAATGAAAAATTGTATGTTTACCCGGATGTGCCAAGCCCATCTCATTTATTTTGACGTAAATCTAATCACATTTGAAATGTATATTAACGGTACAAATTTGAAGCTTGAACATCTAATAGATCACGAGATATGCACAAATACATTTCAAAAAAGCAAAATGTACTTTAATTTTAAAAGTGCAAAAATTAAATTTTCATTTTAAAAACTTTTGTTATTCATTGCTGGAAAGTGGACAAAAAGCGCCTTAAGAATCTGAAAAAAATAACCCTCTAAATTAATTAGGTCACGCTCTAGAGCAGTCCAAAGTTGTGAATTTTGCTGTTTTCGGGCAGCTATAAAACCGGAAGTTGACGCGAGAGGTCAAATGTCAAAATATTAAATGATAGATAAGGTCAATGACCTTTGACCTACAAAAGGTCAAGGTCACCAATGGTCAAGGTCATGAGAAATAAGCTTCCAAATTTAGAACAAATTAACCGGTTTGCTATTGTCGAGAAATTGCAACAAACAGGCCGAATCATCTGATTTTCTGGGATGAACTGGCCAAAGCAATGGGGTATCTGTGTGCAAAGTACTTTTTAAAGAAAACGCTTTTTCCTACAGACGTAATTCGCTGACCCATGAAAAGGGTAAATTCGAAAATTACCCGGATGTGCCACGCCCATCCCATTTTTTTAGCGTGAATCTAATCACATTCAAAATGTATATTCACGGTACAAATTTGAAGTTTGTACATCTAATTGATCACGAGATATACACACATACATTTCAAACAAGCGAATATACGGCAAAATGTACTTATCTTTGCAAAAATGAAAAACTTCAATTTTCATTTTAAAAATTTTTTGTTATATATCCTTGGAAAGAGGACAAAAAGCACTTTAAGAATCTGAAAAAAATAACACTCTAAATTAATTAGGTCACGCTCTAAAGCTACCCAAAGTTGCGAATTTTGCTGTTTTCGCGCAGCTATAAAACCGGAAGTAGATGTCGGAGGTCAAAGGTCAAAGTATCAACTAATAGCCAAGGTCAATGACCTTTGACCTATTAAAGGTCACGGTCATCAAAGGTCAAGGTCACGAGAAATAAGCCCCCAAACTTCCAAAAAATTCAACCGGATGTTGCAAAAATGCAAAAGCGAAATTCAAAATTCGGCTCCCATACTTTTTTTCGCAATCGTTTAGACTTTCTAAAAATACAAATAACACACAAGTCACTCTTACCGTAGAGGCCCCATTTTGAGTTTTACAAAAAAGTGACATTTCAAGATGGCGGCCAAAGTTTCACTTCCGGTTCGGATTTTTTCTTCTTCGTTTTTTTGTATTCTAATTTAATTACGATCGACATTAATTTTGTTGCGATACATCAATTACAGCACAAGAAGGTCAACCGGAAGTTTAAACCCTTTTTACGCTTAAACCGGAAATGAAGCAAAACTTTTGACTCTGCAAATGTATTTATATTCGTGACACTTGAAGGCACCCAATTTTCAGATCAATCCGTCTTAAAATAGCAAAGTTGCAAAAATGTGCAAAATACGGCAAAAAAATGTGTGCTATGAATTTTCGAATTTCGAAATTTTGTAACTGCTATCTTGTTGGAAATTGTTTCAAGTTTTCAAAAATGCAAACCCGAAGAAAATCGATTGAAAATTGCGACTTCTAGAGCCACTGACCGACTTTTTAGGCATGTTGCAATGCAGCACTTCCGGTTTTGCAAAAATGTTCCAATTTATATTCATTAGAAACGTCGACACTACAGAAGGTCTGGAGATGTTGTGAAATTGCTGCAACTATTGCAGCCTAGGCTGTGTGCCCTGTGTAAATTTCGAAAAAAAAAAAACTAGAACTGTGAACAGCTCCGAGCGTGGCAACTATGCGTTATCCCATGGATTTCGAACATTTTGAAACTTCTAACCTGCTAGCTTTCAATTACGGTACTTTTCAGCCTCCAATTGTGGAACAAGCGTAACAATATTGTTAGATCTATAGACAGCTGATGTCAAGGCCATTCTATATGGAAAATTTCAAGGTCATTGAAGGTGAAGGTCACAAGATTTAGAATTTCAAATTTTTTAAAAATTCAAACGGGCATAAATAATAAATGACGGACTAATTAAATTTTAAAGAAAATTTGCCATTCTCGGAAAAATGGCGCATGCGCAACTAGCAATTGGAATTTTTTTCTTCTCGGGGGATACAAATTATTTTGTATAGCTAATATATACTGTTTTTGCTTACATTCTTGAATTACACGGGATGTAGGGTCGCCTGAAATGAGATAAAAAAACCGGAAGTCCCCACGCCCAAACCGGAAGTGATCAAAAAATTTTGATGATATATTTTTAATTGTGTTGCGTATTTATCTATATCCTGTAAATTTCAGATCGATCCGAACATTAGAGCCCGAAAGTGTAATATAACCGTCCAAAATTGCAAAATAGTCAGATTTCGGTGGGCTATAAAACCGGAAGTTAATATTTGTCATGCAATATCAGCACATCTATAGACAGCTGAGGTCAAGGACATTCTACATCTCAAATGTCAAGGTCATTGAAGGTCAAGGTCACGAGATATAGAGTTTTAAATTTTTGAAAAATTCGAACGGGCATAAAAAAAATTCAAATTCGAAAATCAAAATTCTGTTCCCAACATTTTTTAGATACAGTATCAAGGTTTTGATAGACACCAAAATCATAAAAATCGGTCAATAATTGGCGGACTTATTAAATTTTTAAGAAAATTTGCCATTTTTGAAAACTGCGCATGCGCAACATTCAATTTAATTTTTCTTCATCTCAGGGGATTAAAATCATTTAGTATAGCTTAAATATACTGTTTTTGTTTAGATTCTTGAATTACATGGGAAGCAGGGTCGCCCGACATGAGACGAAAAAACCGGAAGTCCCCACGCCCAAACCGGAAGTGATCAAAAAATTTTGATGATGTAGTTTTAATTGCGCTGCCTATCTATCTATATCCTGTAAATTTCAGACCGATCCGACTATTAGGGCCCGAGCTAGCTTGAAATCTTATTTGCATATTATGCAATTAGCCACTTTCGGGTTAGCGAAAATATTATGTTAGATATTCATTTTTGATTCCAGCCCATATAAAAACCATTGGTGAAAACAAAAATAGTCTATCTTTTTCCGTTTGGGCTAGCGAGCTTCCCAAAAAAAAAAAAAAAAAAAAAAAAAAAATAATCCGAACGAAAACAAAGCGTGACAAATTTTATTTGCCACGCAATTACTCCGTTCTAGAACAATTTGTACTAATCGTCCATTTGCCAAATCGCCCATGCAAACCAATTCGACCTAACCGCATAAACGACAGTTACATGGCTCCCCAAATTTATGCAATATCCTTAATATGATAGCCAATAATACAAGTTTGTGTATAGGACGCTCTAAAGAATTCACTTGACTTATACGTTTACCTTTATTGTTTAAATACCTATCGCCCACCAAAAGCTTAAGCCTTTTAACTAAATTGTCTTTATCATGATAAACATTAATAATACGCCAGGGGCCATTGATTACGTGCTAATTTTAAATCTGTCGTCAGAACAATGTCATTCACCTTCATGTTGCGCTTAGAAGTGTTCAATTTTCTGCGGTATTATAAATCATGAACACATTCCTTTCGCCAACGATTCCAAAATTCGTTTGAAATGAATTGGACCCTCCGCCAGCGCTTACAGGAATATAAGTCCTGTTTTAGAAATTCTCCAGGGGGGGGGGGGGTAAAACAATATTGGATTTAAGAGTTAATAAATTATTAGGACATAAAGGTTCTGACATCATATAAGTTATTTACTGATAGAGGTCTACTGTTAACAATATTAGAAGCCTCACATAAAACTGTTCTCAATGACTCATCATCAAGTTGAGATCCTAATTGTAGCAATAATTGATTTATAACATCTCTTAGGGTCCTTATTTGCCTTCCCCATGTGTCTCCCATATGACTTTCAGAAGGAACATTAAATTTAAACTCAAAGAAATCACATCCTTTTTCTAAAAGGTACTCTCGAATTCTGTCATATAATTTCAATTTCTTGTATTTCAGTACTTGGTTTGCAAGTCATGGATATCGTATACATATAATTTCTTATCCCCAAATTCCTGAAACTATAAATTTTCCCCATTTCCACCTGATCTATTCAATTCTCATACAAAGCTACAGTAATATAACTGCTCCTATCATGTACAATACCGTTTCTCATTCGCTTACTAGCTTTGAAAATAATTACATTTTGTTTCTTCTTCCATTTTCACAACTTTTGCCTTTATCATATACCGCAACAGAAAAAACAATGTAATAAGAAAGCTTGCCAAAAGGTAATATACGCCCACTCGCAGCTTTGACATTAGATTAAAATATTGGACAGTATCAGGGGAAAAAATGCAAAGATCCAGTTATAACTTACACCTCTTATGAACTTTTATGAACTATTTAAATGAACATAAATAGGATACCAGGAGACATCGATAACCGTTCAGCCGCGGTCCGAGTTAGTAATAAATTGATATGACCTCAATAACATTTTGTCGATCAAAAGACCGTTTCAAAACTAGCCAGTTATAGAAAAATAATTTGTTCAATTGAGAAATCGAGCTTATTACAATACGAACTCTATTTTCTCCCGGATTAAGAATTGAACAATTTCCCAGCCAATCAGAGAATAGTATTGAAGAAGCGTAGTAAGGTCAGCGGGTCAATTACAGAACAAAGCCAATCGGAAGGCTGCTAAAGTTTACACGTCATAGTCCACAAGTTCGCGTGGCAGAAAAGCGAAACTAGAACCAAATAAAACTCATAACGCTTTCCTTATCAATGAAAATATAATGAGCCGAAGACCCCAATGCATTTTAGAATTTTTTTTAATAATCTTATCATTTAACTAAGGATTAATAGTTAAAAGAAATCGATGACATGACACGCTTTCAGCAAAGTCCCAGTTTGTTTTCGAAATGTCTTTTTTTTTTTTTTTTTTGTTTTTTCGATTTTTCCACACCTTCCTGCTCTTAGATTACAACAGTTGCAGCAACCATTCGACTTCCCTAGACCTTCTGTAGTGGCAACGTTGTTAATGAATTTAAATTGGAACATTTTTGCAAAACCGGAAGTGCTACAGTGCAATATTTGCAAAAAACAGTTTTTCGGCTCTAGAAGGCACAATTTTCGTCGGGTTTTCATTTTCAGAATCTACATACAATATCCAATTCGTAGCAGACAATCTTTTGCCGTATTTTCGTATTTTTTTACCTTTTTTTTAATTTTTGTCCGATTAAGTTCCAATTTTAGGTGCTAAGAGAGACTATAAATCTGAACAAAATGGCATTGTCAAATATTTTGCGCCACTTCCGGTTTACGTGCAAAAACGGTTCAAACTCAAAATCTCTATTTTCCGTTCTACTTCCGGTCTAATTGTCATGGGTCATTGAAACTTGTGTTGAACAATATCTTTTGAAAAAAACTGGCCGATTTAAATAAAAATCCAGACCGAAAGTGAATCTTTTACCGCCATCTTGAAATATCACTTTTTTGTAAAACTCAAAATGGGGCCTCAGGGTTAAGCCCTATTCGCGTGATGTTTGCTTATTTTGTAAGTTCGTTCTATTGCAAAAAAAAGTATTGGAGCCGATTTTTAAATTTCGATTTTACTTTTTTGCAACATCCGGTTGAATTTTTTCAAAGTTTGAGGACTTCTTTCTCGTGACCTTGACATTTGATGACATTCATTGACATTGGCTACCAGTTGATACTTTGCTCTAGAGCGTGACCTAATTAATTTAGAGGGTTAATTTTTTTCAGATTCTTAAGGTGCTTTGTGTCCTCTTTCCAACGATATATAACAAAAGTTTGTAAAATGAAAATTGAAGTTTTTGATTTTTGCAAAGAAAAGTACATTTTGCCGTATTTTCGCTTGTTTGAAATGTATGTGTGTATATCTCGTGATCTATTAGCTGTGCAAGCTTCACATTTTTACCATGAATATATATTTTGAATATGATTAGATTCCCCTCCCAAAAAACGAGATGGGCGTGGCACATCCGGGTGAACTTCAAAATTACCATTTATATTGGTCAGCGAATTACGGCTGCAGTAAATAACGTTTTTCAAAAAAGTACCTTGCATACATATACCTCATTACTTTGGCCAGTTTATCCCAAAAAATCAAATGTTTCTGCCAGTTTGTTGCAATTTTGCGACATTTGCAAAAAAAATCAGTTTTTTTTTGTTAGGGGGCTTTTTTCTAGTGACCTTCACCTTTGGTGACCTCGACCTTTACAAGGTCATAGGTCACTGACTGTGGCTTTCAATTGATACTTTGACCTTTGACCCCCCGACGTCTACTTCCGGTTTTATAGCTGCCCGAAAACAGAAAAATTCGCAAATTTGGACTGCTCTAGAGCGTGACCTATTTAATTTAGAGGGCTATTTTTGTCATATTCTTAAGGCGCTTTTTGTCCACTTTCCAGCGATGTATACCTAAAGTTTTTAAAATTAAAATTTAATTTTTTCACTTTTAAAATTAAAGTACATTTTTTTTTTTTGAAAAGTATTTGTGTATATCTCGTGATCTATTAGCTGTACAAGCTTCAAATTTGTACCGTGAATATACATTTCAAATGTTACTAGATTTACGCCAAAATAAATTAGATGGGCATCCGGGTAAACTTCCAATTTACCATTTATATCGGTCAGCACTCTACGTCTGTAGGAAATAACGTTTTTCAAAAAAGTACTTTGCACACAGATACCTCGTTGCTTAGGCCAGTTTCTCCCAGAAAATCAGATGTTTCGGCCTGTTTGTTGCAATTTGCGACGTTAGCAAAGTCCCACTCTGTGCCACGTGTGGCTCTAGTTTAATACTCTTTTCAGTTGTAAACCAGCATTAAACAATGTTCGCAATGGATTTTCATCAAACAGTCTTTCACAGAATCCTGTGTTCCAGAACTTTCACTTTCCCCGGTCACAAAAGATGAAGAACTATCCTGTAAAAATAATCAGCAGCTGACAAATCCTGTGCATATACTATCTCACTGACATTCTTCTTCTTTGGAGCATGGAAAACTAACTGGGGAAAATCTTTTTTTTTTTTAGAGAAAATGCTTCAACTGATCATTTCACAAACATTGGTGTAAATATATAAGCTTATTGATAATTAACATTTCAAATCAGAGCAGAAAGCAACTGGATAAGATTTGAATCAAAGGGGGTTAACTATTACAAATTCCCTTTTCAATCCGTTTGATTCACAGTAAAGCCGACTACAGCATCTAGCTTAGCAAAATTTCATTCGTGATTGTTTTCTTATTCAAAATGCTGTAGTGTGCGGGTGATTTCTTCCTTTTTGGACAGAATTCAAAATATCAAACACGTTTGATAATTTATGCTACGCGTGGAAAATAACTTACAGTGTGCGCTATTTGCTTACGACTTTCTCTAACTGTGACTGTTTAAGATGGAGGCGGCCATGGCTCATATGTCAATAATTGATTCCTTGTCAAAGGATGATAAAGAAACTCTTTTGATGCTGTGATTGTTGCGACGGAGACGGAGAAGAAGGAGAGCAGCAAGTCCCAAAGTATGGGTGAAATAGTGGATCAAGAGAAGGCATGGACAGGGAGTCTTTTTTAACCTTGTCAAAGAGCTCGACACCGAGGATCCAGAGAAATTCAGGCAGTATTATCGTCTAGATAGACAATCATTTAATGAAGTTTTATCTATGATTAGGCCACATATTATAAAACAGGACAGATTCGATAGGGCCGGATGAACGCCTTTCTGTCACTCTGAGATTCCTTGCAACAGATAAGAAATGGATAGAAATATGTATTGTATAGTGGGTGGAGGACTACTATCTCGTAGTTACGGGAAAGCACGGGCCTAGGAATCAGACCTAATTTTTATTTCCTCGCACCGATCGGGATTCGAACCCACGGCACCTACTACTGAACTCAGTTTTAACGAGAAGTACTGTCGTCTATACGATTCAAATGAATGTTCTCTTACACCCGCTCGGGGAGACAGCCATATATCCTGGCACTGGCAAGATTAGATAGGGGGGGGGGGACTACTATCTCGTAGTTCCGGGAAAGCACGGGCCTAGGAATCATTAAAATACATATTTACACTGTATGCTTCCAAAGTTTTGTTTATCAATCCAATGTCAGCAATTGTGTCTGTTCACAGACAATTGAAAGCATCATAAAAATTTGTTTACAGATAAAGCTTAACATGAATTCATTACTTTGTAGCATTGTTATAATTGGTAATTAATTGTTAAGCTCTACTGAATCAAAAGACTCGCCTTTAGTTAATTTCGCACAGTTAGGAAGATGTTTATATCAAACAGATTCGTTGTGAATCTTATGTCATTAGTGTCACATTTCTAATACTTGAAAAGTTAAAACCATGAGTTGGGTAATTAATTAAGTATTAAGGTACATCTGGTAAGATGTCTATGTATTTCATAGGACAAGATCTTACATCTTTTATCGTCACCTATCGAGTACTTGAAAAGTAAAACCATGTGTGGGTAAATTACTGTAGTATTAAGGGACAACAAGGGATGCATTTTATCTAAGTTCTAACAGATATCCTTAATGGAGAACATCTGGATAGATAATAT
This sequence comes from Nipponacmea schrenckii, assembly GCA_030562195.1. Lineage (NCBI taxonomy): Eukaryota > Metazoa > Mollusca > Gastropoda > Lottiidae > Nipponacmea > Nipponacmea schrenckii. The sequence continues at coordinate 10,780,278 of JAUJPP010000011.1, forward strand.
AAATATCGTCGGTGAAGTTCCAAAATGTCTTATCTCAGATTTGTCAACTTTTCAGGAGGTACAAAAAACTTCGTAATTTTTTTTCTGAATAAGATGCAAATTTGATCTTCTGAAGTTTGTCAGTGTAAAGTACAATTTATGACCTAATGCGGTGAATTTGATCATAGAGGAACCCATGTGTGCCAGAACCAAGTTACGACAATTTGACACTCCAAATGTGAATTTAAAAGACTCTATACGACCTTTGGTCGCTTAACTACTATTATTCCAGTCTAAGGCGTCCCAAAAGATTGTACATTTTGATTGTGAAATGAATTGAAAATAGAGAAAAATTTAATAAAATTTTATTTAACATTAATACGGGCTATCAAAACTGAAACAATTGCTGTCTATTTGACAGATTTGTTCAATCAAATTAAGTAATAGGTATCATATTTCTAGATGCAAATCCCATTTAAGGTTCATGTGTCAGATTTTTATTCTGAAAATACGCTTTTTGATAAGGCTGTAACCAAAGCTGATAAACTTAATTAACTTCAAGAATAACTCAATATCAAAATTTCGTCAGAACGATATTAAACTGTTATGTGTTCCTCAATGTAGCAAATTATCATAGAAGGAATGATAATCTGCAGGTATCACCGGTTTTAGTTCTTGTAAGTGGGTATATTTGGAAGGCTTAATACTTAATGAGCTTGAATAGGCTTTTTCGATTTGTTCATTACATGGTAATTTTACGAAAGCACGTCTAGGTAGTTCTTGAAAATCATCATCATATTGTAATTTGTACTGTATTCTAGTATCAGATTCAGGAGAGTACTTCATCACACGAATGTCATTAACTACGGGATCGCCAGCTTTTGTCCCAGGTCGAATAGAAGAATAATAGTTGAGTTTTTTATAATCACCAAAGAAATCATGGGATATGTATTTAACAGTATATGGTCGTGGAACATTGCGAGCTTTTATAATGTATTCAACATATTGTTGAGGGCAGTAAATCGGTTTTTTACGTAATTTACGTTCGATGGTTGAGTGGACATTGTCTGCTTCCATCTGGGTATGTCCCTTTTCAAGATATTTTTGATAGATTGTCAAATTATCCTCAACAGCAATTTTATACAAAGCATTTGACAGTGTACAATTTCGGTTTTGATAACAGCACCCATCACTATAGATTATTAGAGTTTTAATGTTCTTGCCAAGATGCTTTATATAATCAGTAAGAAAGGATGCAAATGTATTGGAACTCAAGTCCCCTTCGCCTTCGTGCCATATATAGCAGGTTACATCACTGGTTGCCAGATCATATACCGTAAAATTGTGTACAGCAAGCTTCGTCTTGTAGTAAAGGGCACTTGCTTGCAGCGAAGGACATAAAAGAACGGCTTGAACATCTACTGTTATTACAGCAAGAGAATCATCTGATATGGCTGCTTCTTTATCCCTGGTCTTTTCAGAACGAGCAGCATTCTTACGCTGAATGTGTTTATCATACTGTTCTTCGTCTACATTCCCAATCTCATAAGAACAGCAAAGATCACATTGATCTTTACGAGGTTTGAATAAGGAAAGATTCATTTCATCAAAGATATTTTTAAATGAAGTTCTGTTCATTATTGGATTGTTGTTTTCTCTGCAATGTTCAGTGTACAGCTGATAAAGACTCATAAAGGTGGAGAATACAGGTTCGAGATACAGCCTACTTGAGGTACTCCTACAGTAATGTGATGGTAACTTTGGTAAACTATCTAAGAAGTTTGAGGCTTTCTGATAAAGATCACTATTCTTATCTACTGACCCCTTTCTGACCCTTTTTGTACGTGGCACTTGTGCAGTTTTAGTGGTTGTATCAACCCAATTGTAAACAGTTTTTTCACCGATATTTAGGGTTGTAAGAAACATATTTTTGCAGACATGAATTCGTGTGCCATCTCTTCTGAGGTAATAACTATATGTATAGTTTCTCCTTGATGAAGCAGGTGATATAGTGGTCCTGTCCTCAACATCCTTCCGTTCAACTAAGTTACTTACCAATACCTTCTTTTCAGACCAAGTCATATTCCAAAATGACTCAAACATGTGCTGTCGATCCTCCACGCTCATACTGTTACATTGTTTTCGCTTGTCAGCTTCACAGGCTTTTGTACATTTTATTGGTTGAACACTTCTGGATTTTCTAATGTTTGAATTCGGTGACTTATATACTTTTCCTTCCATGCGCAAACGTTTGTTTATATTCCTATCCCAGTTATCAGTATTAGCTACCACGCTTTGCCCTCGTCTTTGTTACAATAACCTCTTCGTGGTCTAAAATCTGATTTTCCACAACTTTGTCATCATCATAATCCACGGAAGCTATAGTGTTGCCTGGGTCTAAACTTGTCAGTTGAATACTGTGATCTGTGTTTTCCCGTGATTCATCTTTGCTTTGTTCGTTTTCAGTAACTGTGTTCTCGTGTGTTATGGGATTCAGTATTTCAAGTGGTGCCTGTGTTTTCTTTAAAACATCAAAGACATCACCAACATCGTGTATTGGTGGATTCTGGTTGGCAGCAACATTTGCAAAAGGCGTAAGATTGGTGTTTGTGTTTGAATTTTTTATTCTTTTAGAATGTTGAAATATTTGTTCGTCATCGTCCGTGCTAAGATCAGCCTTCCTGAGATCATGTTTTGTAGGTGTAAAGTGTGGGTCTCTTAATGAATCATCTGAATCAATCGATTCTTGGAAAGAGTCAGAAGAATTTTCATCATTGTTAATGTAACTAGATCTTGGTCTACCAAACATTTCATCAACTGTTGGACTACTGGCATTAGTTCTAATGGAACTAGCATCAACAATAGCACTGATTCTTGTATCATCATTAGCACCAATCTGTTCAACAGTATCTACAGTTGTAGGAAAAGCAGTTGATGAACTTGATACTAGTGAGAGCTGTAGAATCTGCCTCCCTCGTGAAAGTGTAGAATCTGTAGCCATACTCTAATAAACCTGAAATATTTTAATTAGTTCAATTTATTGTTAAGCTTTATTGGAAATGATTATAATGAAATCATCACAGAATACTGTCATTAGCCGAATTTCAAATCTGTTAATCTTAATTGCAAAACGTCGTATCTCTTTCTTAGAAAATAACAACTTTTTAATAAACTATATGACTATAAATTCATAATAAAGCGTCATTTTCGTGTAGAAATTACAGCATCATAGAGGTATAAATGATATAGAATACCAGTTTTTATAAATTTAAGTCATGAAAGTAGGTTTTATAAATGTCATGACCTAGCCTAGCAAATGGTGATATTTGCAGTTTGTGAGCCTATCCGGTGTATAGCCAAGCGTAAACATTTAACACAAACAATAGTGCAGGGCTAACTTACCTGAATATATCAATTCAGAAGCTTCTTAGAAGTTTGCTGCTTACATGAAAAGTTTTTTTCGAGATACGATATTTTACATTTCAAAAATGTCCCCAATCAACTTAAGACAATTTGACACATGATCATATTACGCTTTCTAATTGGAGTAGAGATACGGCTAAAGATGCGCCATAGGACGGGGAAATTAGAAAAACAAAAAGTCATTTTTGGTCAAATCCCGAGTTACGACATTTTGAAACTTCACCGACGATATAGGTATTACACTATGAGGGGAGATCTAATCTAGGAAGCGTATCTTTCGACTCATTCACTCTTTGGCAAGGGAAAAGGACGGTTGACTGGGAAGAGAAAGGTCTGAGGTAGATCTTTTGACACAGTAGAGTGCCATTAGTGTTTGATGAAAATAAAGTAGGATTTGTTATATGTTTTAATGTGCCTTCAATTCATTGTGTCTTGGGAATAGAAGAAGAATCCAATATCCAATACGTCATAGACCTACTAGCCTAGTAGCAAAGAAAACCTACAACAGCAAGCCCAAGCTTATAACTCCAACCAAATAGCTTGCCTACAGTATATCAAGAACCTGTCTGCAATATATGCAGAGCGCATAAATAACTTGTCTGCAATGGTGCCCTGACGGTTCGTTACTGAAAAAAGTGGTCGTCACATACACAACAAAGTGAAGTCCGAAAAAGAAGTCATCAAATACCAAACCTTGAGGAACCGGTGAGTTGGTTTTGTGATTTGCATTTATTTGTCTAACGATTGTCAAGTCTCACGGTCTGATATTCTTTTGTATTACCCTCTTTCCTGTCTTCCTTTGTCCCTCGCCCTATTTCATTAGTTCATTAATAATGTGATCCCTATAGTTTTTAAATAAATAGGGATAAAATAATTTATAATATCTGATATATAACTATAATTCAACATGGATTCTGCAATTTTTGAGCTTCTACATCATAAACTGGACAAGGGCTTATATTTTTAGACGAATATGGATTTCTATCTGGATTGGGTGATGATCAGCTACAAGGGTGATTTGTGTGGAGCTAGGTTACCAGGCCCTTCGGGGTAAACAAATTGGTCACTCTGATTTCTGTTTATTATTTGATAATTTGGCAAAGAGTTATGTTGTACCGAGTATGGAAAAGGTTGTTGTGTCTGTTTAGCCAAAAGAAAATTGTGATTAAGGGGCTGACCGAGATTAATCTGGGGTTGGGGAAAAGGTGCCTGATCTATTTGCCTTAATGTGCCATCTTGAGTGTGAACCAGTATATCACTAATTTTATGTTGCGCTAGGTATTTCATTTTGTTATCTAAACCAGAAAGAGTTTCGGAAACCCAACAACTGAATGCATCTCTAACATCATTGGAGGTTCTCTGCCTTTTGTTTTTGCGTTCAGCTATTGACTGTGTCAAGCATTTGATTAATTCATCTTCTTCTTCTGTAAGCTCCTTTGCTGGCAACTTTCTTTTTCCCTTTAGAGGTTCCTTGGTAGATTTGACCTTAGTTTCACTTAAGAAACTATCACCATCATCGGTTGAGGGAGTCTGCGTGGGCAACTCAGCAGTATCTTCAAGAACACTGGTGTCATCTTCATCATCAGTCAACTGTAGTGTTTTATCAATTGATGAATCCTGATCAACGCCAATTTCAGTAACTGGAGATTCCTAGAAAATAAAAAATAAACAAATATAATATAATGATTAATTAAAATATTTTGTTCAAAGTTTATATTTTTAGCTTTTCAGACTCTAACATCTACGGAAGAGTGGTTGTATATAGCTGATGAATTTAGACAAAAGTGGAACTATCCTTGCTGCCTAGGAGCCATAGACGGCAAGCATGTTGCCATTCAACCACCAAGTCACAGCGGATCACAGTATTTTAATTACAAACACTTTTTTAGTGTTCTTTTTTTGGCTCTTGTCGATGCAAATTATAAATTTATATTTGTTGGCGTTGGAGCTGCTTGGCGGGCAGGAGATACTGAAGGATGCATTATACATTGAAAGAATAGAAGACTCCGTCAGTTTTGACATTGTGGGTAATGATGCTTTTCCCATATCCGCTAATCTCCTTAAGCCATATCCCAAACGTAACATTAAAGCTGAACTAACAATGGGTTATAGACGAAGTATGCAAATCAAATGGTGTAATTACATCAGAAGGGCCAATTTCATTAAAGCTGAACTTCGTCCCCTCTTTCCATTGATATTTAAATATTTCAGATAGGTGGAAAAGAAGTGGTTGAAATCGTCTATTTTTTGTACATAGGTTTAGGGTTGTCAACCCCCTTAAGCCATATCCCCACCGTAACATTAAAGCTGAACTAACAATGGGTTATAGACGAAGTATGCAAATCAAATGGTGTAATTACATCAGAAGTGCCAATTTCATTAAAGCTGAACTTCTGTTATAAAAATAAATTAAGTAATTAATCAAAAAAAATCTTATCCGCCATACTTGTTTCAAGTATTGCGTCTGACTCTCCCATCAAAACCTAAAATCTGGTCACGCTGCGCTTCACTCTGACTCGGTATCGACAACTGTGAACTTCGCTGTCGTGCCATTATTTATACATTGTACATGGCCAAAAATACTAATAATGGTTGCCTCCCTTTATAATATAGTGCAAATGTCAACAACGATATGGTTGAATAATGTGTTTGAAGAGAGCGAAATACAAGTTTTGGGACAAATTTTTCCATATAGTAGAGTAGCATAACATACGTCAAGTAGGTAGAGCTTGATACAATCACAGATTTATCAGTTATTTTGATTTGCGCTTAGATTTTGTTGTTATTATAGTGTCATATTATCGTCTTTAGATATGATGAAAATACCTCCATGTTGAATTTGGATATTTGCGTAGATTTGGTTTCTGTATAGAATTTCTATTATTTTTGCTATTTATATTTACTTTAGTATGGCGGATAAGATTTTTTTTTAATTAATTATTTAATTTCTTTTTATAACAGAAGTTCAGCATTAATGAAATTGGCCCTTCTGATGTAATTACACCATTTGATTTGCATACTTCGTCTATAACCCATTGTTATAGTTTTGTTTTTTCGCTTCTTTGATTTTAATGCCCCTTTTGGGGTTATTTCTGTGATATTGTTTTTAACGTTGTTTTTTGTCACCAATATTAGGGTTATCGTGATAGTTTATTTTCGGTTTGTCTTTTTGTTTTTTTTGGGTTTTTTTTCTCGAAATTTACACGCTGCACTGTGCCTAGACTGCAATAGTTGCAGTATTTTCAAAACTTCTCTAGACCTTCTGTAGTTGCGACGTGTTCCTTAAATACAAAATGGAACTTCTTTGCCAAACCGGAACTGCTGCGTTGCAACTAACCTAAAAAGTCGGTCAGTTTTTGATCGATTTTCTTCGGGTTTCTATTTTTGAAAACTTGAAACAATTTCCAACAAGATAGCAGTTACAAAATTACGAAATTTTATTTTGCCGTATTTTGCACATTTTTGCAACTTTGCTATTTTAAGACCGATTGATCTGAAAATTTGGGTGCCTTGAAGTGTCATCAGTGTAATAACATTCGTAGAGTTAAAATGTTCGGTTCACTTCCGGTTAAAACGTAAAAAGAGTTTAAACTTCCGGTTGACCTACTTGTGCTGTAATTGATGTATCGCAACGAAATTGACATCGATCGAAATTAGATAAGAAGACAAGAAAAACGAAGAAGAAAAAATCTGGACAGGAAGTGAAACTTTGGCCACCATCTTGATATTCCTGAAATGCGTCAAAAGTTATACCGACGTATAGCTTATCCGATTTGACTGATTTTGGTGTCAAATGAAGGACGATAAAAATTGGAACTAAATATTTTGAGCCGATTTTTGAATTTTTTAAAGTTTGTGGGCTTATTTCTCGTGACCTTGACCTTTGATGACCGTGACTTTAAGTAGGTTAAAGGTCATTGACCTTGGCTATATTGTGATACTTTGACGTCTAATTCCGGTTTTATAGCCGAAAACAGCAAATTTCGCAACTTTGGACTGCTCTAGATCGTGACCTAATTAATTTAGAGGGTTATTTTTTCTAAATCCTTAAGGCGCTTTTTGTCCTCTTTCCAACGATATATAACAAATATTTGTAAAATGAAAATTGAATTTTGTGATTTTTGAAAATAAAAGTACATTTTGCCGTATTTACGTTTTTTGGAAATGTATGTGTTTATATCTCGTGATCTATTTGATGTACAAACTTCAAATTTTTACATTGAATATACATTTTGAATGTGATTAGATTCACGCTAAAAAAAATGAGATGTGCGTGGCACATCCGGTAAATTTCAAATTTATCCTTTATATGGTTCAGCGAATTACGTCTGTAGGAAATAGCGTTTTTAAATAAAAGTACTTTGCACACAGATACCTCATTGATTTGGCCCGTTTATATCAGAAAATCAGATGATTCGGCCAGTATGTTGCAATTTCTCGACAATAGGAAACCGGTAGATTTTTTTCGAATTTTGGAAGCTTATTTCTCGTGACCTTGACCTTTGGTGACCTTGACCTTTAGTTGGGCAAAGGTCATTGACCTTGTCTATCAGTTAATACTTTGACATTTGACCTCCGATGTCCACTTCCGGTTTTACAGCTGTGCAACAGTGCAACATTTGCTAAAAACAGTTTTTCGGCTCTAGAAGGCGCAATTTTGGCCCGATTTTCAACGGGTTTTCATTTTCAGAATCTACATACAATATCCAATAGGATAGCAGTTAAAAAAATTCGAATTTCGAAAATTCGTAGCAGACAATCTTTTGCCGTATTTTCGAATTTTTTTTACCATTTTTTAAATTTCTGTCCGATTAAGTTCCAATTTTAGGTGCTAAGAGAGACTATAAATCTGAACAAAATGACATTGTCAAATATTTTGCGTCACTTCCGGTTTAAGCTCAAAAAGGGTTCAAAGTTGAAATCTCAGATTTTCGGTCTACTTCCGGTCTAATTGTCACGGGTCATTGAAACTTGTCTTGAACAATATCTTTTTAAAAAAACTGGCCGATTTAAAAAAAAAATCCAGACCGGAAGTAAAACTTTGGCCGCCATCTTGAAATGTCACTTTTTTGTAAAACTCAAAATGGGGCCTCTACGGTAAGAGCGATTTGTGTGATGTTTATATTTCTGGAAAGCTTAGTCGATTGCGATCAAATTGTTGGAAATCGATTTTTGAATTTTGCTTTTGCTTTTTTGCAACATCCGGTTAAATTTTTTCGAAGTTTGGGGGCTTATTTCTCGTGACCTTGACCTTTGACGACCTTGACCTTTAGTAGGTCAAAGGTCATTGACCTTGCCTATCAGTTGATTCTTTGAACTTTGACCTCTGACGTCTACTTCCGGTTTTATAGCTGCCCGAAAACAGCAAAATTCGCAACTTTGGGCTGCTCTAGAGCGTGACCTAATTAATTTAATTTTAATTAATTAAAATTTTCTGTTAATTTTTTCAGATTCTTAGATTGTTTTTTGTCCTCGTCCCAACGATATATAACAAAATGAAAATTGAAGTTTTTGATTTTTGCAAAGAAAAGTACATTTTGCCGTATTTTCGCTTGCTTGAAATGTATGTGTGTATATCTCGTGATCTATTAGCTGTACAAGCTTCAAATTTTTACTGTGAATATACATTTTGAATATGATTTGATTCCCCTCCAAAAAAACGAGATGGGCGTGGCACATCCGGGTGAACTTCAAATTTACCATTTATATCGGTCAGCGAATTACGGCTGCAGTAAATAACGTTTTTCAAAAAAGTACCTTGCATACATATATCTCATTACTTTGGCCAGTTTATCCCAAAAAATCAAATGTTTATGCCTGTTTGTTGCAATTTTGCGACATTTGCAAAAAATCAGTTTTTTTTTTAGTTTGGGGGCTTATTTCTAGTGACTTTGACCTTTGGTGACCTTGACCTTTACAAGGTCATTGGTCACTGACTTTAGCTATCAGTTGACAATTTGGCATTAGACTTCTGACGTCTATTTCCGGTTTTATAGCTGCTCGAAAGCAGCAAAATTTGCAACGCTGGACTGCTCTAGAGCGTGACCTAATTAATTTAGAGGGTTATTTTTTTCACATTCCGAAGGCGCCTTTCGTCCTCTTTCCAGCGATGCACAACAAAAGTTTTTAAAATGAAAATTTAATTTTTGGACTTTTAAAATTAGGGTACATTTTTCTTTTTTGAAACGTATTTGTGTATATCTCGTGATCTATTAGATGTACAAGCTTCAAATTTGCACCATGAATATATATTTTGTATGAGATTAGATTTACGCAAAAGTAAATTAGATGGGCGTGGCACATACGGGTAAACTTCCAATTTACCAGTTATGTCGGTCAGCGCTTTACATCTGTAGGAAATAACATTTTTCCAAAAAATTCTTTGCACACAGATACCTCGTTGCTTTGGTCAGTTTCTCCCAGAAAATCAGATGTTTCGGCCTTTTTGTTGCAATTTTGCAACGTTAGCAAAGTCCCACTCTGTGCCACGTGTGGCTCTAGTTATTTTATTGTATTAATGCCTTTCTGGTTTTGTTTTACACGCCGCTAAAGCTTCAGGCGACGAATTAGAATCCAATTTTGGTAGCAAATCCATTTCCTGTTCGAAATTCAGCCAGCGCAGCGGAGGAGCTACAAAATTCTTCGACAATTTCGAACCTTCTTAATAAACTGTCTTAAAAGGAATCAAAATTGATGATCACTTAAGACTAGGGGAAACATATAACCAAACTGCAGTCGTTTAAATCTTTTAAATAGAATAAAAATAAATCTACGAGTAGGAACAATGCTTATATTGTATCACATTTAGATTACGGTACTGCCATCTTGTGTGGGTAATACTTTCCAGAATATACTTTGACATCAAAGTGTGCCCTGTGTGCAGTACAGGGGTTTGTTAACTCAAGCGGCATCTACAGGAGGTGCATGATATGTCAGAGGAAGAAGCTGGCATATTGTGCACCTCAGTCACTCTGGCACAGAGGACCAAGAGGGAGTGCCTGTTATGCCGCATGCATGTCTCGCAAATGTCACACCATCTTGTTAATTTTCACGGAATGACCAAGGGCAGTAAAGAATACAAACGCTTACTGGCCCGGACGAAGCGATGAGACACTTTTAGTGACACGGAGGAGGTCCCCGCAGCCTGGGGGAGGGTCCCAATACCCAGCTCTTGGACAATTTCCTAAAGGACTTAATGGCACATGATAAAAAAGATATGACACTGAAAAATGCTACGCAGCATCGAAACCAGATTGAAAAAGTCTGGCTGAGTTCGAAAACCCCGCCTTGTCTTGTTAACTGGTTACAGCCAAACAAGTTAGCAGTCCCTTTCCTGACGGAGGAGAAAGAAAAGGGGATTTACAAAGCCAACACCCTTCGTAGCTATATATGCAGTGTTCGGCTGTTCATTCTTTTCCTCCGTCAGGAAAAGGTTTAAGATGTGAGGCAAAGACCTCTTTGGTTAACATGGATCGAAATCTCAAGAGGAAAGAAGTAGTGGAGACGGGCCAGTACAGAGACAGGGCCGCCTCCCTACTTCTTTCAGCCGCCGACCTTTGAAAACATTAGAAAGGGTGGATGTAACACCTTTTTAACCATGCCCGAGTCCACCACCCTGACTGATATGCATCCTTCAACTTACAAGGACATTTTGGCGGTCCTGGCCTTTGAAATGCTGAGCAAATCTGCGCCGCCAGGAGCCGACCTCAACTTCACTGTGTCAGAGTTTAGATCCGCGAGGTATGTGTCGGAGTCCGACAGTTGGGTGTTATTGGTGCACCGCCATAAGACCCAGTGGGCCAGAAGCGCCAAGATCATAATTTTTGGTGAAAAATATGATTTGTTTAAACGATATGATCGCGTCTTCTGGTCCGCTGCGGCCGAGTCCGAAGCCATCCTCCTATTTCAGGGGAAGGTTATGGAGACCCCGTCCGCCTACCTGTCGGACCTACTTAACAGTAGGTACCAGCAATACCTTTCGGATAAAAAAAAATCACTGTGCGCTACTCAAAGTAGGAAGGCAGTAGTAAGCACACTCTGCAGGACCGATCCAGACTTGATCTTGGTAAGCAGATGGCCCACTCTGCTAAAACGCAACGCATTAATTACCAGCAGGGGCTAAGTCTGGAGAGGTCCGCCGAACTCTCTAGATTCATTCAGCACAGGTTGACGGGACGTACTGCCACTCCCTCAGCCACCGTCACCTCCGGTACTCTGCAGGCTTGTACAGACGACGAGGGTACTGTGGGGAGTGGTAGTGTCCCGTCAACCTCTGTCACCGTGAGGGAGGAGGCTACCGTGAGTGAGGAGGCTACCGTTAGTGAGGATACTATTTGGGTTAGTCACCCCCAAGAGACCCACACTTGTTAGTCTCACCCCCCAGAGACCAATTCTTATTAGTCTCACCCCAAGAGACCCCCAGAGACCAATTCTTATTACTCTCACCCCCAAGAGACCCACACTTGTCTTCCCCGATGAGGCTTAGGAAGAAAAGGCTCAATTTAGCTTTTTATGGCCATAGAACCTTCAATGAGTCTTCAAACTAACCCATAAAAGAATAAAAAGGCCAAAAAAAAAATTTGAACATTTTTGGGCTGACATTGCACTTAGAGTGGGACTTTGCAGTTTTTTTTAGATTTTTTCTTAGATCAATGTATTTCAGAGTAATAGTGACTTTGCATAGTTTTCAGATTTTTTTTAGATCAATGCATTTCAACGTAACACAATGCTGATGATACCAAGTGTTTATTATCTGTTAGAGAAACCTATTAGCTATAACTGACATTAATTTTTAGCCATCTTAGATCTTAACTAATTCAGTTTTATAGTCACATTTAACCAAAGAAAATTTTGATGTATATCCCTTTGAAACTTCATGGTACAACAAATACTTAATATGTATTGAATAACCCAGGTTTGAACATAGGTGAAATATTTTATATCCTGAATCAAAAACTGTAAATAATTTGGTAATAGTACATTTAGTTTTTTTCTTTAAAATCATTTTTCCTCACAAGGTCTTTTTTCATAAAGTTGTGGGGTGATTTTGCACAACCTTTGCTCTATATGATGGAGCCTTAACCTAATTTTCATTTGCTTATTATTATCATAATTGTTTAATTCAGGGCAGAGTGATAAAGCAATTCCAAGATAATATACCAGATTGTGATTGGGTTGCAAGCTTCATCAGCAGGGATAAAGCTGATATCACACAAAGGTCAGCTGAAAACATAAAGAGGACCTGCTGATAAGACATAGTGCGAAATGACTAATTATTTTAATAATCTCGAATTATCTTTGAAGGACATTTTAAATTGAAGTAGATAAGCTTAACAATTTATTTCAATTTGTTCTCTCTCTTATTCTTCAACCGGAAAGACGGCACTCATGTTAATGTCTCAACAAAAAAATCTGTCACTCGCATATATAGGGTTAGGGTTAGGGTTAGGTAGGGTTAGGGTTAGGGTTAGGGTTGAAATGTTCTTACCCTAACTATTGTAATAAAAATTTACTAACAAAATTACTATTGTTAAAAATTGTCACAAAAATCACAATTGAAATAACAAAAATCATAACTGAAATAACAAAAATCACAACTGAAATAACAAAAATCACAACTGAAATACGTGCAGGATGAAATGTTCTTACCCTAACTATTGTAATAAAAATTTACTAACAAAATTACTATTGTTAAAAATTGTCACAAAAATCACAATTGAAATAACAAAAATCATAACTGAAATAACAAAAATCACAACTGAAATAACAAAAATCACAACTGAAATACGTGCAGGATGAAATGTTCTTACCCTAACTATTGTAATAAAAATTTACTAACAAAATTACTATTGTTAAAAATTGTCACAAAAATCACAATTGAAATAACAAAAATCATAACTGAAATAACAAAAATCACAACTGAAATAACAAAAATCACAACTGAAAATGGGCCATTTTCCCTTTTATACCATACCTCAACAATAAGTCGAATTTAGACAATAGTCTAAAATGAACGGATTTGAACGCGGTTTTTTTCATTTGGCATGAAATTCAGTGTACTTTGAGAAAATCAGACTGTGTCTTTTGAAAAACCAGTGAAAATAGTTGGAAAATTGCTGAAAAAGTTGAACTTTTTGGGTCACTCTTGAAAACCTGCTATCTAGGAGATGAGAAGTGTTGAATATAGGCCATTTTGAGTGTCAAAGATGCCGTTCTGTGACTTGGGAAGGGTTAGGTAGGGATGGGTCTATCACAGATTCGATAGTTATGGCCATTATTAGGGCCATATTAGGTTCGAGAGTCAGGGTCATTGTAAGGGCCATGTTAAAATTGACCCAAATCAATATTAGGTTCGAGAGTTAGGTCCATATCAGGTTCGATAGTTAGGGTCATTTTTACAGCCATATAAGGTTCGACAGTTCGAGTCATATTAGGTTCAAGTTAGTCATATTAGTTTCGAAATTTACAGTCATTTAAGGTTCGAGGGTTAGGGCCATTGTCAGGTTCGAGATTGGCAGATTGGGGTAGGATGTGGGTTCTTTACTTTTAAGTCCGGTTTCTTCGGTTTTTAGTGTAGATCTCGTGGGTTATGACTAAAAATTAAAAAATTAAAAATTAAAACATTTATTTTCGACTATACACACTTATGGGTTTTCTTTTGCTTCTACATTTTCAAGAATTTTTTCTTAAATGCATGCAATGGTCTGTCAGGTACTCTTCTTTCATGGCACATTTTTTTATATAGTTTGTATCTATCTCTTAAAGATTTCACACTTTTATTTTCTTTAATTTCGTTCAGGATTTCTAGTTCATCAGGTGTCCACCTCATTTTACTTCCGGCGGGAATATGACTGGTTGGACTCAACACAACTCCAGATACCTCGTTAGATACCTCGTTATTTTCTTCGCATTTTTCGGTCTGTGTCAAATTTAATTCCTCCCTCTCACTCTCATCGTCACTTTCCTTCTCATGTGTTTTATTTTGCGGAACTGATTCTTGCCGTTTTTCTTTCAAGTTAATTTTTACACTTATACTGTCGTGTATCCTCCATATTCTGGGCGTTCGGAATGGCCCCAAAAGATACTTAGATTGAATTTCTAATTCACGTAGCCTGTGTTGACTTAAAGGTAACCTCCCTTCTAATCTGACCAAAGACTTAAAATCAACATACCATCCTTGTTGTAAAAGGGCGACGCTAGATATAAACAATGTTATTGTTTGTATTTGCTCCTGACTCAATTTGCAACCTTTTAACTTGCGTAAAAGGGGTCGAATCCAAGGGAACTCGAGAATTTCAAAGGTTTTAAATTTACTGGCGTGTACTAGTCCATGACGTTCCATTTCATTTATAACGTCGCACGTTATGGCACGAGTACTTGTTCCGTCTTCAGCTGTGTCATCGCGGGGAACATGTATTTGCCAAACATCCAAGCCATTCCATGCTACATTTCTATGTCGAGAGGAATCGTACATTTTGATTTTAGGAAAAACACGTAGTTTCATCTCTGAAATTCCACAAGACAAAACCTCAGCCAAGTCTATGCCTTCTTCCTTGTACGAAATTATTTCCAAGGCACGACCAAAAGCGCAATTAAGTCCTAGCAAGTGCGGGAGGAAAAATAGCCAACACATTAAAGAAAAACTCCTTAGCCACCATGTCAAAATTACACATAGCTCCTGATGAGCAAAGTGAAGTTTTCCAAATTATGGATGACGCAATGCGAACTGTTGGTGTTCCAAATGGTTTCGTGTTGTATGTGTACGCCTTCAAGTTTGGAGAACGGAAAACGGGTATCTACGATATGCGCAGTGTGTTTGATATGTCACTTATACGAAGTCAGACGCTTAATTTTCAAGTCCGGGAGCTGATATATCGGACTACATTTCAGCTCCCGGACTTGAAAATCAAGCGAGTGACAGAGCTTTATGCATGTTGCTAGTCTTAGGCCGAGATTAGACGTGTATCCAGGATAAGGCCGAGATTAGACGTGTATCCAGGATAAGAACTTTTTCTCATTAATTGGATTAAAATTTTATTAAATTTTATTAACATTGTATAATAGTTATTCTTCATTCACAATTAAAATCCGGATTAAAGAATTTGATATACCAGGCTCTTTTATATCTAAAAGCAGAAAATAAAACTTATTGTGTCAAAAAATGAAGACATAATCAATTATACAGAAGAGGATGTAATAATGTTTTTTGGAGAAGTTTTGCCACAGTTTGCTGTGAAAAGTGTGGTGGGGGCACAGCAATTTCACGCAATGATGTCGGGATTCTTGCATTGTTATTCATCAAACTTTACATATTCATGTTTGTTGCGCCGCCAGACATGGCTTTCTTTTTTTACTGAAATGAACTTCCTGACAATTGGCAGGTATTTTGATTTCACATTCCTCATACAATTGATTTCCCTTCACTGCATTCTGGGTCTGACATACATTTGGTCAAGGGGTTGTGGGTCCTCAAGGTTCAGAGAAACAACACACAGCAGTTGGGTGGAATCGGCCAAATTGTCCAAAGTCTAATTTCTCGGCGCAAAAATCATGTAGGGAAGAGTCATTTATGAAAAAATGAGTTTTTGGTGGTTATGACCTTACACAAAAATATTTTAATTTTTTTTTAGAATGAGGGACGCTCTTACGCTGTCATCATTCAACAATGGACTACCCAAGGGTCAACCATTCGATTGGATTGGATATGTGGGTAGCCTACAATGGATTAGGAAATCTTGGCCTACACGGAGTCGTGAACCAAAGAGATCACTGTGTAGACCCAGTTACACTGTACTACAAAATATGTACGGCCATGTGGATGGGGGCCAAGGTTAAAAAAAAGCCATGCATGGTCCTAGCAACAGGGATATGATATTGAAAGACTCCATGTTGATTCAAAGGTTTGGGGACGCAAATTGCAATAGATGTGTATCCAGTGTAAGACCTTCTTCAATCTTATCTACTTTGTACAACTATTCCTCATTTACAATTAAAAGCCAGAACTCCCTAGTTTAACCAAATTTCTCAGTTTTCGAGACATTTTTAAATCTTTAACACTGCTTTATTTAAAAAAAATTGTCGCATTTTATTTATTGGAATTATTAACTAGGTTCAGATGGGTTCAACTGCAAGGTGTGTGTATTATGTTTCCTGTAAAAATTGTCGAGTTTTTCCTGAAACAATAAATGTGACAAAATATTATTGTGAAACCAAAGAATGACAATTCTTAATTTGAGTTCGGACTTTTCATTATTATTAATAATAACTATTTTCCACACAAGTTTGTTTTCCAATTAGAGAATGGATGTGAAAAAAAAATGTGATGTTTTTACTTTCCCAGTAATGTAAAACAAATCGAGTATGATTGTTGGGTATTGAATTCTCGTTAGTATCTATATATTAATTGCATATTTTTCGGAATTTATTAATTAAAATCGTTGAATATTCCCTTTTGACCATTATCAGATGACACGAAATCTGAAGTCATGTTCGAGTAGAATGTTCATTTCTTGTGGCTTTAAATTGCGCTTCATGAGTGGACGCATCTCAAACCCATAAGATCTCAGAACTACCGTGCTGGATCCTTGTTCCATCTATTTGCGCAACCTTCTCTTTATGAGAAGGTTGTCGCGTTCTTAAAACAGATTAATCTGTATTTTAATTTAATAATTTTTTATCGTTGTTTTTTGTCACCCATTTTAGGGTTACTGTGATATTTTTTTTTTTATTGTATTGATGCCTTTCTGGTTTTATTTTAGTTTTTTTTTTAATCGTATTCAGGTGCTATATAGGTGCTGGTGCACCTTAATACATTTCATTTCATTTAAATTGCGCTTCAAAGTTTTGAATTAATTTCGAATTAGTCCAAATGTTACGATATCACTGATGAATGCATTTAGTAGTGAGGTATGGTATGCCAAGGGACGTTATTAATCTCTTAATGACGAGAATCTGGGATCGTGGAAGCAATGCTTGGTACATGTATATATCCAAATGATGCTTTAGGAACATAAGGTTTGCGAGTCGAATTAATTTAAATTGATATATTGAAAACTGCACATTAACAAAAATATTGGAAAAATAATAATTGGTTGATTTGGAGTTAAAACAAAACCGGAACTTCTATCTCTGACCGTAAGTGAGAACCAGCAAGTTTGTATTCATTTCGATTTCGATTGGATTTTCGTATTTAAAAAATTCAATGTATTTGACAAATAACAACTATTGGTTTGATGCAATTCGGTAAAATCCTTCACCCCCGATTTGCAATTAAAAATTTAATTGCAAATGTGAGCTACATAGTATTATAAGGTGGAATACGTTCATTGTTGTAAGCAATTTAAGCTTTTCATCTTTTTTTTTCATTTTCAGATAAATGACAAAAGAAGAAACTGTATGATGTCAAATGAATCAAATGTCAAATCAAAAGAATCGGCGTTTTCTGGTTATGGATATAGTACAGGATTTGGAGGAATGGCTTTTATATATAGAAACTCGATGTAATCGTCTGTTCCCGAAGAAAAGTGCCAACCGTAAAAATATGTATGCCATGTACTTACTCGTTTGGGAGTGGGTCTTGTAATATATCTTTTGATATCTGCTCTTGCTACTGCCGCTACTTTCAACACTTCGATGTCCAAACAAATTCTCTCGAAATAGGGATAACTTGTCACACAAAAGTTATTTTCCATGTGTTGTTGGGCTCCATGCACTTCATGGCAACAAATGCATTCATTCACTGTCGGTAAGGCTGCGCAATTCCCTTACTTACACCAAACGTTCGAAATCAAACGATGATTTTCTTCGGGTTCTTCCCGAGTTGAAACATCCGATTCATCCGACGAAGTAGCTAATTCATCTGTGTCATATTCTGGCTCAAATTGGTACGGTAAAATTTCGACATTGTCTGTATTGATCGACGCCATGATGTTTGTTTGGCACTGAGAATCAATGAGTTAAATTAGAAAACCCATAACATGCTGTTTCAAAAATGCCAAACCTTTTCTGCCATAGTTGACCACCTTTCCATCACAAAGACTGCATATTGCTTTTCCCGGATCTTTGTGTTTGTGCATGACCTCCGATAAAAGGCACCCATTGACTACTTTTTCCAACCAAAACCAATTCCAAGAATTCCTCACTCCCAAATCCAATCCTGACACTGTTCCACTATCTCTTTTATGTAGAATGTCTATCTTCCATGACATGCTGAAATTATCGCTAGGCCTATACTAGCGAAGTATCTTGTTTTTTTTTTTTTTTAAGAAGTTAAACACACTGTTGCCTTCTAATTCTTATATTCGGAAGTTTTAATGTTTTAATCAAATGGGCTCAGTAATTTTTTTTATTTCTCGATTTATCTCGCGGTATTTACAAATGGAAGTCTCTGACATCACGACTTCCAAACGACAAAACGAGACTTGGAAATAGGGACATAATGATGCTGAGTTTCGCCGGAAACATTCGACAGCGATCAAAACATAGGACAGAAAACCAGCTTTTTCGAATATTGATCAATCTGTTTTTTCTCCCGCGAATTATTTTAGAGGATTTAAAAGATTGAATAATACAAAAAATCTTAGGCCAGAAAAATAGCGAAATTCCACTAATTAGCTTAAGTCTGGGATCCCTGCAGTATTCAATAATCCACTCTGTAACTTGACACTGTAGCCTCGTTAATAAAAGAGAAGAATATGTCTGCTTTGAACTTACACGTGTTATTTCATTCCTCGTATGGTCGGCCTTCCAGACGTCTGAGGCGAGCCTTCATTATTAAATAAAATATAACACATATATCCAAACGCGGTATCATTATAAGGGAGATAACTACAGTTCACAAATATGATAATAATACAGTTTGAAGAGTTGGCCCATTCAATAACTCTCGCATTGTAATCTTCTTTGTTTTGGCTTGATGTTTGGCATAGGTTGTATCCTTTCAATTGGCATAATCAACAAGTCTTCAATGGAATGGTCGGGTTGGCTAAAATGATTAGAAAATGGTCTATTTTTGCCATGTACTATATCGTAACGATGGCCGTTAAAGCGAGTTCGTAGCGCGTTCTTAGTTTCCACAAAATACTTTTCCGCACTTTTTACATGACATTAGGTAAATTAGATTATGGTCGCCGCACAATGCTCCCGTTGCAAGAGACGAGGGTTCATGATGATGTTGCTACAAGAGATGAGGGATATATTTATATTATTAATTTAAAGGCACATTGTCTCTAGCTCAGCCATCCAGTGTATACACTGGGAAATGTGAAAAGTTTGAAAGGTAATATTTATGGGTATTTTTTTCTATATTTCGATGCTTTAGGGAAAATAAAAACACTAGAAAATTGCAAGATTTACACATAAAACTTAAAGACATACATTCAGATGCTAAATATCATACACATGCATGTGCAATGTGCAGATTGGGTGAAATTTAAATACTGATGCACTTGTATAAGCGAATCTGGTCTTTTAGGTTTAGGTCTTCTTCTGAATTAAAAGATATTGGATTTTAAGGACTCTTGAGTTGATTTGAAGATAAACATTAACATGTTCAATAACTCTTCATTATCGCAAATCATAGAACTATGGATAAATGGAATAGCTTCTTTGTGGCCTACACAATCGTTGTTATTACATCATTGCCACATGTGCTTGGCTCAATTAGGCCTATTGACCTACAATTTTGACTTATGTTCCATTCCAAAACCTCTTAAATTCAGTTTAAGAAGTCATAATTCTGTTTTGTTTTTTTCTGTTCCAAAAGCTTACCACCATCAATCAACCAACATCCAAATCAGCCGACAAAAAAATAAGAATAATACTAATATAATATAGCCTTTCTAAATTTACATATTACAAATAATTTTGTTTCCAATAATTTCCAAACAAACAGAATTCTTTTTCATTTTAAAATTCAGTTTTAAGCCTTGCTATTTTGTCTTCTTTCACTTTGTTACGGAAATACTATTACCATGTACAGGTTTAGAGTAATATACCTAATCAAGTCCCTATGGTATGGAAGCCGATAGCGGCCATTTGTTAACCGCGACTTGGCGCCCTCTAATTTCAAAGTCAAAGTCGCCAACTCGACCAGTCGCCGGAAATTCAAAGTCGCTAACTCGAGAACACGACAAAACATATTTTTTTGGCGACTTGTCGACCCGCCATCCGCGACTTGTCGAGTTGGCGACTTTGAAATCTATGGAAGCTTATTTGTGTCTCTACTTAATAAGTTATGTCAAAGGCGACATAGGATAAATTATGTAGAGGTCGTGTTGAGTATGTCGAAGTATCGGGATGTGTGACTATCCCATCATATCGATAAGCTAAGCTGATGTCGAAATAGTTATGCCTTGATGTCACTTTAAGCATTTTTACGACATTCGAAATAATTATTACGACATACTTCATTAATCATTTCTGGCGCCAATATCATTTCCGTTTTACATTTCATGGAAGTAACCATACAGAACAGGTTAGTGCCAGTAATGGAAATAAATTTTATATTATTTCTTGTTAGTACAATAAAATATAATGAAAAGTTTATCAGCAACAAGCTTTAGGTGCCAATGGCGTTTTTTTTTTTTGTAAATAAGATCATACTTTTATCTCCAAGCTAATATTAATATGATAATTTTTAGGCCCTATTTAGACCTATATCAGAACCGTATAATTTTTGTCTATGAAGATAGTAACTGACTTAAACAAAATGTTATATGCCTATATCATAAAAATCCATAGCATAGTATTGTTTAAACTGTCTGTTGTTACATGACATCCCTTTGTTACCTTGCTGGTGGGCATTTTCTGGAACAAAAATTATATTTTTCTTTTTTGCAGACAGGTCCTGTGTTTATTGATGCGAGTACACCAACCGTAAGTATAACCATTCTATAATCAAAAAAAAAAAACAAAAAAACTGGCTTTGAAAAGATTAGTTTAAGTTTGATCTGGAATAGCTATCTAGCGTAATTCCAACCTAACTATATTTATCTTCTTTTTTTTGTATTTTTAGATCCAGTTCAAAACACCAGGAAGCGGCCCAGAAACATGTACTATTTGTCAAGATAGACCCAAAAATGCCTTCATCATTCCTTGGAGACATGCTTTTTGTGTGATGTGTGCAAAGATTTGTCCACTATGCAGAGAGATAATTTCTAGAGTAAACATATTTTATTTTATTCATTTTAAATAAGATTTTTTAACTGAGTTTTTTCTCTACCATTTTTTATTTTATTGGAATTGAAAATTGATCTTGATAACACATTTTACCAAATATTTCATTTTTATTTTCATACCAAATCTTTATTGTTAACAACATACTTGTAACATGTAACATAAGTAATGAATCATATATTTTTATAAATTTTCATATGAAATATGTAAGCCTGTATTATAGTCACACATCCCTTTACAATTCCTTGGAGGCCAAATTTTTTTTATAATCCTAATGAAACTCGGTTAACATATTTATCATTGAAAAAGCTTGAATCTTTTTGCATCTTTTACGCTTATTCAGTTATTGCCCTCGAAAAAGCCAAAATTGAAAACAAAAATGACCTTGTGGGTGCCACATTTTTTTTTTCAGATTTTTATGAATCTTGGTATAAATTTTACGTTGACTTATTGACGAACCGACGAATATGGTCATTTTTGACAAAATCGTTTTTTTGAACATTCTTGTTATGCTGATAGTACTCTTTCGATTGATAAAATCGTTTTGATAGGTAATTTGATAGTTTCGGAGATATTGCTATCCGTCCTGTTGGCGAATACTTGTATTTGCCTATCTTGTTACTGAACTAGGCACAGGGTAGGTATTTTGCTTATCGACTAAGTGGCGAATAAGCAACATTGTAGGCCTTAACCAATCAAAACTATAGCTTTTAGGCCTAGCTAATTAACCAATTTCGGAGTGCCATCATTTCTTGAAGTGTCAGTTGGCCTAATCCGACGTATTTATATGCACTAGCACCAGAAAACCAAGAGGATAGTTTTAAATTAGCAGGTAAGTTTAAAGTTTAAATTACATTAAGTTACTTTAAGGTCTAGTCTAATGCCATGTCGAGTGTCGCAGTTTTAAATAGCCAAGTCTTGGCTCAAGAGGTGAAGTTCCGGGATGAACCTAATTACATATTTCAGGCAATGGGATTTCCCTTAGCCGATTTACAAGGCAACTTTTTCGGGTGTTTACGTATGACAACTCACTTTATTCGAAATTTCAAACATCATTTGAATTCTAGATACGATTAACCAGCAACAACTTAAATAAAATATCAAAATTTGGGGTTTATTTGTGTAGCCGTAGAACTAGATTGCTGATTTATTTAATTTCGGTTTATTTCTTATCAAAATGTTAGTAGTAGAATAATGTGGTAAATGAGCGTAGGTTCTAAAATTCTATTGCAATGAAATGAATGAAGCTAGGCAAAAACACTTACATTCAAGTTGATAAAATAGGGTTATCCCCCTTTTATGTCGATAAAGGGGATTAACTCCAGATTAAGAAACATTACAGAGTTTCCTCCCATATCTATATAATACGCGATCGTAATTATGCCCGTCAATTACGCATTTCATGGAACTCTGAACATACTTCACTTCCCTTATCTATTTAAGAATACAAACTGATTTTTGATATAGTTTTTTATGTCCCTTATCAAGACATTGACCAAACAAAATGATAATTTTTTCAGGTATGGATGTTCTAGTAAAATGGAAAGATGGTTCCCAAAATGTTGTCTCCGAGAAAGACCTTCGTGTGATAGGCGGTGGTCGGATAAGTGTGGATTCGAATGTTATGATGTGGTGGGCACCCGATGGTAAATGGTGGAAAGGAACTGCTTTGGATATTGGTGAAACAGAAAATGCTAAAAGCTAAAATTCGTTTGAAGACAACTTGTCGCTTGATTCAGAAGATGATATCCTCCTACAAAGATCTACAAAGATTAAAAGATTTAGAAAAAAATTGCGACGGATCTGACTTAGACATCAACATGGATGAATCAGGTGATACAACAGATACATCTTTGCTCATCCATGCTGTAGATGTCCTTGATTCTAGTTTAAATTGAAGACCCAGATTTTGAGTGTAGTTCTGATATGGAACCGGAAGCATACGTGGTAGAAGGGGAGGTAAGACAGCCATTGGCAGAAGTACTTAATGAACCAAATAATGGAACTTCCAAGGGAGCTAAGAGGACTAAAGTTAAACACTGCCGACTAAGAGGTGAAAGTTTTGAATCTGAAAAGTCGGCCAACAAGATTGATGCTCGAGATACCCCAAAACCCAGATGTAAATCCAAAATCTGTGAATCGAAAGGTTATGGTTGTTCGGTCATTACAGATGTGAAACGGACAGAAATAAATAGAGTCTACTACACCATGAAGGATCTTCATCAACAGCGACAATGGATTTCAAGCCAGGTGAATGTTGTAAATGCTAAAAGCCATACTGAAGGAAGCAGAAAATCTAAAACCATTAATTATTTCTTACCATTCGATGACAATGGAGACAGGATTCGAGTATGTCGAACCATGTATTTGAATACGCTTAATGTAGCAGAAAGACAAGTTCGGACATCCTTAGCTAAAACCAACACTATGGGAATTGTAGAAGCAGAGAAGCGTGGTGGTAGAGCACAAACACTGAAAGAAACTGATTCAGAAAAATACCAACTTGTTACATCGCACATCAATAGATTTCCCAGAATGGAATCTCATTACTGCAGACAAGACACCAGCTTTCAATACCTGTCAAATGAATTGAGTGCAACCAAAATGTTTAATTTGTAAACGTCCGAAAACCCTACCAAACCTGTATCTTTTAGATTTTATTGGCAATGTCTTTCAAAAATGAAACTTAAGTTTGCCCAACCCAAGAAAGATCTGTGTGGGATCTGTGAAGGATACAGAAACGGTACAAATTCAGAAAAAGAAAATCTTCTTCCTTCTAATGAAAAACATAACATTGAAAAAACGACAGTCAGGAAAATTAAAGATCAAATGAAAAAAGATGAAAATGAAAACCATCTCGTCGCATCTTTTGATCTACAGCAATTCATATTTTTGCCCAGGTCAAACAGATACGAAGTTTTTTTTTTTATAAAAGACGACTTTCTTGTTATAACTTTTCCATTTGTAACATCAAAACTATGCAAGCTGATTGTTTTTTATGGAATGAATCTATTGCAGGTAGGTGGGCTAATGAAATTGCATCATTTTTATCTATTTATTTGAGGTCTGCAGATTTAAGTGGACATAGAAAAGCGTCTCTTTTCTGTGATGGTTGTGCCGGACAAAATAAAAATTCAATTGTATGTTTCATGTTAAATCATTTCGTTAAGAGCTCAAAAAACTTGCAAGAATTTATTATTTCGAAACTAATCATGGTCAATCCGAAGGAGATTAGCGTTGTCCAGTTGTCCATAGCGTTGTAGAGCGAGCCATGAGAAAGGTTAATGAAATATTCGTACCATCAGAATTGTCAATGCTGATTAAGATGGCCTCGTCAAAACCATATAATGTTTATGATGTATGTAAGGGAGATTACAAAGACTACAAAGCATTGTCTTTGAATTTGGGTATTTTGAGACCTCGCACATCTGTTGAAGGTGAACAAATTGCTTGGCCACAGCTCCGACAAATTAGGATTGTTAAGTCACACCCAAAGCAGATCTTCTTTAAGCTCTCTCATACATCAGAAACATTTTCAACCATTGAGCTTCCACAGAGAAGGCAGTTCGAAATCGACACTGAGCTTCAACCCGTTAATTCGGTAAGATCGTAACCTAAAGCCAAATACGACGATATTTACAGTCTATGCACTGGAGAAAACCCAGTAATTCGCAATCCTGCACATATCGCATTTTTCAAATCGCTCGCTCACTGAATGTTTGATTGGCCGTAACTGACAGTATAGTGTTTGTTGATGTTTAAAGATATTTTTGTTATTGATGTTATTTGTTATACCTTATATCTTGGCGAATTTATGATTGCCATTTATCATAATATATTACTTTAATTTATAAATTGTGAACAGGATGAAATGTGGTATTGTTATTCTTTAAAAATGAAACGAGCATTCATTAACCATTTAGGTTTACCATAAAGCTTCTTATCCGCTTCAAACACGCATGAAAGATCAGCATTTTGAGCTCTATTGATTGAATAAGTTGGATTTATGAGGCGACTGTATTTGGAAGGCGTTCGGGTGTCCATAATCGTACAGGTCTAACAAAAATAGAACTATGTTATAAAGTCGGAGGGGGGGGGGCGAATGTGACTCTTTTATTAAAGATAGCTGAAATATATTATCCTTATGATATGACAAACACAAGAAATAATGTTTACATTGTACCTCACAAAGTGGCGAAAATATACAAAATCAATGGATTATTTATTTACGAAGTGGCGAACAAGTGGCGAATAGGCCTTGTTGTCGAATTTTTTGAAATTTTTAAGTGGCGAATAAGTGGACATTTTTTGACCCCCCTATCACCCCCATGTACGAAAATAGACATATAATATATAGTTGAACCTGTAAAGAATTGATTAAAGTAACATATCAGACTCTAAATATATAAAATAAAGACTTAATAATTTTTAAGTTTATAATTAAATAGAACGAAAACTTTAAATGCATTTTTCTCAAGAAGATGAAAAGTCCATATTCGCCGGTTCGTCAATAAGCCAACGAAATGTACATCATCCTAAAATGTCTGTTCCTTTTTAAATTCAACTTCGCAACTTTTCCCTTGAAGAAGAAAGTTCACCTAAATCTATAATTTAACACTTTATAGTACTTGGCTGCAGCATTCCGAAATATAATTAGTTCGAAACCTTAATGTAGAAATGTCGATCTAAAGTTGCAACTCATGAAGTCAATATATGATGATTATATTTTTGGAATGCTGAACCCAAGTACTATAAAGTGTCAAATTATAGATTTAGGGGCCATAACTCATTAACCAAAAAAGTTGTGGAGTTATGGGCTCTTAATTGTGCGATAAATTTGAAAAATTGATAAACTATTTCAATATATCTTTCAATTTTTTTCAGAATTAATATTTTTTATGCATGTATATCTCAATGACATATCATACTCTTTGGAAACTTTGCAACTTTGAAAGTCTTAAAATTTGCGCTGCAAGCTATGCTGTCATTATTGATAGCATATATACTTATTTTGTTTTATTTAGGCACTTAAAAGCCTTAAAGTGTTTGATCCATTTGATATGAACTGGTTTTCAAGTATTACACTCTACATGCATAGAGTTTATTGTATGTTCATACTTGTAATGCATGCTTGACTTATTTATACATTTGTTACCATCTGTCATGAAACACAGCATTTAGTGTCACCTCCTTGATCTGCAGACAGGCATGGCTTTTTGTTATTAAACAAATACTTTCTTGTGGATACCTTAACGTGAGAAAATGCTTATCTTTCACAATTCAGATAAACACTACAAGTTAGTGAAAGATTTATAGAACTGTATTAAAATAAATCTAAAGACTAAGACATGGAAAAAATCACATGGGCTTCTGGAAGAATTTCCACTCGATTCTGAATAAAAATAATAAAGCTCACAATGCCATTTTTAATTTATCAATAATCTTGGATTGTTGCATATTCTAATCCCTTTTGATCAGCACATCATAATTATGTGGTTGTTGTCTAGTTTTGCACTGATGTTGCTGGTTAATAATTTACCTGTTTTTACCTATTTGACCAAACTGAAGAGAATTCAATGAAAACTGAATGTTTTGTAGTTACAACTTCTGCTTCATACCTAGTTTGGTTGAACAAGGAAATGTATTTTAAGTCGACAGTAGACGAATTTAGAAACATCTGATTTCAATAGAAACTAAACTCAACTTGGATCTTCAAAAAACATTTAAATAACATCCAATTTAAAATATCCTAGTAACGTAATGTATTGTAGTTTAGTTTTAGAAATATTATAAACATTTTAAACAGACATCTTCATAAAACAATTAAAGAACATCCTATTTAAAATATCCTAGTAACGTTATGTATTGTAGTTTTAGAAATATTATAAAACATTTTAATAACATGCTATTTAAAATATCCTAGTAACGTAATGTAGTGTAGTTTTAGAAATATTATAAAACATTTTAAACAGACATATTCATAAAACATTTAATAACATGCTATTTAAAATATCCTAGTAACGTTATGTTTTGTAGTTTTAGAAATATTATAAAACATTTTAATAACATGCTATTTAAAATATCCTAGTAACGTTATGTATTGTAGTTTTAGAAATATTATAAAACATTTTAATAACATGCTATTTAAAATAACCTAGTAACGTTATGTTTTGTAGTTTTAGAAATATTATAAAACATTTTAATAACATGCTATTTAAAATAACCTAGTAACGTTATGTTTTGTAGTTTTAGAAATATTATAAAACATTTTAATAACATGCTATTTAAAATAACCTAGTAACGTTATGTTTTGTAGTTTTAGAAATATTATAAAACATTTTAATAACATGCTATTTAAAATATCCTAGTAACGTTATGTTTTGTAGTTTTAGAAATATTATAAAACATTTTAATAACATGCTATTTAAAATAACCTAGTAACGTTATGTTTTGTAGTTTTAGAAATATTATAAAACATTTTAATAACATGCTATTTAAAATAACCTAGTAACGTTATGTTTTGTAGTTTTAGAAATATTATAAAACATTTTAATAACATGCTATTTAAAATATCCTAGTAACGTTATGTTTTGTAGTTTTAGAAATATTATAAAACATTTTAATAACATGCTATTTAAAATATCCTAGTAACGTTATGTTTTGTAGTTTTAGAAATAGTATAAAACATTTTAATAACATGCTATTTAAAATATCCTAGTAACGTTATGTTTTGTAGTTTTAGAAATATTATAAAACATTTTAAACAGACATATTCATAAAATATTTTAATGATGTCCTTTATAAATTGTTCTATTTTGGTGATTTTGTATGGTTTTAGAAATATCATCAAACATTCTAGACAAATACTTTTTAAAAAGATTAAATAACATCCTGCATAAAAATGTTCTCTTTTAGATATAATAGAAACATTATATAGAAATATTTTATAAAGATGTTTTAAATTCATCTAAAAAGATGTAATTTAAAGATGTTATACAATATTTCTAAAACCATACAAGATAGCTCGCCAGGAAAGGTAATATACGCCCACTAACAGCTTTGTTTGAAATAAGACTTCTAGCATAAACAGCAAAAATCACAACCATGAAATATTCAACCTTTATTTCTACTAGAACAGATTAAAAATGTATTTTAAACTTTGTTATATTGATTATGTGCAAATTGATGCTATGAGTGTAACTGACACACATTGAAATTAGTAAAAAACACCTCTAATCCCTATTTCAAAATTCTTCTATTCTTACTGACCTGAAGGTCCCAGGTTGAATCTGGGTGAAGATATTTTGTATTTTTAATCTGAGTCAGTGATGTTGGACTTCCCTCGATTCATTTGGCTTAGAGAAATCATTACTTTGACAAGCAATCCAACAGTTTGTCAAACATCATAAATTCATAAAGATGCATTTTCTTGCTGTTCATGGTCAAATCAAGGGAGCTAATTGATAAATCAGTTTTCCTAATTATTAATCCATGCATTCAATGGTTAATAAACCTTTAATAAATCTATTTTCTTTTTTTGGCAAAATCATGTTTTTCACGTGACCAAAATGAAGTCACATTTCCAAATTCAATAAGATTTTGTGCAGTATTTATAACGCTGGGTGATCGCGACATGATTTGTTTCAGTTCTGGTTGACAGATTGGTAATTAGGCTGATTACAAGTTAATTAAAGATTTGCTAGACCAACAGAGGAACTCGGCTTTATATTCACTGCTCAAGTCAGATATGTTATTGAAAAGAACAATTCAAAATGAGATAAATTAAAGATTTAATTGAAATAATGAAATATATATAAAAAAAAAAACATTTCAAATACATCACAAGTACACATACAAAGAAATCCATGTGTTGAGAGTAGAATGTAGGTTTACAAAATCACTTATTTAATTAAATTAATAATAATAACATTTTATTAATTATCTTGTTGATTACAACTTGTAACAATATCAAGTTGTGAAGAATATAATTTGAACGGGAAGTATTAGGCCTGACCATGAAGACAAAATAATAAAATAATGCTGTATATGTATGGTGATCTATGACTAAAATTGTTCTATCCCTGTAATACATGTAGAATAATCTTCTAGTAATATGTAATACTTAAATTTTTTTAGTTTCACCAGCTTACTAGGACACTAAAAAATTTGAAATTCAGACAGTACGTCTTGATTCTTCGAAAGCGGCATGCAAAGTGATTGAAAGGGCGCGTGCTACATCTAATGTGACCGAAAGCTTATGTCAACAGTAAGGCATAATCAGTTATTTAGTAAACATATTGAAAGCTATACTAAAATCAGTAGGAATACAATTTTCTTGTATTTTTAGTAATTA
The DNA here is from genome assembly GCA_030562195.1 of Nipponacmea schrenckii. NCBI lineage: Eukaryota > Metazoa > Mollusca > Gastropoda > Lottiidae > Nipponacmea > Nipponacmea schrenckii. Next base: position 10,810,207 of record JAUJPP010000011.1, read on the forward strand.
TGAAGACCATTGTTTTTTTGTTTTTTTTATAAAGAATGAGATTAATGGCTAAAAATAAAAACCATTAAAACCTCCTTCAGTAATATTATTACTAATACAAAACATAACTATTCAGAGATTTAAAGCATTGACTAGATTTCTCTTCTTATTTACATATAATTCAAATGGAGTACATTATTTAGAAATGACTAATGGACGGACATAAGATTAATTTATAAAACTTATTTTTGTAGAAATAAATGAACATAATTAACATTGTCATACCGTTAATTATAACATCTTAAACAATTATGTTTTACAGCATACTAATAGTTTTATTGAGCTATTGCCTTAACTTATGTTGACGTATAAAATAAGACTTGAAAATTGTAAATTGGGGACGTAAGACATTGAGCTCGCCCTAGAAAGCACTGGCTGTGACATCAGAATTTGCTACATGTTGAGCTGATTTTGAAATCATTGTTTAAATGTCTGCATTACATTGGAATGTCTGAAATATAGAAAAATAAAATTTGAATGAAATTAAATTAAAAACCCATTTATCTTTTTTGTCTTTTGTGTCTTTTTTTCAAATTCATTTAACTGGCCACAGGTGCTTACTATTTTCATATGTCTGTCTTAGGCAATTTATGTTGTACATTGAATAGGTTTGAAACTGTGTGTACTTTAAACATCCAGAGTTGACCATCTTTTGTTACCCTGCAAAACAATTGCAATTCAGTTGTTATTAATTTCAATAACATTTTGTTATAATAATAATAATAGACGTGCAACTTTTCTAAAGCACTTTTTAACATTTTTATTTTTTATAAATTTGTTGGGAATCAACATAATTAATTTTGTTTTATGGTAAAAAAAAAAATGTGAAAATCGTATTACCGGTATATAAAGATTACTCTCGATACAATCCTTTGATATCAAGACAGATTTATTGGTAGAATGATACTTACAGGAAAATCAAGAGGCTTTACAACAGGCTATTCTACAGAATATATCACAGGCTTTACAACAGCATACACTACAGGATATATTACAGGCTTTACAACAGCATACACTACAGGATATATTACACGCTATTCTATAGGATATATTACAGGCTATACAACAGCATACACTACAGGCTATTCTACAGGATATATTACAGGCTATACAACAGCATACACTACAGGATATATTACAAGCTATTCTACAGGATATATTACAGGCTATACAACAGCATACACTACAGGATATATTACAGGCTATACAACAGCATACACTACAGGATATATTACAAGCTATTCTACAGGATATATTACAGGCTATACAACAGCATACACTACAGGATATATTACAGGCTATTCTACAGGATATATTACAGGCTATACAACAGCATACACTACAGGATATATTACAAGCTATTCTACAGGATATATTACAGGCTATACAACAGCATACACTACAGGATATATTACAGGCTATACAACAGCATACACTACAGGATATATTACAGGCTTTACAACAGCATACACTACAGGATATATTACAGGCTATTCTACAGTATATATTACAGGTTATTCTACAGATTATCTAAATAATTTTACTATCTAACCACGGGCAGGTCTGCTTATAATGGCCATAAGCACCACACCCTAAACACTGTTCATATCGGGCTCTACATGCTGATGTCATGTGTCCAGCTTTCTGGCATATCGTGCATTCAAAACTCTTTCTGTTGGCACATTTCACCGACTCATGGCTATTTGTGGTCTTTTCTCCACAGGCAAGACACATTCCTGGCATGGTGGATGGTCAATTAATAGGCCTTATATCCGGCAAACGAAAGGGTAAGTCTACTGAGGCATATCTTTCTCATCATTTTCTTGAAAAAGGAATCTCTGTAATGGACCCCATTAAGGACACAATCTGTCAATTGCTTCTCTTTCAACATTTCTTCTGCAGTGTCTAAATGGGCTATTCTCATACTATCTAGCTCTTCCTTGCATATTCTGTTCAGTTTTATTACATACTCATTTCGAAGTCTTCTTCTAAGGCCGGGTAACATCACAAATACCCGCCTTACCGAATCCTGGTACAATGTTGCTACTTCTGTTATTTTCTTTGAAACAATTCGAATTACCTCATCAGCTTTTCGCTTGTCATTCTCTTTTTCCAATTCATTAAAAATATCATTGCAGTCATTCAAGTCTTTTCCCCTATTTTTTTTTTAAACAGTATTTTATTCATTTCAAACATGAATAGGATCAGGGAACAGGCTTTCGTCTATATGACTCTTCTCCGTCAAAATATTTTATAACTAAAAATAATGAATACAAAACAAAAATAAGTTAAAAGGAAAAAAGAAAAATACAACGTATGTACATAGGCTACACCCTTACTCGACTTTAAAATCTTATGCTAAAAATAAAGAAATCATGGACTTTTTCAAAAATAAGCTTAGATTCAGTTATAGAAGACGTGCCATATAATAGATTATCAGTATTAATTCAGACGGAAGTAAGGAAATATATTTATTTCGTGCATCCAAATGCTAGGAACAGTTCAGCAAATAATGAGTTGGATCTTCAAATGTGTGTCCACAAGAACAAGAAGAGTCTGCTGAAACGTGACGGAGAAACTTATGACCGTTCAAATCACTACAGGAAAGACGTAGACGGCAATGTAAAATTGTTTTTTTCGGGTGCCAAAATAATACGATTATGGTACAATAATGTCGTTTTTCTTAAGAGAGTATTTAAATAATGAGATTGAATGAAGTTTTTTTTGTGCATGAGGTAATTTATTAAAGTCGCAAATGGCCGAAGGAATAAAGGAGTTATAAAAGGTGTTAGTTCTACATTTATATTCAGTAAGAAGGTTGCTATTTCTAAGATTATAAGTTGTATTTTTTATTTCAATGAGGTCTGATAGATATTCTGGAGTTAAACCAGTCACGATTTTATACATCATTATCAGTTTATGCCGTCTTCGTCTCTCCTGTAACGGTACAAATCCAGTTTCTTTATATAATAAAGAGTGGCTGGTTCCCTTAACAGCACCGCAAATGGTACGGAGTGCATCAAGTTGTAAATTTTCTAATTTTGTTGTTAGCTTTGCGGTGCACCCAATTTACACAACTGTATTAACTCTACTTTTTTTCCGGCAAAGAACATTTCTTTTTCAAATCGTTGGCTTTTCCACCAGAATAGCATCTTACAAGCACTCCTTTGTCCAGTTGCCATTCTCTCATATTCAAGCAATCCACGGAAATTACTATCCCCGATAAAAGCTACTTCTGCTTCAACTATTCTGCCGTCTTTCGATCCACGGCCATGATCTTTCTTCTCTTTAATACGTTCATTGCTACCCTTTCCTGTTCTAACATCTTAATCTTGCTATTCAATTTTCTTTCCAGCTCTACATAGGCTTCTTTCAATTCGACAAATTCTTTCTCAGACCTTGTTCTTTCCTGCCTTAGTTTTCTATTTTCTTTTCGTAGCTCTTCATTTTCCTCTTTCAGATACTGGTAGCTATTCTTCCCACTGGAGGTGGATGGCAACATCTGTTCAATACATTTCTCGTTATTCTGAACCCTGGACTTTAACTGTTCCAATTCTCGCTTCAGGCTGTCCATTTCGCTAACTGATTCAGTTTCCATATCTTCAGCTAACAGGCGTTCATCATCACTGGCACTACTAGTAGTTTCTGTCGGTATTGAATCAGCAATTGGCATTCCTGTCTCAAGCATTTCTAGTATTGCGGCTTCATCTTCGGAATTGGTCAATTCTTCTAAGCTTTTGTTCAATTTGTTGCATTTTGATAAAAAATTTTGCTTTTCGTTTCTTAAGTTTTCATTTTCAATGCAAATGGCTTTACTGTCATTTTTTAATTGGACTGTCAATGCATTAACATTGCGAACTAAGCTCATCATTTCATGTTGCATCTTATCAAAGTCTTTCTCTACATTGCTGGGCTCTCCCTTTGATATGCTATACTTAGCTGCCCTAATTAACAAATCGAATTGATCATTTTAAACTGATCAAGATGCTCTACAAGTCTTTTACAATTATCTGACATTATACCTAATACCGGTACCTAAAATATAATAATAAAAATTTAAAATAAATTATCAATTTAAAAAAGAGTTTTTGTTGTTGTTGGAATCAGTTATAATATAAATTACTAAAGAAGAACTATTTGCTTCTAGATGAAATAGATTAATGACAATTTTAAGTGGTGAATGCATATCAAGGAGGTTATATAAAAAATAATAAGAAAGAGATGTGAAAGAGATAAAAAAAAAATGGAATGTTTTGGGAGCAAGAAGATACGGTAGAAAATTTTCTCCAAAATGGTAGGCTCCAATCAATACCTGATGTTATAGAATTCGAAAAGAGCGTAGCTGATAAACAAAAACAATTGGTAAGTACTTAAGTGATAAAATTACTTTATATAAAAGGTTAAGAAAGTTACTGGTATCATCAAGAAGTTACTGATCTATCCACATCAAATAACACATGTAAAGCCATTTCCAAACAATTTTTATAATAGTAAACATAAATCTAAGATTTTATTTGTCTTGAGAAATATCCCTACCTGATGTTTTATAGAGTGATATGAAAGCTAGGAGAAGAAAAAATAAAAGTATGTTTTTGTTTGTTATGCCAATGCTTACTTTATCATTATCAGGCTCTAATATTAAAATACACTAACGTGTGGACTTCATTGGATGTGGGATATTTTTTTTGCAGGTAGCTGCTCTCGCTTCTGGTTGTGATGGTGGACGTATATGGTGGACTATCATGGGGTCGTTAATGACCAATGGCTGCATGAGTCTATATAGTGGGACAGGCCAAAAAGGCAAAAAAAAAAACCGCTTTTGTTGGCACACGTTACTGTAAAACATTTTTGCCACATTTTAAAATGTTTTTTTTTTGTTAGCTGGGGCATACTCCAGTTCTAGAAAGTTTACACTGGTTGCCAATTAAACAACGAATCATTTATAAAGTGCTCTTACAAACTTATAAAGCCTTGAACAGGCGCGTAGAAACGATTTTCTGATTGGGGGGGGGGGGCTGAAATTTAATTTGATACTATGGCCATGTCGGGGTTGTTATTGAATTTATCAATATGCTATTCAACGCCTGGCCTCTTATTCGTCGGTGTTCTAATCATTAATTTATGTGATCGGACAATGACTCTATAAAATGCAAACCATTTTTCAGTAAAAAGTGTTTGTTTACAAGAAATGTGTTGATGATTCGTATTTAATATTTGCTTGTAAAATATCTAATTGTGTTTCCAAATGAGACTTGTTGAGATCCGAGCCATAAAATGAACAAACATAATCCAGTTCAGCTTTGTAATAAACTTTGTTCAATGCTTTGAGAAGCAAATTTTCTTAATTCACATACGTTTTATATCCTGGTTGAAGCGAGTTTTAATGCAATTTATTAGAAGATCCAAAGCTTCATAGTATATCGACCTGTACCGATCCTCGAAAGTTTTAGGATGAAATGGTGGGTCTTCCTGGTCAAGTTTCTTCGGTAGTTTCCGTTGACGCAATAGGACAGGTCCAATTTATAAACATTAGACAGGGGGTCGATATAGGATCGGTTGTCATACCATACAAGAAATGCCCGACTCGACAACTTTGGAAGATATCGACTCCTCTGTCTACAAGGACATTTTGGCGGTCCTGGCCTTCGAGATGCTCAGTAATTCTTCTCAAATGTCAAGAGCCGTCCTGAATTGTACGGTAGGTGAATTTAGGGCCGCAAGGTACGTACGAATCTGACAGTTGGGTCCCACTGCCATAAGACCCAGCGCGGTCCGGAAGCGCCAAAATAATCATTCCTTCAGAAAAACATCATTTGTTCAAGAAATATGGTGCAGTTTTCCGGTCTGCGGCCGTGGAGTCCGACGCCTTTCTCCTTTTTAAGGGGAATGTTAGGGAGACCTCTTCGGCCTACCTATCGGATCTTCTTAACGGCAGATATCGCAAGTACCTCGCGGATCCCAGACAATCCGTCTGTGCCACTCAAATAAGGAAAGCTGTGGTGAGCACACTCTGCCGGACCGATCCGGAGTTAGCCCCCGACCTGGGAAACAGATGACACACTGCAAAAACCCAGAGAATAAACTACCAGCAGGGGCTAACTCTAGAGAGGTCGGCTGTTCAAGAAATATGGTGCAGTTTTCCGGTCTGCGGCGGTGGAGTCCGACGCCTTCCTCCTTTTTAAGGGGAAGGTTAGGGAGACCCCTTCGGCCTACCTGTCGGATCTTCTCAACGGCAGATATCGCAAATACCACGCGGATCCTAGAAAATCCGTCTGTGCCACTCAAATAAGGAAAGCTGTGGACCGATCCGGAGTTAGCCCCCTATCTGGGAAAACAGATGACACACAATGCAAAAAAGCCAGAGAATAAACTACCAGCATGTGCAAACTTTAGAGAGGTCGGCAGAGCTCTCTCGAGAGAGTTATACAGCATAGGTTGACGGGAAGTACTGCCACTCCCTCAGCTACCGTCACCTCCGGTGCTCTGGAGCAGGAGGACCTAACTCTAGTGCAGCTATACTCTGACCTTCAGAAGCACACTATCTTTGCTTTTGCAATGTCCGACTTAAATCGTCACTGATTCGAAGAAGATTATGAACTAACATCACTCCGTAAAGAAAATCAAATGTTGTCATATAAACAGAGACACATCTTATTCGTCCCTTCATTTCTGTGTCATTTTTTGTTTTAGAAACATGTCATCGAGTAGTACTAGTAGACCTAATAATAGGCCTAGTGCTCCAGGTATTGCTATGAAAACATTAGCTTTGAAAATCGGGGAACAGTTGGTGAAATTTGTAGTTGACCAAGACATCTTTGATGCTGTGGTTCTTCGTAAAGGTATGTTGGTTCAAATTGTTCATTTTAAAGCCTTAGAAATACTCCTTTCATATAAGCTCATGGCCTACTCATAGATAAGTATTTTGTGTTGTTTTTTGACCAAGTATTAAGAAAAAATAGTTTTTTTTTTGTGTTACAAATAATTGAATACAAACCAATATTAGATTAGATTTCATATTGCCTAAAAATAGTTCTCCTCTTGACAGCTGGATATCAAATGAATAATTAATCTTGATTGTTTTACAGATGAAAATGTTATTAGACAGTTGGTCGATAATTATAACCAATTACCACAGACAAAGGGAGGGAATAGTAATGCAGGTAAATGCAGTATATAAATTTCTAGCTGATGCCTTGTGATTCCATCATCATGAATGGCCACTATCTAAAAGCTGAAGTCATATATGCATGTGGTAATTACTATTTAAGCCATATAAATCAATTTACAATAGTAGTATAGTACTATGTAGAAACATTGTAAAATATCTCTCATAAGTATTGAATAAGATAAAATAGCGTATGTATACTAATGAGTGACATATAAAATTTTCATTCAGAAGCTCTTTTGGGTACATCACCTTGCTCTTCTGAGACTGTTGCATGTTACTCTAAGGTTGATGCTAATACCCCAGTACTGTCTAAAACCAGACCTAGTTCGCGGTCAACAGCAGTTGAAAGTGGTAACTCTGATGGTGAATGTTTAGCAGCGAATTGGACCAAAGCCAATACATTACATCTTATCGACTTGTATAACAAGTATAACGATAAAGTTAATAGTGGGAAAATGCGTAAAGTGGTTCTATGGAAGAAATTAGCCGCTGAAATAACAAGCGGGTATAAACGGGTTAAAGACCACAAGAAGAAATCTGGAAATGGGCGTGTGACTGATTATGAGTATGAAAAAGAACTAGATGAAACTTTCGGTGAATCAGCAGCTAACATAAATCCAATTACACTGTCAACTATGGATGAAGACACATCTGCTATAATGGTTGAATCAGATGCAGAAGATTCAATTTCAGAGACCCCAAACAAAAGACCCGCCGAGAAACAAAATTCTGATACAGCACCCAAGAAGCGTCATTCGACTCCAGCAGCCGAGGTCATATCATATTTGCAAACCATAGACGAAAAGGATGAAGAAAGACGAGAACGTGAACTTCAAGCAACACAAAAGATAGCTTGCCAGGCAAGATAACATACGCCCACTGGCAGAATTGAATTTGAAAAATAAATAGAGAAATAACTCAAAAAACATTCACTGAATTAATATTGAAGTTAAGGGCAAAAACTCAAAAACTGTTCATGGAAAATTGTCAATTTAGAACTTGACCACCATCTTATCTATTTCAATACTCATACCTAGTTTCATCAAATCTATTAAAAAAGTGTAGCTTATTTTGCACCCACAAATATTTTTGACGCAATTTTACTAAGTCAAGGGCAATAACCCAAATACCATTTGTTTAAAAAAGTCAGAAATTCAAACTTGACTAATGTCTTATCAATTCTGATGCTTACACCAAGTTCCACCAAAATCCTTTGAAAATTAAAGCTTCTTATTGCAACCACAATAGAATTTTGACGCAATTTTACTAAGTCAAGGGCAATAACAATTCATTGAAAAACTGTCAAATTCAAACTTGACTGAGGCCTAATCAATTCCAATGCTCACACCAAGTTTCATCAACATCCTCTGAAAATTGGAGGATTCATTGCATCGAAACTAAAATTTTGACAAGATTTTTCTAAGTCAAGGGCAATAACTCAAAAACCGCTATGCGATTATTTCCATTTTCGAACTTGACCGAGCTATCCTTAATATATACATGTATACCAAGTTTCATTAAGATCGGATAAAAACTGTAGCCTCTATTGTGGATACAACCCAAATTTGACACGTTTTTACTAAGTCAAGGGCAATAACTCAAAAACCGCTCATGCGATTATTTCTATTTTCGAACTTGACCGAGATATCATGAATATATACATGTATACCAAGTTTCATTAAGATCGGATAAAAACTGTAGCCTCTATTGTGGATAAAACCCAAATTTGACACGTTTTTACTAAGTTAAGGGCAATAACTCAAAAGCCGCTCATGCGATTATTTCTATTTTCGAACTTGACCGAGATATCATGAATATATACATGTATACCAAGTTTCATTAAGATCGGATAAAAACTGTAGCCACTTTTTTGGATACAACCCAATTTGACGCGTTTTTACTAAGTCAAGGGCAATAACTCAAAAACCGTTCATGCGATGATTTCCATTTTCGAACTTGACCGAGATATCATCAATATATACATGTATACCAAGTTTCATTAATATCGGATACAAACTGTAGCCTCTATTGTGGATACAAACCAAATTTGACGCGTTTTTACTAAGTCAAGTGCAATAACTCAAAAACCGTTCATGCGATAATTTCCATTTTCGAACTTGACCGAGATATCATCAATATATACATGTATAGCAAGTTTCATTAAGATCGGATAAAAACTGTAGCCTCTATCGTGGATACAAAAAATGTGGACGGGCGGACGGACGGACAGGGGCGACGGCAATATACGTCCACATTTCCATGTGGGCGTATAAAATGCACACCGGAAAAATCGACTTGTTGAAATCTATTGTAGGAATACTGGCAAAAAAGTGAACATTTTTAGATTCTTGTCAATAGTTCAAAGTTTCTGATTCAACACCTAAAATGGACAAAGTCTAATCTGTGATTTTTGTTTTATTTTGTTTTAAGTTTAGGACGTAAAACTCCGTTACATTTTAATTGTTTGTTGTTAATACTCATTTAACTTGTTCATATTTTATTCACTCTATGGATTCAAAAGCATAATAAAGACGCCAGTTAAGATAACCATTCCATTGTAAAGCTTTATTTTAAGGAGGTTGGAGCGTATTGTTTGTGCACATCCCACTGCGTATGTGTGTCGCGAGAAACTACATACGGAGTTACGTCCCATACTCGCGTCTTTACCTACATTCCGTGTCATGGCGGCCTCCATGGCGAAAGCATTATTTTCTCGAAAATATCATTTTTCGGTGGGGAAAAACTAGGTATTGAAAAACTATATGAATATATTATGAATAATAAGTACTGAACTGAGTTATCTCCCTTTAGCTCATTATCTTGTTGGAACCCCACCCCTCTTCAGGCCCGATTTTTCAGAGAATGAGTTCGGTGACCCCCTAATTTTTTGGGCTTACGTGATTTCTTATATAATTGAGTACATAAAGTTAAAAAAATTTACAGATTTTAATTTATGATAAGCAAGTTATAGGTCTTTGAGTGTCTCTGGAAGCTTAATTACTAACCGGCCTGCCAAACGTATTTTGTCTGAAAATTTGTATTTTAGCATATTGCTGATACCAAAGTATTACTGAAATGTCTGGAATCACATTATATTGCTTTTTTTTTTGCAAAAATCAATATTATAGAAGTGTAAAAACACTGAATTGAGAGTCAGAAGTAGGTCAAGTATTGTGCCCCACCCCTACGGAAATAACGCCCTCTATCTCAAAAAATAAGTCGGTGACCTATTCTAAATTTTGCATTTACTCAATACTGATACTTTAAGCTACCACCATGCAAAAAATTAGCAACTTCTAATTTAATTAGGTTATTCGCTCCAACCTCCTTAAGTCAAGAAATAAAGTTTACATTTAAAAAAATATTCTGTTTAGAGTGTTTACAAACTTTCAATATAAAAGCAGTGCTTTCTGCTATAATTGACACAACTTTAGGCAAGTTATATTTTCTTACTCTCCAACAATCTGTCGTCTCAAGATGTCTCTTTTGTTAGCACCCTGAGCATCATTTTCCAAGACACCTGCTTGGTTATGCCCCATGTTATCATTCAAACCATCCTCTTCGATATTCACATCTTCAAGCTCATCATTTGACATGATGCATACCTTGTGAAGGACAAAACAGGAAATAATTACTTTGATTGTTTTCTTAACTGACCTACAATTCAACAACATTAGTCTTCGAAATCGACCTTTAGCTCTCCCAAATGATCTTTCTATGATTGATCTAATACTTGATAATAGATAATTGAATCTTCTTTGTGCTTGAGAAAGAACTCTGACAAGGATATCCTCCATCCCCAATTAAATGCCTCTCGCCAAAAAGATGATGATTATCCCAGAGATCGCTGTTTCGTACAACACGACTATCATTCACACTGCCTTTCCAGCCCACATACACATGGGTAAAACTCATGTCTTCACGACAAACGGCCTGTACAGTCATAGAATAATACTCCCTCCAGTTTATCATTTCTAAGGGGGGGGGGGGCTTTTATTTCAGTATGAGTACCAGTAATTCCAGGAAACCCATTCTTGTTGAAATAATAATTACATATTACTGCCTTTTCTTGATCATTAGGCCATTTTATATAATGTCTGCGCAAATGAACTCCCAATGCAACAATGACATTGCCTATTCATTTAATAACAGTCGACTCGGTAATATTAAAACGATCTGATATCTGTTTTGATGTGTCCTGGGAACCGAGGTACCAGAGCGTTACAAGAACTTTTTTCTCAACTGGGATAGGGGGTTTTCCATGCGGAACTTCTGGCTCTATCAAAGACGGACACCGAACTACTTGTCTACATAATATCTCGTAATTCCAGGAAACCCATTCTTGTTGAAATAATAATTACATATTACTGCCTTTTCTTGATCATTAGGCCATTTTATATAATGTCTGCGCAAATGAACTCCCAATGCAACAATGACATTGCCTATTCATTTAATAACAGTCGACTCGGTAATATTAAAACGATCTGATATCTGTTTTGATGTGTCCTGGGAACCGAGGTACCAGAGCGTTACAAGAACTTTTTTCTCAACTGGGATAGGGGGTTTTCCATGCGGAACTTCTGGCTCTATCAAAGACGGACACCGAACTACTTGTCTACATAATATCTCGTAGGTGGATGGTGCCATTCTGAAGAGTTTCTTGAAATCATCAATCAAGTAATTGTCCACTATATCTGTGACATAGTTGCCAATTTTAATTCTGTCTGATCTCATCCTGAAACTATTAAATGATATATATATGTACTAGAAAAACCCACCTGGCAGAATATCCAATAATGACTGGCGAAGCTTATTTAAATTAACCTAGTTTTCTAAAAACAGTTATCTGCTTCAAAATCAGGCATAAACTTTATTTAATTTTGAGTTTATGTTTCAACTATCTTTAAAAATACAGCCCATAGCGCGGCATAACCATAAATTAATGATTTATTTAACCGACTTACAATGTTGACAACAACGCAACGCAATACGTTGTCTTCCTTTGACGTTCTCTCGCTGGCAATCTGCTGGATCAAGGAGATTCTCCAGAACCAAAACTAAAGTTTCAGTAGCCATCTCCACCTGTACTCGATTACACTGTAAACGCGGAAATTCCGGATTGGAGGACGTGGAGAGTCCGGACTGCATAATCGAATTGGCCCTTCTTAACGTCATGATGTCATTTGCTTGGATACGTTGAAAATGTCGTACGTGAGTTCTAATCTCGATTTGGTGTGTGATAGTCCGATGACCTTGAATAAGTCATCTTCACTCATATTTCCAGTCCACCCAGCTGTAAATGGGTAAGGATAATCCGGGAAAGATCAATGCCAAGAATTTTGGCAAAGGACCAGCTGGTAGAAAGGATCCCTGTCACGGCGGACTTGTGAACCTAAGTTGTTATCCCTGTAAAATATAGTTGTTTCTTTTTTTTCTTTAGTCTAGTGAGTACATCGTCAATGCTTTTCACTAATGTATTACCTTCAATATTTGGGACAACATACAGCCCCATAAATTCTTCACGAGGGACCGGTTGACAATCCACCGTCCTCAGGCAAATGACCAATTGTTCTAGATTAGATACGTCAGTGCATTCATGTGCCATGATAGTGAAAATTGGTTGTCTCTTAATTCAGGCACACACTTCACGCAATATTTGGGATGCCATAAGTTCAAGTAATTCATTTGTTTTTGAGCAATGGGGCTATATCTGAATCTCTCATGGTTAACTGAAGTAGTTGTTGAAAATTGGAATCTTTGTCGTCGCCATCACCTCTAAATGCAAGTCCTTGACGCGATAAAAACTGAATGTTTCGCAGGATTTTCACGAAGGTAGATCTATTTGATTCCTTCTCTTTCGTATGGTGAATGGAAAGCAACTCACTAAAATCTCCTGTCGTTCCAGGAATTATAACAACACGCCTAACGAACAGCTGGCTTCATGTTGCGAAAAATATTCCTGAGCCTTCTTCCAGTTTCGGTAACCAGTGCTGATGAAGGTTTTCTCTAATTTATGGTTACTTAACTTGTTGTATACTTATGCCTTTATACTAATGAAGCAAAATGCACTATCGTCCTGATCGTCATAATGCCGTCAGTTCCATTTCGTGAACCACGAGCCCTGGAATGATCGTTTCTGCTTACCGTTAGTCGAAGTTGGGAACTTTTTAATTACTTGTTTCGGAGTACTTCTGAGTGGTGGGTCACCTTTTTCTGGCTTGAGTGAATAAGATTTCCCATGGTTTTCTTTGCTTGGCCTCCTCATATGAGCTTGAAGTGCTAATAGTTTCTGACTTTATGGCATCATCAAGAATTTCATCTAGCGAGAGCACATCTTTCAGATTGGTTTCATTAATCTAAGGGCGGATTTTTTTTCTGATTTGGTAAAAAATGTTTTTATCGCAAATTGCGATTTTTTTCTATGCTCCGTGTCTTAGCTACCAGGTTCTTTCCCCTCATTGCATTTTTTATCGCAGATTTAAAAAGGGACTAAATGGTTTGGTTCAAATAAGATCACAGGAGTTGTATCAAAGTCTGCATCTCTGGTCCACAATATATATAAAGTGTGTCTTCATTTATATGTCACGTCGTTGTACGATTAGTGTTTATTGGACCGTTCAGTATTGGACGTGGCTTGTATAATACCTTATGGTATATGCAAATATCTGTGCAGTATTGTCGCGTATTCGTGTTCTATGACACTGGATTAAATGTATGACACTAGAATTAAATGTAATAACACCATTGATGGTTCGACATGTTTATTTACTGTAAGCCTTGAAGTACATTACATACTATAAAGGGAGATAACTCCATACAACAATAAGAATAAAAGAGTTATCTTTCTTGATTAATCGATATTCAGATATACTGTATGTCAATGCAGTTACTTTACAGGTATTTTTTGCCTCAATTTTAATTAAGCTAGAAAGGTCTTTAATGTTGTAATAATTTTGTAAACTCTCATCTATGTATCCAACAGCAAATGAACATACACGTCTTAAGACGCCGGGTGTCTTTCCAGAAATTTAATCATTTTAGGGCAAGTCAATTCATATTCGTAAGAGTTTATGTATAATTCTGCAGTTGCAAGAATTCGTAGGCAATTTGAAAGCGATTTGTTACCACAAAGATATATTGAAGACGAATTGAAAAGGCAACTGTCATTGCCAGTTGATGCCACCGCTGCATACTGTGTTTTTTTCACACTATTTACTTCCAACGGTATGAGATTTGTTGAGAAACGGTCAATCATGTGACTAATGTTAATTTTATTTCGCAAAAAGTCATTTTTATTAGCAATACATTTCAAAAGACAATCAATATCATTGTTTTGCATAAGCAAATATACTTGTTCAACATCCATAGTAATCTTAATCACATACAGCGCTCGCGAGTAGTGCGTGTCTAGAATAATGAAATTATCTGACAACAGGGTTGGTTATCTCACGAGAAAACCTTTGGGAGATAACCAACCCTGCTAGAAATTTCACGTATAATTTTTATACGCCCTCACATGAAATGTATATTGTGATCAACTTTCTGTTTGTCTGTCTGTCGTCTGTTCACATTTGCTTGTGCTCACTCTACAGACTACAGTTTTCAATGGATTTTAATAATTTATGGTATGCGAGTTCATGGCATCACAAAGAGGAACTGTATTGATTTTGGTGATGATCGGATAATAGTTAGCGGAGATACAGTGTCCGACTTAGCGTGATTTCGGAAAAATGAGAATAGCTGTCTTGTGCTCACTCTACAGTTTTGATTGGATTTTAATAAGTTTTGGTATGTGAGTTCATGGCATCACAACTGTCTTGTGCTCACTCTACAGACTAATATTTAGCGGAGATTTGATTGGATTT
This sequence comes from Nipponacmea schrenckii, assembly GCA_030562195.1. NCBI lineage: Eukaryota > Metazoa > Mollusca > Gastropoda > Lottiidae > Nipponacmea > Nipponacmea schrenckii. The sequence continues at coordinate 10,825,279 of JAUJPP010000011.1, forward strand.
TAATATTTTTTGGTATCTGAATTCATGGCATCACAAAGAAAAATTTTGGTGATGATCGGATAATTTTAAGCAGAAATACAGTGTCCGACTTCGCAAAAATGAGAATAGCTGTCTTGTGCTCACTCTACAAACTACAGTTTTGATTGCATTTTAATAAGCACTCTACTTAAGTGACAATTTTGATCCATATTTAGTCTGATTTCATGGTACACCTATGAATTTTTGCCCATTATCTGTTAAAGCGGAACATGAATTCTTGCCCATTATCTGATAAGCCTGAGGAGGGCGTATCTGCACGCTATGCGTGCCTATGTTTGTGTTTTCAAGGGATGTAATACCTGCTTCTATTTACAGATATATATAGGATTATTTTTATGAATGATTTGTCGATTCATATCTTTGACATAAGTCGAACTTAAGACGGTTCTAGTCAAAAAAAAATTTAAAGTCATTCTCTGATTAGTCCAATTTAAGCAGTTGAGCTGTAGCCTATTGAGATATCAAAAATTCCGGACAAAATCTTTGCTACGGGCCTGATGAGACATTCAACATGTAAAATGTTCAATTACCCAGATTGGTATTTAAGGGAGAAAACTCCTGAAGCAATTCGATTTAAACTTTGTCGTTAATCGCGTTTTCACAAAAGAAAAATTGTATCAAACAACCACACATTTAATGTTGAAACATGTATTACATAACTTATTATTTTTATCTATATATTAACTTTTTATTTTCTTTTAGGGAAGGTTCCGCTTTCTAGCACCATTCATTACTAAATAGGCCAGCAGGCAAAAACTGAGACTGAAGAACTATGCATTTTTTCTAAGATACAAGACAACACAACCTTATCAAAAAAAGTTTTTCAACCAAAACGAACCCTGTCCTATTTTATTCTCAGATGGAAATGCGATAAAACACACTTTTGCCCAGTTTTCAAATAGCATTAACTTCAAAACTAAACGATGAGCTAGTTATAAATACTTATAGGGCCACATAGGTGCTTAGTCAAAGACTTCTGTGATTTCAAGAATCCGATTGCTCTGAAGACAACGTCACATGTCAAAATATATAATGGGTAAATACGGGAGATAACTCCTACCACTAAAGTCTATTCTAGAGTTAATGATATCATACATTCTTAAAATAAGCGTTATGTTAACATGAATTTTGATGTGACCAACTGTTACTGTCTGTAAGGTTTTTAAAGCGATTTAATCCAATTGGGAGGTGAGGAGGCCAAGTAAACTGCTTCCTGCAAACCATTAGGAAATTATGTAGCATACAAAACGTGTATATCTTGAAAATAAAATATATTTAAACCGAACCCGGTTCAGGTATCAAGGACATTATTCATAGTTAATCAATCTCAATGTCACTCACATCATCGTTATCATTACTTTTCTGTGTCGTGATCCACAGTATTCATTTGTTTATTATTTCAGAAAATTTCTAAAAGTATGTGCAAGATTTTTAACAGGAGCACCTGACACTTTCACATTCTGTCTTGCAACCATTGTACAGTTTCCAATATACTGTTTAGTACAAACATTCTTTTCGTCCAATCAACAACATATTTTTCTGCCAACCATATCCTCATAAGGGGCAGAAAAGTAGGACGTAAAACTCCATTGATTTCAACGCCATTAATATCCAACTGTTGATGGGATTCTTATCTATTGTTCCATGGTTTTATGATACATTGCAGCTTGGTAATTCTTCAACATAAAAACTAAAACTGGGTAAATGTGTGTTTAATATATTTTTAAAATAATGTTCATGTTAAAGTCCTGTTTCACCAACTAGGTCATCACCTTACCATACAAAAGTTAAGATATTATTGAGGAGGATGGCTTGTTGCACATTCAATTCGTCAGGGGTTCTGTAAACCCCTTCTGGGTCGGTTGGCACCACCTGCATGTCGTGACTGTTTTTTTTATTATCTCCATAAACGTGAAAATATTCGAATGGCTTGCAGAATATTTGAATAATTTTAAGTGTCACCCTTCGACGTGGTTGGTTTGTTCTTGGGCTCTCAATTTTGAAGTGCTTCCACATCAGGCCTTAACAACCTTCAACCAACTGTTTATCGTGACCTAGTCTGCTAGAGGCCAGCTAGTATTAACATGTAGAGGGAAGGCACACCCAATAAATTGTTTGCACACTATCATTGTTCTGGTAGGTACCTTGTAAGCACGTGTTGCATTCTGGTCTATCTTTAAAAATTGTAGTAGATTTAACAAGAAAGAAAGAAACAACTATATTTACAAGTAATGATAAATAACATAACTTAACTCGAGACCATAAACATACCTAGTTATATTTTAGGTAAAAAAGGATTATAATTTTTTTTTTCATTGAAAAGAATGAAAATGAGTTCATGGGCATAGGTTCTGTACTAAGGGTACTTCCCCCTCACCTTGCCTGAGTCACAGTATTTATTTTATTATTATTTTTTTTCGTAGTTCGCCGGACACAACATATTTGAGAATTGTCAACAAAAAATAAACAGGAAAGAAATACAGGAATAATATTGAGCAGAATTCTAAAAAAAAAAATGCTACTTCCATCAATCACCCAATGCTAGAATATGTTGAACCAAATTCTTTTTATAAAATTCAATCATCTTTCGTTCTATATTCTTGCAACACAATCTATCAAAATTTACTTCAATTGTCAGAGATTAACCTGCTTTAAAAAAGCGACAACACTTTGCTTTCACGCAAACGATTGTATCGACAACGTGGTGCAGTCGGTAAGAAACGAGGATTCCGATTATTAAGAAAGTCACACATAACTTTTATAAAAGTTAATAAACAAGCTGACAACTCTTAGCAAAAACTAATTTTAGTGCAGCGGTATGGAAACCCATCATATTCTTCCGAATCAAACAATTCGACTGCTGGCACAAGCCTACCAATTTTAGATACTAGTACTGTCTGAAAAATCTACGAAAATGTTTAATAAATATCCCTCAGATACTTAGCTATAGCTTTCTGCTTAAAGGTAACTGCCTGTTTCGCCATTTTCCTTGCCTTACACTGACTTTAAGTAAGGGATAAAGGCCGAAAACTGTAATTTCTGTCAACAGAAGAAACAACTGAGGGTGTTAACCCCGAAGTTATTTTTTTTGTTGACAGAAAGTTCAGTTTGAGGCATTTATCTGTCTTTAAACATAGTATCTTATTGAAGGGCAAAGTGTAGCACTTCTAGATGTTGAAATGACTTCACGTTGTGTTTTAATATTTTTATTAGGTATATGTCTTCTAACAAGGTGGTGAGAGAGATATAGGAGATTGGTGGCGGCGACTTTTCCTCTGGTCTCCCTCCCGGTCCAGGCTTGACAATCTCTCTTATACCCTGGATTCCCAACATGCAGGCTATTGGCTGGCGCAGCTTTAATGCAAGCTGTCCACTCCAAACATGCATGCACAGTCAGCATTAATCTAGATCAATAATACAGGACACTCTCTCATCACCTTTTCAGTTAAAAACAATAATACAATATCAAATAAATTGTAGCTAGATTAAAGGGACTACATCAGAACCTATAAAGTGTCACAAAAGCAGTCATAATTAAATTCAATGCACATTTGTCAGTTGTAATATGTTGTGTAACAAATGTTTCATGTGAAGATTTTCATTAACGAAGCACATTATTTGCATGCATTGACTAAGTTGCTGAAACAATAACACGTGTTATTTCCCAAAATACAATTTTTACATGCTATTTTCACTATTACAAAAGCCAAAATTCTTAAGACTAATGATAAAACGCAAATTTAGTGATAGTCATTTCACCTCATACTTAGATATTTATACATTTCTAGAAAGAAGAAAAAAACAAAATGACACAAAACGTCTTGAGTTTTACACTTTTAGTTTGTCCCTTCACTTTTGTCATTTCGCTTTTGTCATATCTATATTTTTACGACCATCACGTGTCTGTCACGTGGTTTAAAATATTAGAATATATACTGATAATGTGAACATTAATAGGTCGTGTCATCTTTATGTTTAGTTAAATTTTGATCACTATTCTTAGGAATTGATTTCAAATCTTGTCGATCATATCTTATTAAAAGTGGTATTTCAAATTCAAAAAATTCATCCAACCCTACTTTAACCCCATTTTGGAATTGCCTGATAACATGAGAATAAAATGTCTTAATTCCGTTTCATTCGTACACTTCGGTGTAATATGCCAATTTTTTAAAATAGTTTTAGACGTCCATGTCTCTCCGAACCAGCCAAACTCTTACTTGAAATGATTTCGAGCTCCCCGGCCACGAAGAGATTGAAATCATGGTCCTCAAATTCAATTTTCGAACCAGCATATTCGAATTGGAGGCGAGCCCACGCCTGTTTTCGTATACTTGATCCGACGGGTGGTGCCCGATTTTCGGGAAGACCGCTGTCGAGAGTTTGCGAGAGCCTTGATATCGTGTCACTCCTGGTCACAGCTGGAACTCTCATTTTTCTCTGATTCGTTGGAAGAGTCCCCAAGGTTCAAAATTGCCGCTATTCGACAATTTGCTTGGCTGCTTAGCACTGCGTCGGATCTTAAGTCGTTTAAGCAAGGCTTACCATCTGTACTTTTGGGGTTGAGTCGCTCATTATTTCCCCTCTTCATCACACTAGAAATATACAAACAGCCAGCCTTGCGCTCAGGTAATTAACCCTTTTTATTTTGACCAAAATGTTACTATGACAAAAAAACTTGCAGTGGAAGCTACAAAATTGTACAATCAAAAAAAAAAAAAATAATTAGGCAAATAGACGCTGCTGTTAAATAAGGTTGCATATCTCATTATTATGAAATAATCAATATTATTGGACATCGATTGTGGAACGGAATGGAATTAATGGGAGACATCTAAATTAATCGGAGAATTAATGACCATAATGTTCCATGTTCATATTTTAAGAACCTATGGCACATTTTCATATGTTAAATCGGATACAAACTATTATAAACTTGAGTTAAATAGTGTACAAACAAGAGTTAAATCAGGGAAAAACATACATTGTCTTTGAGTATAATTTTATCTCCAATTTAATTGACAAGAACAAGTCACCGATCTGACTGGTGATCAATAATCTATTACTAAGTGTTTGTGAATAAAATGCATCTGAGCACTGTAAAATCTTAATGAAATGACATTGCCAAATCAGTTTTAAGACGGTATAAGAAACTATATTTGTGAGTCTGTATAAATAATAGTCGATAGTGTCAGCTCCTTCCATGGCCCTTCCAACTCTCCACTCTTTAAATGTGTGATATTTTACTTTAAAGTTATTTGTTACATAAAACTCGAAAATACTTTCTGGTACATCATACTCTGGTCTACCAACAAGTCCATTTTTGAAGAAAGGGGGAAGGGTCATATTCACACTTTCGCTATGAGCTACATTTCGATATAAAGTTGTCGAAACATTTAATGAAACGTATGCCTGTTCTTTGCAAGTTAAACGTTTGACATGTCATGAAATACTTTAAGCTCTGCAACCATTTCCATCACACATTCCAGCTGAAATGCCAAATATTCCTCAGAGGTCCTACCGGAATGACTGTCGGCAAAGGAAGCTAGATTACGAAGCTTACGGCAAATTTCGGTAAATTCTCGAATAAAGATAAACAATACTAACATCCGGAAAGCTTCGTAGTGAGTTGCTTGCCCTTAGATCGGGAGTATTCATTTCACATTCTTTAATATTTTAAACCAGGTTATAGGCACGTGATGGTCGTAAAAATATAGATTTGACAAGCGAAATGGCAAACGTGAAGGGACAAAAGAGAAGACGTATATTGCATTTGTAATATTAAAAGTGTAAAACTCAAGACGTTTTGTGTCATTTTGTATTTTTTCTTTCTAGAAATGTATAAATATCTAAGTATGAGGTGAAATGACTATCACTTAATTTGCGTTTTATCATTAGTCTTACGAATTCTGGCTTTTGTACTAGTGAAAATAGCATGTAAAAATTGTATTTTGTAAGATGTACAGTACAGTAGATGCATTTTATCTGCGTCCCAAGAAGATGCTATGCTTTGATATTAGGTACTACTGTTTCTTTTTCCTTTTCGTGGCTCATTAATTTAGTCTTGTCGCCAACATCAAATTTTATCATGTCATTTATTCCATCCATGGTGCGAAATTTCTCAAAGCGTACATGTAGTCTGCCATTATAATTTTCTTCTTAGACCAAAAAGAGGGCGTATCTCGAGCGTTTTTGGAGAAATTAAACAGAGCTGACTCAAGGTTTCTCTATTACGATATTGTCCCATTTCGGTTGCATAAACTTGGTAGGTCTAATAGCAGCAGGCTGACTGGCCTTATCGACATACCTTACATTGGTGGATTAAGCCATTATTATAAAATAAAGATGTTAGAATGAATAAATAAGTGAAAAAAAAAGAGAACAATGAAAACAAACCTGTGAAAGCTTTCAGGGTAGTACAGCTTCAAAGACTCCGCCATTTAATTATCGGCCGCCCAAAGAAATGAAAGAAAGATTAAACTAGAACTGTGAACAGCTCCGAGCGTGGCAACTGTGCGTTATCCCATGGATTTCGAACATTTTGAAACTTCTAACCTGCTAGCTTTCAATTCCGGTACTTTTCAGCCTACAATTGTAAGCGTAAACTTTCCGCTATATAGGCAATTTTTTCTACTATAAGTTTCTACTATCAGTTCCTTATTAGATTTTTGTACATGTCTAAGATTTCGGTAGGATATTTACATAAATTCCAAACTAAAATTTAAGTAGGTAGTAAGATGTCAATTTGTCATGAAATTTAAACTCTCTATATTCAAATTTAAACATTATTTTGTAACTTTGGTTGTAATTAACATATAGAGAAAATTCAAGCTATGTGATAATTTACTAATTCACAGCTTTATAAAGAGATATTTTTTGAATTTGTATGCAAAAATTTTACAAAAAAATAAATAAATTTTATTAGCAATTGGAATTTTTTTCTTCTCGATGGATGCAAATTATTTTGTATAGCTAATGTACTGTTTTTGCTTACATTCTTGAATTTCACGGGATGTAGGGTCGCCTGAAATGAGATAAAAAAAAAACGGAAGTCCCCACGCCCAAACCGGAAGTGATCAAACAATTTTGATGATATATTTTTAATTGTGTTGCGTATCTATCTATATCCTGTAAATTTCAGATCGATCCGAACATTAGAGCCCGAAAGTGTAACATAACCATCCAAAATTGCAAAATAGTCAGATTTCGGTGGGCTATAAAACCGGAAGTTAATATTTGTCATGCAATATCAGCACATCTATAGACAGCTGAGGTCAATGACATTCTACATCTCAAATGTCAAGGTCATTTAAGGTCAAGGTCACGAGATATAGAGTTTTAAATTTTCAAAAAATTTTGATGATGTAGTTTTAATTGCGCTGCCTATCTATCTATATCCTGTAAATTTCAGACCGATGCGACTATTAGGGCCCGAGCTAGCTTGAAATCTTATTTGCATATTATGCAATTAGCCACTTTCGGTTTAGCGAAAATTTCATGTTAGATATTCATTTTTGATTCCAGCCCATATAAAAACCATTGGTGAAAACAGAAATAGTCTATCTTTTTCCGTTTGGGCTAGCGAGCTTCCCAAAAAAAAAAATAAAAAAAAATAAAAAACTAGAACTGTGAACAGCTCCGAGCGTGGCAACTATGCGTTATCCCATGGATTTCGAACATTTTGAAACTTCTAACCTGCTAGCTTTCAATTCCGGTACTTTTCAGCCTACAATTGTAAGCGTAAACTTTCCGCTATATAGGCAATTTTTTCTACTATAAGTTTCTACTATCAGTTCGTTATTAGATTTTTGTACATGTCTAAGATTTCGGTAGGATATTTACATAAATTCCAAACCAAATTTTAAGTAAAAAGTAAGATGACAATTTGTCATGAAATTTAAACTCTCTATATTCAAATTTAAACATTATTTTGTAATTTGGTTGTAATTAACATAGAGAGAAAATTAAAGCTATGTGATAATTTGCTTATTCACAGCTTTATAAAGAGATATTTTTTGAATTTGTATGCAAAAATTTTACAAAAAAATAAATTTTATTAGGGTTATCAGATTAAATCATTAGATTAATTTACTCTTTGGCCACCTGTGTGCGTTGAACCGTGACTAAAGTGGTCAATAGTTCATCTGTGTTTTATAAGACTTATATGTCTGCTACTCTTCACATGCCTGTATTTGACATTTTTTTTATAAAATCATTTCTATTTAAGATACGAACAAAATTCGAACTGATCAATGACAAGCGAATTTACTTCTTTAACTTGATGCATGTTTTGAATTTGAATGGAAATATTTTAAGAAATTACATAATCAGATTAATTTGTTCCCCAGCTCAGTGATTTGACAAGTAGGTGTGAAAATTTAAACCACCAGTTTTACTGACATGTTATATAACAGCCTTTAACACCCTGACTGGTCAATTTGAAACAGATTTTATGAAATAAAAAACCCAAAATTGGTATTTATTTTGTTAATTTATCTAAAATTAATGCTTAAATTTTCATGGTAAAACGACCATGTCGCATATCATTTAAGAGACAATTTAATTTGGAGTCCAATGATGTATACCACATTGATGTGGGATGAATATATTTTATGTTAGTACTGGAGTTGTAAAATTTAATTTTGCTTTTTTAAAATATGCTTCTGCACTTTTGGCATATATCCTTTATTGAAGAGTTTTGAGGCTATTATAAAACAGAAAATCTCAAGTCAATGTGTTCATAAGGAAATGTAATATTGCCGTTCAAAGTTTCAAAAATGTCAGAATTCGGTTGGCTATAAAACCCAGAAGTTGATATTTTTCATTCAATATTGTCATATCTATAGACAGCTGAGGTCAAGGCCATTCTATATGGAAAATTTCAAGGTCATTGAAGGTGAAGGTCACAAGATATAGAATTTCAAATTTTCAAAAAATTCAAACGGGCATAAAATAAATTTATGTTCGAAAATCAAAATTCTGTTTCAAACATCCTTTAGATAAGGGAGCAAGGTTTTGATAGATACCAAAATCATACAAATCGGATAATAAATGACGGACTAATTGAATTTTAAAGAAAATTTGCCATTCTCGGAAAAATGGCGCATGCGCAACTAGCAATTGAAATTTTTTTCTTCTCGAGGGATGCAAATTATTTTGTATAGCTAATATATACTGTTTTTGCTTACATTCTTGAAATGAAATAAAAAAACGGAAGTCCCCACGCCCAAACCGGAAGTGATCAAAAAATTTTGATGATATATTTTTAATTGTGTTGCGTATCTATCTATATCCTGTAAATTTCAGATCGATCCGAACATTAGAGCCCGAAAGTGTAACATAACCGTCCAAAATTGCAAAATAGTCAGATTTCGGTGGGCTATAAAACCGGAAGTTAATATTTGTCATGCAATATCAGCACATCTATAGACAGCTGAGGTCAAGGACATTCTACATCTCAAATGTCAAGGTCATTGAAGGTCAAGGTCACGAGATATAGTTTTAAATTTTCGAAAAATTCGAACGGGCTTTAAAAAAATTCAAATTCGAAAATCAAAATTCTGTTCCCAACATTTTTTAGATAAAATATCAAGGTTTCGATAGACACCAAAATCATAAAAATCGGTTAATAATTGGCGTACTTATTAAATTTTTAAGAAAATTTGCCATTTTTGAAAACTGCGCATGCGCAACATCCAATTTAATTTTTCTGCATCTCAGGGGATTAAAATCATTTAGTATAGCTAAAATATACTGTTTTTGTTTAGAATCTTGAATTACATGGGAAGCAGGGTCGCCCGACATGAGACGAAAAAACCGGAAGTCCCCACGCCCAAACCGGAAGTGATCAAAAAATTTTGATGATGTAGTTTTAATTGAGCTGCCTATCTATCTATATCCTGTAAATTTCAGACCGATGCGACTATTAGGGCCCGAGCTAGCTTGAAATCTTATTTGCATATTATGCAATTAGCCACTTTCGGGTTAGCGAAAATTTCATGTTAGACATTCAATTTTGATTCCAGCCCATATAAAGACCATTGGTGAAAACAGAAATAGTCTATCTTTTTCCGTTTGGGCTAGCGAGCTTCCCAAAAAAAAAAAAAAAAAAAAAAAAAAAAAAAAAAACTAGAACTGTGAACAGCTCCGAGCGTGGCAACTGTGCGTTATCCCATGGATTTCGAACATTTTGAAACTTCTAACCTGCTAGCTTTCAATTCCGGTACTTTTCAGCCTACAATTGTTAGCGTAAACTTTCCGCTATATAGGCAATTTTTTCTACTATAAGTTTCTACTACCAGTTCCTTATTAGATTTTTGTAAATGTCTAAGATTTCGGTAGGATATTTACATAAATTCCAAACTAAAATTTAAGTAGGTAGTAAGATGTCAATTTGTCATGAAATTTAAACTCTCTATATTAAAATTTAAACATTATTTTGTAACTTTGGTTGTAATTAACATAGAGAGAAAATTCAAGCTATGTGATAATTTGCTAATTCACAGCTTTATAAAGAGATATTTTTTGAATTTGTATGCAAAAATTTTACAAAAAAATAAATAAATTTTATTAGCAATTGGAATTTTTTTCTTCTCGAGGGATGCAAATTATTTTGTATAGCTAATGTACTGTTTTTGCTTACATTCTTGAATTACACGGGATGTAGGGTCGCCTGAAATGAGATAAAAAAAAAACGGAAGTCCCCACGCCCAAACCGGAAGTGATCAAAAATTTTGATGATATATTTTTAATTGTGTTGCGTATCTATCTATATCCTGTAAATTTCAGATCGATCCGAACATTAGAGCCCGAAAGTGTAACATAACCATCCAAAATTGCAAAATAGTCAGATTTCGGTGGGCTATAAAACCGGAAGTTAATATTTGTCATGCAATATCAGCACATCTATAGACAGCTGAGGTCAATGACATTCTACATCTCAAATGTCAAGGTCATTTAAGGTCAAGGTCACGAGATATAGAGTTTTAAATTTTCGAAAAATTCGAACGGGCATAAAAAAAATTCAAATTCGAAAATCAAAATTCTGTTCCCAACATTTTTTAGATAAAGTATCAAGGTTTCGATAAACACCAAAATCATAAAAATCGGTTAATAATTGGCGGACTTATTAAATTTTTAAGAAAATTTGCCATTTTTGAAAACTGCGCATGCGCAACATTCAATTTAATTTTTCTTCATCTCAGGGGATTAAAATCATTTAGTATAGCTAAAATATACTGATTTTGTTTAGAATCTTGAATTACATCGGAAGCAGGGTCGCCCGACATGAGACAAAAAAAAACGGAAGTCCCCGCGCCCAAACCGGAAGTGATCAAAAAATTTTGATGATGTAGTTTTAATTGCTCTGCCTATCTATCTATATCCTGTAAATTTCAGACCGATGCGACTATTAGGGCCCGAGCTAGCTTGAAATCTTATTTGCATATTATGCAATTAGCCACTTTCGGTTTAGCGAAAATTTCATGTTAGATATTCATTTTTGATTCCAGCCCATATAAAAACCATTGGTGAAAACAGAAATAGTCTATCTTTTTCCGTTTGGGCTAGCGAGCTTCCCAAAAAAAAAAAAAAAAAAAAAAAAAAAAAAATAATCCGAACGAAAACAAAGCGTGACAAATTTTATTTGCCACGCAACTAGAACTGTGAACAGCTCCGAGCGTGGCAACTATGCGTTATCCCATGGATTTCGAACATTTTGAAACTTCTAGCCTGCTAGCTTTCAATTCCGGTACTTTTCAGCCTCCAATTGTGGAACAAGCGTAACAATATTGTTAGATCTATAGACAGCTGATGTCAAGGCCATTCTATATGGAAAATTTCAAGGTCATTGAAGGTGAAGGTCACAAGATTTAGAATTTCAAATTTTTAAAAAATTCAAACGGGCATAAATAATAAATGACGGACTAATTAAATTTTAAAGAAAATTTGCCATTCTCAGAAAAATGGCGCATGCGCAACTAGCAATTGGAATTTTTTTCTTCTCGGGGGATACAAATTATTTTGTATAGCTAATATACACTGTTTTTGCTTACATTCTTGAATTACACGGGATGTAGGGTCGCCTGAAATGAGATAAAAAACCGGAAGTCCCCACGCCCAAACCGGAAGTGATCAAAAAATTTTGATGATATATTTTTAATTGTGTTGCGTATTTATCTATATCCTGTAAATTTCAGATCGATCCGAACATTAGAGCCCGAAAGTGTAATATAACCGTCCAAAATTGCAAAATAGTCAGATTTCGGTGGGCTATAAAACCGGAAGTTAATATTTGTCATGCAATATCAGCACATCTATAGACAGCTGAGGTCAAGGACATTCTACATCTCAAATGTCAAGGTCATTGAAGGTCAAGGTCACGAGATATAGAGTTTTAAATTTTTGAAAAATTCGAACGGGCATAAAAAAAATTCAAATTCGAAAATCAAAATTCTGTTCCCAACATTTTTTAGATAAAGTATCAAGGATTCGATAGACACCAAAATCATAAAAATCGGTCAATAATTGGCGGACTTATTAAATTTTTAAGAAAATTTACCATTTTTGAAAACTGCGCATGCGCAACATTCAATTTAATTTTTCTTCATCTCAGGGGATTAAAATCATTTAGTATAGCTAAAATATACTGTTTTTGTTTAGAATCTTGAATTACATGGGAAGCAGGGTCGCCCGACATGAGGCGAAAAAACCGGAAGTCCCCACGCCCAAACCAGAAGTGATCAAAAAATTTTGAAGATGTAGTTTTAATTGCGCTGCCTATCTATCTATATCCTGTAAATTTCAGACCGATGCGATTTCATTTGCCACGCAATAATCCGAACGAAAACAAAGCGTGACAAATTTTATTTGCCACGCAAAAATAGCGATGGCCATCGTTAAACGATAATGGCAGTTAATTTTTCTGGGAGGATGACAAGAATTTTAGGTAAATGATTTTCAGTAGTTTATCCTTGACTGAACAATCACACCACATTTCATCAAAATCAACCCAGAAACCAGCTCTCTATCGTGTCCACAAAGAATTTCGGATTGGTCTTATTCAATAAGGTTCATCCAGTTTCGTGAAAATCCATCAAGAATCCAGCTCTTTATTGGGTCCACAAGGAAATAAAGAACAAGGGTAATAACTCATTGAAAATATTTTTCGATTAGTCTGATTTTCAATAGGGGTCTTATCATTGGGTTATTAACGAGTTTTGTCAAAATGCATCAAGAAGCTAGCTCTCTTCGGGTCCACAAAGAATTTAAGAACAGGGGCAATAACTCATAGTAAATAATCTTCGATAAGTTTGATTATCAATAGGGTTAATCTTTGAGTGATTACAAACACGTCAAATTTCATCAATATCCATCCAGAAACAAGCTTTCTATCGTGTCCAGAAAGAATACAAGAAAAAGGCAGACAAAACGCACGAGAAAAAGGGCAATTACTCATATTAAATATTTTTAGATTGGTCTGATTTGCAATAGGGTTCATCCTTGGGTTATGACAAACACTAACACCAAATTTTGTCAAAATCCATCAAGAATTCAGCTCTCTATCGTGTCCACAAGAATCGTGGACAGACTGGTGGTGGTGGTGGTAATTGACGAGTTAACGTTAATGAAGCCCCAGTCGTTTGCCCATTTGGCAACTTGGTTCAGAGCAGTTTGCATGCGACTTTTCACGGTGTTGAGGTTATTGTGACCTGTCCATATGGAACTATCATCTGCATATAAGGCCGTGCTAACCGATTGGTCCTTACTATGCACATAGTCCCTAGCAAGATCGTTTAACATGATGCTGAAAAGGGTAGGGCTGATACCAGATCCTTGGGGGGTTCCATATTCCAATGAGTGCTTCTCACTGATGGAATTGGCGACGTTGACTTGTATCTAGCGATCCTTTAGAAAGTCTTGGATCCACCGGAACATACGCCCCTTGATGCCAAGATTACTAAGTTTAAAAAGTAAACCATCGACCCATGCTAAGTCGAAGGCTTTGGATAAATCCAGAAATACTGCACTGAAGTAATTCTTCTTTCCTAGGTGGGCAGCGATGTCATGTTGAAGTCGAACAATTTGATCCATTGTTGACCGTTAATCTCTGTAGCCCTTTTGGTTAGGATCGATGAGACCATTTAGTTCACAGTGGTATCTAAGCCTGTTGTTGACCATCGTCTCAAATGTTTTACATAGATTCGAGGTTAGAGAAATAGGCCTGTATGGACTGCATTGATGTCTGTCCTTTTGCGGTTTTGGTAGAGGTATGATCATTGCTGTTTTCCAACTTTCAGGAATTGTACCATTATGCCATGACTTGTTGAATAGTTCCAGTAGAACTGTTGATGCTTCCATTGGTAACTCCTTTAACATGCTGTACTTGATGTTGTCTTCACCATAGGCGCTGTCCTTCTTAGTACGCAGTGCGTTCTTCAGCTCGCCGAGGGTAAACGGAGTATTGATGTCCCGTTCGTCTTCTTGTGGTGAGTGGTGAATTGGAGTTTGGTTGGTGTAGAAGGCCTTCTTATTCTTCAGAAATTCTTTGGTATGGTTGGTATCAGAGCTGCCGTCAGCGTAACACTTGGCTAACAAATTGGCTTTTCCTTCGTTGCTGTATTCTGTGGTGTCCCTGTAAGATTAAAAAGGAATGGAAGATTTAGATTTTTTACCGAGCATAGAGCCAATTTTGCCCCAGACAGATCTTCTCAATTAATGAGTTGCAGAACTCCTGCCAGTGCTTTGTTTTTGATCCACGTAACAAAGCAGCTGTAGTAGCCTTGACCTCCAAATAATCTGCCTTGGTATCACGGTAAAAGTCCCAGTTTGCCTTATCCAGCCTCCAAGATAATGTAGTCTCGATAATAACGTGGTCACTTCCAAGGCTTTCACTGGTTGTTTCCCACGTGCAGTCCTTAGCTAACCGACTGCTTACTAGAGTGAGATCGAGATGGGAACCAATGGGAGCTTGAGTACAAACATAAGTAATACTACCATCATTTAAACAGACCAGGTCATTGGCTTCAAAGAATTCAGCAACTTGTCCACCATTAGTGTCAGTTGTCGGCGAGCCCCACAGTATGTGTTTGGCGTTGAAGTCACCAAGCACAATACTGTCGGTCCCGGGCAACTGGTCGTAAACATACTGATATTCACTGAGTCGTTGAGGACTGCCGGTGAGAGCAGGTCGATAAATGTTGAAGATAGAAAAAACCTTTGACTTGTCGGTAAAGGATACCGCCTGTGCCTCTAGAGGAGGGATGGTTTTCAGATGCACTTCATAGTGGGTAACACCATTCTTGACGTAGATGGCCAGACCTCCACCACTTCGATGGTTGAGAGCATTGGGTCTGTCCTGCCTGATGAGAGTATAACCACTGATGATGGGATCTTTATTCTGTGAACCAATCTTTGACTCCTGTAGAAAGACGGCATCATACTGCTTCTCCTGTAGTATCTTCTCCAGTTCAGGTTTGCGTGAGCAGGCAGTTAATCCATTTATGTTGAGCTGTATAAACCTGAAATTGAATGAAAAAGATTAGTGACGTTATGAAAAAATAAGTTTTACAGGAGGTTTGGGGTGTCACGAAAACCTCTACATCCATGTCCGTCACTGAGGGAGTGTGCAATGTTCAATGACGGGTCTGGACCTAGGGGTTTTAACGGTACTCCTAGACTGGAGAGACTGGTCATTAGTGGAGATCGCTTTCATTTTGCGAGGCGAAGGACAGACTGACAGGATCGACGACTATATACGGTATAAAAAGAACGAACTCACAGTAATTAGTATCAGATGTTGATTAAGTGACACTTGATAGTAATCCGCTAATCAAATTTCGTCAAATCAAAGAAAGGTAGAGAGCTGCTAATTAGGTCTTCACACACTAATAAGGGTGTCAAACTTATTATTGAAAATTCATACGAAAGACCAAGATCGTCTGACAGTGAAACACATTCTAATTGAGTGCAAGCATCTCAAAGACCTAGCGTAGTGGATCTTTGTTTCAGCTGTTTGTGCAATCTTCTCTTTATGAAGAGTAATTGCATTATTAAAACATATTTATTTTAAAATTTTATTTTTGTCATGGACATACTTGGTTTTATGTGTTAGCAGTGCGTTCTTCTCACTGCTTTGTTTTCGAAATAACTGACGCATTTAAAAATACGTAATTTCGGTTTTTTGCCTCCACCGATCTAATTCTGAACCGATTTTGATCGTTTTTTTGTTCACTTCTCTAGGGATAATTGCTACAACATGGCTGTTTTACAATATGCAATAAATTTCTTTCAAAATTGACGTCATTTACGTGTGTTAACTTGAAATTTAAACTTCCGGAATTCTTTTTACAGTATGATAGTATTGTTAATTCAAAAGATAATTAATAAATTATAAAATTCGTCCCGAAGATACAGGATACATCATGGAAGGAATGACGTTTCTTTAAACCTTTTTCTAGGATCGGGGTATTATCCTATTTGCGTAATTTGTATTACTATTGCACCAATAGTTGATTGCTAAAAATCGTATGGCAGCCGATTTTTCAATTTCGTTTTTGCGTTTTCGTCATTTCCGGTTGATGGTTTTTATTATACGCCAAAATACCCAAGGCTCATATCTCGTGGCCTTGACCTTTGGTGACCTGCTTAAAGATTGTTGCCATTGTCGAGACCTATATTTGATGTCTTTATTTGTGCTGTGCAATGTCAACTTCCGGTTTCGGTTTCACAGGATGTTAAAAAACCGCGAATTTTATTTTGAAGAGCGCTGTCACGTGACCTAATTTACATATGTCCTTTCCATATGTGCCCTAATCACACGTAATCTACTCTTTCCAAATATGTATCAAAATTGCGCTTTTTAAAATCTGAAACTTTTGTACTTACTTCCGTAGTAACTGTGTAATTCCACGGTGTCTACTATAATCCACGTTTATTGGTTGAAATTTTACTACCGTAGCTGTTCTTTTCGGTAATGCATCCTATGACTTAAAATGCAATTCTGACCACTGTTAGAAGCCCATTGCGCACTGCATCGATACCGTTCACGGTTCCAGTTTAATATTATTTGGAGTGTTTGTTTTAATGCCCTTTGTGGTTGACAATTGTGATATTTTTTTATTTTATTTTATTTATATACAAATTTACGGTTTAAACTTTGATATTGTTGGAATTTCTTCTGCTGATGCACCTCAATACATACCACACCAAACCATAGGATTCCCTAGGAACAAGCAGGCCTTCTTCACTAACCAAACTACAATTCACCACTCGCAACTAGAAAATGAACGGGACATCAATTCACCGTTTACCTCGACGAGCTGAAAAACAGCGCCTCTGGTGAAAATTGGAAAACTTCATCCCTCTACCAAAACCGCAAAAGCACAGACATCAATGCAGCCCATACAGCCTAATTCTCTGACCTCGACTCACTGAGGTGTATGTTGTTGGTTCAAAGCTTTTGAAGCCATGCCGAGTATTGTTTCCTTCTTTTAGCATTCTAAGCAATTTCACCGTTTTACCAAATCTCACTTCGACTTACTGAAGTAAGATTCTAAGACGTTTCCATTTTTTGAATACCGGTAATGAATTTGACACCCGATAACCTAGTTACCGCAAAATACATAGACTAAACATTACGTTATCAAGTCGATTGTTCTGGTGAATAATGCTGTAGGGTGTTCTTCGTCCTCGACTTAGCTGATAATTAACAACGTGAATAACAAGGGAATCCATTCAAAGATAAAAGGATGAAAAAATGATTATAACTATTATTATTATTATTATTATTATTATTATTATTATACATGTTTTTATCGTGCACTTTTCACATACGTGTTCAAATACACTGTACAATAAAGGCCCTAATACATAAACTGAAAATCATAATATAAAACATTCGAAGTAAAATAAACATACAATAATAAAGAACATGAAAATCAAATAACAAAAAGTACAAATGAACAAGGACACAGATAAACAGCTCAATACATTGGTAATAATTCAAAAGGAATTTTATTCTTATCACTTAAAAGCCAGATTGAAAAAATGCGTTTTTAACTTCTTTTTGAAACTATGTACAGATGTTACTGATCTTAAGCTGAACGGTAGATTATTCCAAAGGAGAGGCGCCTGTACAGAAAATGAACGTTGCCCATAGGAAGCAAGTTTAGCAGTTTTGGGTTTAAGAAGCAGTTTGTTGGCACTGCGTAGCGTCCGTCCAGGGGAATATATTTCCAAAAGCTTTGTTAGATACATAGGGGCTAAACCGTTTAAACATTTGAAAGTTAATAATAATATTTTAAATTCTATTCTGTATTTAACAGGGAGCCAGTGTAAATCATATAAAACTGGAGTAATATGCTCATGGAGTTTGGTTCTAGATATTAGGCGTGCTGCAGTATTTTGAACTTTGGTTAATTTTTTCATAAGTTTTTCAGGAATGCCAATAAGAATAGAGTTAAAATTATCTAGACGTGATGTTATCAATGAGTTAACAAGTGCTTTTGTTACATCTTCAGATACATATTTACGGAGTTTACCAATATTCCTTAAATTGAAATAGCAGAGTTTAGTAATATTATTCACTTGGGATTCCATGAGCATATTGCTGTCGAAAATCACACCTATATTTCTTGCTGAGGCTGACGCATTTATATTGGAATTGCCAATCACTATAGATGATATGCTTGCATTCTTTAGATGATTTTTTGATCCTAAAAGCAGATACTCAGTCTTGTCATCATTTAATTTTAGAAAATTTTTGGACATCCATAGTCTTATTTCATGTATACATTCTTCTAGTTTTGATTTTGAAAATTGGAAAGATGAAGAGTCTAAAGGAGAGAATGAGATATATAGTTGAGTTTCATCAGCATATAGGTGGAAGTTCAGACCATGTTTTCGCACTATATCGCCTTGAGGAGAGGTGTACAATGTAAATAATATTGGACCTAGAACAGATCCCTGAGGTACACCAAATGCAAGCTGAGATGGTAAAAACTATTGGAGACTTAATAAACTGGATAATTAAAATAAAAATAATTTAAAACTAGAATTGCTTACAATTATGAACGTATTTCGAGAGCCTTAAAATATTATATAGGCTAAATTTGCAATTACCTACATCTAGACAATATATTGAATATCATTTGACCTAGTTTTCAAAGTCATAAAATAATTAGGTCACACCTTCCGTAACGGTTAATGATGGCGAAAATATGAAAATTATCAATTTTTGCTGTATTTAAGTACACTTATCTCTATGAATTTTTTAAGTAAGCCAAATTAAAAAATATCTACTCGTAGACAATATATTGAATATTATTTGACCTAATTTTCAAGGTCATAGATTAAGTGGGTCACACCTTCCGTACCCGTTAAAGTGACCTAATTTTGAAAAAATCGAAATTTAAATAATTCGAAAGAAAATACGAAATTTGAAAATCGGTCTCCAAGAAAAGGTAGATAATGATCCATTGTATCTATGTGCTAAATTTCATCAAAATCGGTCTATCAGTAGTGTCTGAATTTCGGATTTAAGAATTGTAACGAAAATTCAAAATGGCGGCCGATATGGCAGCTTGACCTAATTATTTAGGTCAAATCAATTACTATTGACAAGTTATTTATAAAACAGTTTTCACTTTTCACCTAGCAGTTATAGACCGGAAGTTACGTAATTACGTCATTTGAGGCTAAACCGGAAGTGGAATTTTTTTTTTCACATTTTTTCAAAAATTATAAACATATCGCCTATCAACTGGTAAAGTTTCAAAATTTTACCATTTATATTAAACGAGAAATCACGGTCTGAAATTTTTGCCGATGACCCTTGAATATTGAATTGCACATCGTGGGTAAAATATTTAACCTAATTGCATAAAACCTATAATTGTTAGTTGACAAATACATTGAAGTTTTCAAATCTGAAAATCCGGTCAAAATCGAACTGAAAATAAACTTGCTAAAGCAAAAAAACCTGAACTTCCGGTTCTCACTTCCTATCAGAGATAGAACTTCCGGTTTTGTTTTATTTGATAATAGAAATCATTCTAAGATCAACTGTAGATTTAGAATTTCTGCACCTTTTACCAGTTTGTCTGCAAACTCATCCAAGAATTACAAAAAAAAAAAAAAAACTAGAATTGCTTACAATTATGAACGTATTTCGAGAGCCTTAAAATATTATGTAGGCTAAATTTGCAATTACCTACATCTAGACAATATATTGAATATCATTTGACCTAGTTTTCAAAGTCATAAAATAATTAGGTCACACCTTCCGTAACGGTTAATGATGGCGAAAATATGAAAATTATCAATTTTTGCTGTATTTAAGTACACTTATCTCTATGAATTTTTTAAGTAAGCCAAATTAAAAAATATCTACTCGTAGACAATATATTGAATATTATTTGACCTAATTTTCAAGGTCATAGATTAAGTGGGTCACACCTTCCGTAGCCGTTAAAGTGACCTAATTTTGAAAAAATCGAAATTTAAATAATTCGAAAGAAAATACGAAATTTGAAAATCGGTCTCCAAGAAAAGGTAGATAATGATCCATTGTATCTATGTGCTAAATTTCATCAAAATCGGTCTATCAGTAGTGTCTGAATTTCGGATTTAAGAATTGTAACAAAAATTCAAAATGGCGGCCGATATGGCAGCTTGACCTAATTATTTAGGTCAAATCAATTACTATTGACAAGTTATTTATAAAACAGTTTTCACTTTTCACCTAGCAGTTATAGACCGGAAGTTACGTAATTACGGCATTTGAGGCTAAACCGGAAGTAGAATTTTTTTTTTCACATTTTTTCAAAAATTATAATCATATCGCCTATCAACTGGTAAAGTTTCAAAATTTTACCATTTATATTAAAGGAGAAATCACGGTCTGAAATTTTTGCCGATGACCCTTGAATATTGAATTGCAAATCGTGGGTAAAATATTTAACCTAATTGCATAAAATTTATAATTGTTAGTTGACAAATACATTGAAGTTTTCAAATCTGAAAATCCGGTCAAAATCGAACTGAAAATAAACTTGTTAAAGCAAAAAAACCTCAACTTCCGGTTCTCAC
This sequence comes from Nipponacmea schrenckii, assembly GCA_030562195.1. Taxonomy (NCBI): domain Eukaryota; kingdom Metazoa; phylum Mollusca; class Gastropoda; family Lottiidae; genus Nipponacmea; species Nipponacmea schrenckii. The sequence goes on from JAUJPP010000011.1 coordinate 10,846,405, forward strand.
TTCCTGTCAGAGATAGAACTTCCGGTTTTGTTTTATTTGATAATAGAAATCATTCTAAGATCAACTGTAGATTTAGAATTTCTGCACCTTTTACCAGTTTGTCTGCAAACTCATCCAAGAATTACAAAAAAAAAAAAAAAATAAAATAATCCGAACGATTACAATACGTTTTCGCCAAAGTCGAAATACGTAAAAAAATAAATAAGTAGATGAAGCCTGTTACATATCAGGGGGTCATAAGCATGAGAAATGAACAAATCCTGTGTCTCTATTTAGCATGCATTGGTGTTTTTTTTTTTAGACTTTTTTTTTTTTTTTCGGGAAGCTCCCAACTCGAAAATGGTATAGACATTTGGTTTGAAAAATACGATAAGATACGTACTGGAATAGAAAATGAATATATAAAACTAAAATTTTTACGCATCAGTAGTTAGTAATTGCATAATAATAATTGAATAATTGCATAACTTTGTTGCTAATTACCCGATCGCTTTGAAAATTACAGAATATATAGAAGTCGCCTATAGAAATAAAACCGCATCATAAAATTTGTTTTACCACTTCCGGTTTTTGCGTGAGAACTTCCGTTTTTTTAGAACCGCGTTGGGTCACCCAGCTTCCGGTGTATGTAAGAAATCAGTACAAAAGCTATACATATATACTATCAGGCATAATTAGAACCCTTTTGGAATAAAAAATCCAAACCGGAAGTGATACTTTATGTGTCATCACAGAACGGTAACATTCAGCAAAATTTTAATAAGTCCGCTAATTTTTATCCGATTTGTCTGATTTTGGTGTTTTTCGAAACCTTGTTACTTTATCTAAAACTTGGGAACAGAATTTTGATTTTCAAATTTAAATTTTTTTAATGCCCGATTGAATTTTCAAATACAATGACCTTGACCTTCAATGACCCTGAATTTTTTCAAGTAGGATGTTCTTGACCTAAGCTATTGTAACGCGTGACTCTATCGTTACTGTGGGGTTCGTGTCAGCCTAGCACTTTGATAAAAGATAACCAATTTATTCAATATAACAAATGAATTTATTAACAATAATAAAATACTTCAATAAATATCAATGATACAATAAATTATGTCAGGGGCAAATTCTATAAGGATTATTAATTTAATCTTAATCAAGTGGTCAAGGAATACTCAAGATTTGTTACTATTACGAAGGGTTGTTACAATTACAACAACGTCGTTATTACGACGGGGTATGAAAATGTTTCAATTACAACGATGTCGTTATTACGACGAGATATGGAAATGTTACAATTACAACGATGTCGTTATTACGACGAGATATGGAAATGTTGCTATTTTAATGATTTGTCAGGACTATTCAAAACACTTTCAATTGTACTATTACTGTCTAAATGGACCTAATAGGTTGCGTCTAGATAAACAATAAACATAAACACGAAAGAGTGAATTTTCTCATGTTCTGACAATCACAACATTAAAGAATCAAGGCAAAGATCTTAAATCTTACACTATCACTAGCGTTCAAGTGGACTTACTATTTATGTCTAAATAAACGTAATCAAGAAGGTGCGATTTAACTTTACTAGCCTATATTAATTCCAAAAGTAATGCTAAGTTTTCATGGACGTTAGTGTGTTGCGATTGTAACAAACCAATTCTAGGCCTATGTCAAACTGACATTTCTAAGAGAAATGGCGGAAGATCGGCAAGGTTTAACGGTGAGTGAATTGAGAGGCAAGGTGGGACAGGATGGGGCTATATATTTAATTTCTCAGAGGCATGGGCAAAGTGGCTAACGTTTCGGCAGTTTCTCTCACCATAATTGCAAGAGAATGCGTAAGACGTCTTTATTGGCCAACGAAAAGGTACGGACTGACGAGAGTGAAAATTGACGTCATTGAAAGGAAGTCAAGGAGGCACGCGCGAAGAAACATAACGTAACATCCGGAAATCGGCAAGATGGCTGCCGCTGTCAACTTTTAACGAGAAAGTTGACTATTGCAAACAATAAATATGAAATTACAATAAATATAAATCGTTAAACATGCTAAAATGAATGCAAATCAATGAGTTCTATTCAAACACTACTGTTTGATGGTATGAGAACGTCTGACACAATAATAATGTTGAGTTTGATGAGCTTTTCATCCACGAAGCGTGGTGTGTCTAAAATGCAAACTTCGCGCACAATAGTAATCAAATGAGGGTCTAGAGTTGATGGCTCTGGCCATTACATTACCCCCTTCCCCGAAAAAGCATTCGTCCCGAATGAATTGTATAACACGTTTCCTCATTTGAAGTTCACTGGTTTGTTCTTTAGGTCTAACAAAATATATTCAGTTAGTCTAGTTGTAAATAGGGCCTATAGGCCTATATATCATATTTTCGATCAATTTATGTTAACAAATCAGCAATATTAAAACACAACAAAACGTAACTTTGAACTGGCAACACAGTTTGAAAGTTTTGAACAAGTTAATAAGCAACAAGGTAAGTTTACACTAAGTCTTCCTATATTAAGTCTTATTATTAAGTCTAAGACTCATATTTCCTATAGAATAACAGGACTTATTAACCTGTGTATATTAATTATTATTTGAGATTTTCTCAATAAGTTATACTTTTCACATCCTTGTCTATATCGTTAATTATATATTATATTATTATATTTATTTTCCTTTACAGAAAATTCCAATAAATGCAGAAATACACTTTGCATCTATATTCAAATGCAATTTTCGCACGTAAGTATTAACAATAAGCTTTTAGCTATAACACATTTCACAATTTTTAGCCAATGGTAAATGCTTTAACATCAATATTTTAAAATTCAGGTAAATGTAAAAGTAAATTTAATAATACTTTAGGAATAGGAAATTGTTTATACTATGGATTATCCATTTCAGGTACAATACTCTGAGAGTCTGTTCATAATGTTTTGGACTAATCCATTTAACTTGTAATACTTGGCTTCGTCCAATAGTTCTTCCAGTGCATGTGGACTTCTGGGTAAAAGTTTAGTAGATGTTTTGGCTAGAAGTCTTCTGAGGTAGTTTATCACTTCCATAAAATGTTTCGGATCCCTATCGATAAAGATACAGGGAAGATTACTTAAGGTATGTGGGGTTACAGGTGATTCTTCGGTAAATAATTTAGATAAAAGGCATTCAGGATCGGCTTGTAGAGTCTGTCTTGTACATTCAAACTTGGTACCTCCTACGTTTAAAATCAGGCGGTTCCTCTGTTGTTTAGCAATTGTATCCAGTGATAAAGAGATTATATTTGTTGGTTGATATTTTGGTATGTATTGTATTATTTCAGCCTGTTGTTCGGCAATATTGAGTTTTATGGACGGAGCTGGTGCTGGAGTTTGATCATTTAGGAAAGCTGGAGTATCAGGAAGAGTTTGAGGTTCCGATGCGAAAGGAATATATGCTGTGGTATCAAGCAAAGTGCTGGGTGCTGGCATTGGTATGGTGTCTATGTCAATAGTGGGTCCCACCCATTCTTGCCATGAAGAACAATTCGAAATTGGAGAGGTGGTCGAAAGGGCTTCATCCACAGGCTGTACAGTCGGAAATGGGTTTGGTAGATGCATTGGAATATCTAATGGTTGTCTCCTTTGTATTTTGACTGGTGGTGAAAACAAGGGTGGTTCCTGGAGCAGGCTAGGAATTTTGTTGTTGTTATTCTTTACTATTCTTTCTTTTCTTTGCAGCAGCTTCTCTACAGTTTTTCTGGGTAGGTGTTAATGAAGAAGTTGAAACAATAAGACTACCAATCTCTCTCATATCTCTCTCATATAGTTATCATATTCCTCCTTTTCCTTGATGTCGAACCTCATGTTGCTCCTCTTGACTAATTTCAAATTCTTAGTAGGGCAGTTTAAATGAATCTTGGTTTCTTTGTTCGATATAAAATGACAAGTTGGACAGGCATATATAAATTCAGAATGATTGCTCATAATATGGTTGACGCAGTAATCCCGGCGCTGGAAAGACTTATTACCACACACACCACATTTAAAAACAGATGACTGGAATGATAAAAACAAGTAAGTTATGGTCCGTTAATTTAGATTCCACCACTGTATGGCTTTAAAAAGTTATGGTGCACAACCTTATAAGTTCCATTGAACGTTTTAGAAATTTTATATCGTCGCTGGGATTCGGAAACCTCGTAACTCGGGTTTTATCCAAAATCACTTTTTGGACTAAACTGAAAGATTGATATATTGCGCATGTTATGTTAAAATATTAAAAGTCTTAGCCAATAAGATTTCAAGTTATAATCATGTGATGAAATATCGTAAGTGGATTGGTAGGAATTTTGTGATTCCAAAATATCGTAAGTCCAATTTCATGCCATAAATAATTCGTCTGCTACAAAAGTTTTAAAAAGTTGTCAAAATTATCCCGTTTTCAACAGGTAAGTGAAATATACATGTCAAATCATTGTTATTGTGAGTTATTTAAGATGTTTCTCATGAAGAAAATACCGATTTACTCTATAATTTGATTTCTTTGTTAAAATTAGTTGAATTGTAATAAGAGGTCTCACTTTCTCTTTTTTTAAATCGTTTAAAACTTGATAATATGGGTTAAAACTCATTAAATTTTGTTTGTTCTCTTTAATAAATTATTAAATTGTCCTATGTTATCATTTTTGTAATGTTATTCATTGAAAAGTTTAATATAAAATTGTATTTTAGGTAAAAAATAGAGATACGATATTTTAGAATTAATTCCAAATTGATCTCCAAATTATACATTTAGCCGACTTACGATATTTTGCTTTTTGTATTTTTTAGAGTCTGAAGTGTTAGAATAATGTCATCTAAGAGACCAATATTTAAATCACGTGGAGAACTACTGATGAATCTTGCCCGTAGTCGAGAGGGATTGTCAAATTATAATATCAATCATGATGAATTTAGAAATAACTTACCTGCTGACAGATCATCAACTAGAATAGTTCATAATAACATGGATGGTGCAAAAACAGATAAACCCGAGAATGAAGTGGTAGAGAGTATAGAACAGCCGAATGTTGATTGTGCTGATTTCAGTGGTAATGGACTGGACGTCAGCCTGTTGGCGGATCTGTTTCTTCCTCAGCACAATACAACCAGCTCCGATTATGTGGAATTCTCAGTACCAAGTGAACTTGGTGTGGGTGGTTTACCAACTAGCGTAGGAGTTCGACATCCTAGTACACATATGAGCGAAACAGATGATGAAGACGATGTTGACGATCCGGAATGGATGCCTGATGAGGATGCAGGGAAAGACATCGATTTCCTAATAAAGCATGGAAACGCAAATGAACAGAATAAACAAAATAACGAAACAGATGATTCAAAAGAAACGAAAAATACTGATGCTGATTATTCTGATGATAATGAAACTATGCTTGATGATGATGATGTTTTTGTAGCTAATGAAGTGCAAGTAGCAACAGAGAACAGCCATGATATTATTGATATTGGTAATACAGATGATCCTGATGGTGTTAGTATTGCTATAGGAGAATCCGCGCCAGATATAGATGTACATACCGAGGAGGAAGTGAATTTGAATAGAGGTCGTAAAAGAGCTAGAAGTGGACATGCCGATAAATCAAAATGGGAAAAGACGATAAACAAACAGATGAGAATGCATGGTAAGCGATATAGTTCAACAATTAGAAGTGATGAAGGTGAATATCAACGACGTGATCGAGGTGAACGAAAAATACAGCCTTATACGTGTGGTTCAAAATGCAAACAGAAATGTTGCTCTAGCTTTACCGAGATTGACAGACAAAATATATTTGACATGTTTTGGGCACTTGATTGGGGCGAGAAACAGACTTTTGTTAGAAGTATGATTGATAAGTGTCCAGTGAAGGAGAGAAAGAGCAAACCTCAAGCTAAACCAAGAAGAAATGCTACATTACGCTATCATTTGAAACGAAACAATGTACGAATGTCGGTTTGTAAGAAGTTGTTTTTAGCAACATTGTGCATTGGTGAAAAGAGCGTTTATGGGTGGCTCGAAGACCAGAAGGATACACAACCTGAAGATGCAGGACTCGAAGATAATGATATCCAAGTGGACCAACAGCAAGATGAAAATAACAATCATCACCAAAATATTGATGACTCCGAGACTCCAGAGAATACTGATCAATTACATGATCAAATTCAAGTAAAAAAGCGACGCAGCTCTACTCCAAGACCTAAAACTAAAAGAGTAATTGATGCCAGATCCTTTCTTGAGGCTTTGCCGAAACTTTCTAGTCATTATTGTAGGTCAACCAGTACAAAATCATACCTGGAGCCAGTTTTTTCGGACTTCACTGAACTGTACAATTCATACACAGATTTCTGTAAAACTAAGGACGAACTTGCAGTATGCAGAAGGAGCTTTAAGGAATTGTTCGAAGAACTAAATCTTTCCCTTTTTAAACCAAAGAAAGACCAATGTGATGTATGTTGTGGGTATGAAACCAAAAATATTACCGAGCAAGAATATCGTGAACACATTGAGCGAAAAGAAAGCGCTAGAGAAGAAAAGTCCAAGGACAAGTCTGAAGCTGCATCCGATCCACAAATTAAAGTTCTGACATTAGATCTACAAGCTGTATTATTATCTCCATTATTAAAAGCATCAGCTATGTACTACAAAACAAAATTGAGCTGCCATAATTATACAGTTTATGATCTGATCACAAAGGATTGCACATGCTATTTTTGGCATGAAGGAGAAGGTGAATTAACGGCAAATTCATTTGCATCTTGTCTTCATGACTTTATTTCGAATTTACTTTTGAAGTCACCGGATACCAAAGAAGTCATAATATACTCAGATGGCTGTACTTACCAAAACAGAAATGCCACTTTGTCCAATATGCTTATCAAATTAGCTGTCGAGAAAGATATTACAATAACTCAGAAGATACTAGAGAAAGGTCACACTCAAATGGAGTGTGACTCCCGTCCATAGTTTGATTGAACGTAAGATCAGAAAGCAACCAATATATACCCCCCATAATTACATAGATATTATGAAAAACGCTCGCAGTAAATCGCCATACACAGTCAAATATTTAAATCACACATTTTTTCAAGATTTTTTATCTCTGAAATATGTCACCTCAATCCGCCCTGGACGCGTAGCTGGAGATCCGCATGTAACACACTTGAGAGTTTTGAGATATTCTCCTAATGGTAGAGTAGAGTACAAATTGAGCTTCCAAGATGATTTCGAGCAGCTTCCCAAAAGAAGAACAGATTCAATCCCAGATGAAAATGACCACCTAACACAGTTGTATTCTAGTCCTATACCAATTAAGTCTAGCAAATATCAACATTTGCAGGAGTTAAAAAGTGTTATACCACATGATTATCACTCATTTTATGATAATTTAAAGCATAATTGAACAATTGAAATATCTTTTTAAAGGATTCGACAATTTTGAAGTATTACATTTTGAATATAAAGTTCGGTTATTTTCGACTAGCATGTAATAAAATTATTCTGTTTATTGTTCAATTTTTATTTTCCTATTAAATTGTCCAAATTCTTATCCATGTGATTAAAGATATGTCTTAATATGTGTTATAAATCAACTTCTGAAAAGTCGTATATGCATTTTAAAGGGACACCTCTTCAAAAATTTGGATTCTGAAATGTCGTAAGTCCAATTTTAAGCTCTATATCTATACATGATAGAAACTGTAATATCCTAACTTAAGAACATAAGTAGGCGTATATCATATCCGAATTTTGTACAGATTGCAGTAGAATTGTAGTATCTAGATAGTTTTTTCCTTCTCTTGAAAATTTTGATTTTTCGAGTAACGAGGTTTCCGAATCCCAGCGACGATATATAACATCATTTATGTAATCTCCAATTATATATGGGCCTTCCCAAGGGCAAGACAATTTGGATCCTATTCCCTTTTTCTTATTATTGAAATACCAGACCAGGTCGCCTTTATTATACTTATTTAAGCAGGTATATCTGTCATGGTTTCTTTTAATTGCTTTATTTGATAATTCTCTGGCAAACTTATGAATTTCTTCTAATTTTTCAGATAAGATATATGCATAATCAGTTTTAATGGAATTTATTTCTGAGGGGATACGGCCAAGAATTAAATCTACAGGTAATGTGACTTTTCGACCAAACACCATTTCTGAAGGTGAAACTTTGGTTGATGATTGATCTGCAGATCTATATGATAATAGTAATAATGGAATATGCTTGTCCCAATCACGTTTATCGCTTGAGACATAGGAGCTAAGCATAGCTTGTATAGTTCGATTATTTCTTTCTATCAAGCCATCACTTTGGGGTCTATAAGGGGTAGTTCTGGTCTTTTTGATTCCTAATATGGAACATACCTCCTTGAAGATAAGAGATTCAAAATTAGATCCCTGATCAGAGTGTAATTGAGAAGGGACACCAAATGTGCTTACGACTCTGTCAATAAAATGATTTGCCACGGT
>JAUJPP010000011.1:10855392-10877016 GCA_030562195.1 Nipponacmea schrenckii
TGAGCAGGAAGAGCAAGACAATATAGATCTCATGAATAGAAAGGGAGAGCCTGTAAAATTTGAATATGATATTGGCCCTGATCTTGGTATACCCAAACAGGACACAGAAGATGCCATAAAATTGTATGAAATGCCAGAAAATGAGTATAGACATTTGATGAGATCTCTGAATGTAGAGCAAATGAAATTTGTAAATGACACTTTACGTGTCATAAAGACATCTGAAAAGCAAGTGTTCAGATTTTTGAGCGGTGGTGCTGGTGTAGGTAAAAGCTTTGTTACTACAGCATTGTATCAAAGTTTTCTACGATTCTATAAATCTAAAGCTGGAGATGACTATCAGACTTTAAGACAGTTACTGTAAGCCCCCACTGGTAAAGCAGCCTTTAATATAAAAGGTAACACAATCCACAGTGCACTTAAAATTCCAGCCAATCAAAATCTCGAATATAAAAGTTTGGACAGCAGTCGATTGAATACGATTAGAAAACAGCTTGGAGGATTGAAAGTAGTATTTATTGATGAGATATCTATGGTTGGAAATAGAATGTTGAATTTTATTAACAGAAGATTGCAAGATATTAAAGGATCGCCTTTAATATTTGGAGGAGTACATGTCATTGCAGTTGGGGATTTGTTTCAGCTCAAGCCTGTCTTTGATTGCTATGTATTTCAGAATTTGAATAATTTGTATGGCCCCCTTGCCTCTAATTTGTGGAAAGATAATTTCAAAATGTATGAATTGACAGAAATTATGAGACAGAAAGATAGCAAAAAATTTGCAGAAATGTTGAATAGGCTTAGGGAAGACAACTATGTCTCAAAAGAGCAGAAAATGGAAGATATGGCACTTTTCAAGACAAGAGTTCTATCAAAGGATGATGGCAACTACCCATATGATGCACAGCATCTTTTTGTCAGTAACAAAAAGATGGATGAGTTCAATAGCAAAATTCTTGAGCAAATGAGTGGTGATAAATATATCATCACAGCTAAAGATAGTGTTGTTGGTTCAGAAGCAAGGGCTGTCGAAAAAGCTCTGTTAGCCAATGTTCCAGATGATCCAAGAAAAACCATGCAATTACACAAACACCTGAATCTTGTAACTGGTATGAAGTGTGAATTATGTATCAATGTGAAAACGGATGATGGCCTGACAAATGGTGCTGATGGAACAGTAAGGTTAATTGAAACGCCAAATAGACGTTCAGCAGTAGGTAACATCGTATGGGTAGAATTTAGAGATGAGGTAGTTGGTAAACTAACTAGAAGTGAATTGAAGAATTTATACAATCCAAATATGAATAGAAGTTGGACTCCAATCTTACCTGTCTCCAGACAGATGAGGATTGGTAGATTTAAGAATGCAGAATTGATGAGGACTCAGATTCCCCTGAGCCCCCAGCCGCTAAGACTGTGCACAGATCTCAAGGGGATACGCCTGACAAAATTGTTGTTGATTTTGGGGGAATGACAATGGCTCATATCCATTATGTTGGATTAAGTCGTGTTAAAACTCTAGAAGGCTTGCATATTGTAAATCTTGCTGAAGACAAGATTAAAATTAGTATGGAGGTGAAAGATGAAATGCTATTGCTACGAAATGAAAGGAAATTGGAAATAAAAGAATTTGCTTCTCATATTACTGATAATGACTCTCTGATAGTCATTTATCATAATGTGAGATCTTTACAAAAGTATATAGAAGATGTGAAATTGAGCCATGTTGTCAATAAGGCACATGTTGTTATATTGTCTGAGACACGCTTAAAACTGAAAAGTAATGACTTGTATGAGATACCAGGTTTTGCCTTGTATAGAAATGATGCTGTTACAAGTGGCAATAAGAACCATCATGGTTTAGCTGTGTATGTAAAGCCTAATTTTGTAAATGATAGTGATGTGAGCGTACAGCCCCTGAACATGCAAGATGTCGAAATGAGCTTAATAAGTCTATCAGTTAGACTTGATAATTGTCTCAAGAATGTGAATATTTTGGGTGTTTACAGGCCACCTAAAACCCCTGTAGCAAATTTGATTAGAGCTGTAGGAATGGTGAAAAGAGATTGGAAAATTGATGACTATTCATTAATACTGGGAGATTTCAACATTCAGTTGAATAGTAAAGAATATGCAAAGTTGAATACTGAATTAAATGGTATAGAACAGTGTATTCTGGAGCCTACTACTGATGCTGGCACTACTATAGATTTTATCTTTAGTAATGTACCTTGTAAATTTAGAAAATGTGGTATCATTGAAAATTATTTCTCTGATCACAAGTTGATATACTCTATTATTGCCTCAAGAAACAGCATAGCATTTGACACAGTGAAATTAGACAAGCATAGAGTAGCATTTGATACAGTGAAATTAGATGAGCATAGTGTAACATTTGATACAGTGAAATTAGATGAGCATAGTGTAACATTTGATAAAGTGAAATTAGATGAGCATAGTGTAACATTTGATAAAGTGAAATTAGATGAGCATAGTGTAACATTTGATAAAGTGAAATTAGATGAGTATAGAGTAGCATTTGATAAAGTGAAATTAGATGAGCATAGTGTAACATTTGATAAAGTGAAATTAGATGAGTATAGAGTAGCATTTGATAAAGTGAAATTAGATGAGTATAGAGTAGCATTTGATAGGCCTACAGTGAAATTAGACGAGCATAGATTAATTCCAAAAAGAATTGTTCAAGAGAAAAAAATTGAATGCAGTGAACTGAAATGTGCAAAGCAGATTAGAAAATGTAAAGCTGGCAAAAATGATAGAGCTATAATAGTTTCAGATTTGATCTGCTGTCGAGGATTTGGTTATTCTTTAAAAGAAACTGACCTCAACACACTTGCTGGAAATAACTGGCTAAATGATCAGATTATTAATTTCTATATGAAGATCCTAGAAGGAGATGAAAATTTGAGTGGAACAGATGTGACGATTCTAGATACATTTGCTTATCTGAGAATTAAGATCAATATGCAGGCTGCTGTTGAGTTGTTTACAGACATGCATCTGTTAGCGTATAGCAAGATATTGATACCAATACATACACCACATCATTGGAGTTTAGTGGTTGTATATGTTGGTAGTAAGACCATAAAATACTATGATTCTATGGTTCACAAGGATATTGGTTATCAATGCATGAGAAAGGTAAAAGATTTCCTGCTTAGACTGGAGGGTATTCAGCCTTCAAAATGGATAGAAATATATGAAATGGAAACAACATTGCAATTAAATGGATATGATTGTGGTGTTTGTACTTGTATGAATGCCTGGTTGGTATTAGAAGGATGTAGCTTGAAAGTAAGACCGCAAGAAATTGCCAGGTTTCGGAAACGAATGATCAACCAAATAAATGCATTTAGGTTGTGAAACAATAAACCATGTTATGTGCTATTGCTAAATGACAGAAAGGAATTGAGAGCACTATTGCTAAATGACAGAAAGGAATGGAGAGCCCTATTGCTAAATGACAGAAAGGAATGGAGAGCCCTATTGCTAAATGACAGAAAGGAATTGAGAGCCCTATTGCTAAATGACAGAAAGGAATGGAGAGCCCTATTGCTAAATGACAGAAAGGAATGGAGAGCCCTATTGCTAAATGACAGAAAGGAATTGAGAGCCCTATTGCTAAATGACAGAAAGGAATTGAGAGCCCTATTGCTAAATGACAGAAAGGAATGGAGAGCCCTATTGCTAAATGACAGAAAGGAATTGAGAGCCCTATTGCTAAATGACAGAAAGGAATTGAGAGCCCTATTGCTAAATGACAGAAAGGAATTGAGAGCCCAATCGGTATGGTGTGGATGAGATGGCTATAAGGGGTGTAGGGAGGCCATTGCTTTAAATTCTAAAAAAAGGTATTGCTAAATAACAGAAAAGAATCAATAACCCTATTGCTATGATAGAAATAGGCCAAAACATGAATTTCATGAAATGGTGTACATGAGATGGCTATATGGGATGTTATAGTACATATATTTAGAATCCTTTGGTACTAGAAATGAATTGAAATGCCATAGAAGTGTACATTGGTTCAATGGAAATGGTGTTAGATGGTGATAATGCTGTGACTGAAATAGACAATTCATGGATATGTCTCAAATTATTTCAAGATAAGTAGGCCTACAATTTATTATTCTTGAATTAGGTTAAAAATCTTATTGTTCAAGGTATATTTCAATTAAGAAACTATCCATTCTATTTGAAATTGAACAAAAAAACTCATCTATTAAATTTTTTTAGCTCAATCAAATATCCGACCTTAAAAATAATCTATTTATAGAACACGGGGGGTATTCCACTGTGTGGACGTACGAATTTGTCAGTGAAGTGACCTTTTCACCTTTGTTTAATTGTCGATCAGCCAATATTATCGCCGACGTGCATTAAAATATTTGTGTATGGGGATATCTAAGCGAAGAAACGTAAATCATTTACGTCGCATGTTAAAAGGGAAATTTAATCTTTGGTGGCTGGGGGTGCTTTGACATGCGCTAATCCATTGTTTTAGAATTATCGGTGCCTTAAAGGTTTCTACAGCATCAAAGACAATCCTTTTACAACATAATTGTAAATTATGTAAGCTTTACATGTGTTTGCCAGATGTTGAATAAACTGCCATTTTCCAAAATCATTAACTCCATACAAAGCACACAGATTGAGTCCTTTATAAATTAAACAAAAAAGACTGACCCAAAAGGTACCGCCAAAGCTCTGTTATCTGCCAATCAAAACACTCCACTTTTACCGCCAAATTAATAACCACGCCCTGTTCTGCATAAGTATTGAGTCATTAATTCCTTACTCTCAGTACGATACTAACTGTTTGCATTGGAATATTATTCGCGTTAATAGTGTTTGTTTATGTGGACAGATTTTTTAATATATAGGAATAGCGAAGTGAGGTAAGTTACTTTGACATTTTTCCTCGGCCTAGACTTTAATTGTAGGAAATTCTCGTTGATTATAAATTGGTATCATTTTACAGGAAACATTAGCCATAATTAGGAAATACAAAAAAAAAAAAAAAAAAGTAGGTATCGAATCGCTGGTATCGGTAGGCTTGACTCTTCGATTAGATCTAGACAGTGACATGTAAATCTATAATTGAAATTACACCTAGGCGAAGTACAATTCGAAAGTACAAATTTGGTCTGTCTAAAACCGCTGGCACTGCTGATATCTTTTTTGATCACGACTGCTCTTTCGTGTACAGTAGAGTAAGACAATAACTTTGCACCATGTAAAAAAATTTGTTAGACAACACTCGGAAAAATCAAATTGTGCTTTGACTAGAGATTAAGCTCATGCTCTGACGGCATGTCATCCAGGATTCATACGCTTGTGACCTTTAATACATTTTATTATTATGACAATCTCATTAAATTTCATTAAATTATGTATGTGAAACATACGCCTACCTAAGGTAGAACTTGATTCTCACTTGATGTCATCACGCACATCAAATTTCGATTGGGGGGGGGAAGAGAAAAGTAGGTGGTTTTACGACTAGGTAATTACCAATTTCTGGTGCATTGAATGAATTATTAGGCTGCTAATTTATTCTTAATAAATAATGAAATATTATTCTCAGATAATTAATTTTTAAACATATACCAGGAAAATTACGTAACCCTTTACTGAAATTCAAACTATCAAATAAAGTATGCTCTTAGTTATCCGACATCTCTTGGACCGTAAACTTCCAGTCCGATATTAACATCACTGGAAGTCACACCAAGTTAATGTTAGACTGTGAGTACGGTAAAGAGGATCCCTAGGAACTTGAATCGGAAAACAACGCTAAGTAAAATAATGTTGGATTAGCGACACAGATTTTCGATAATTTTTGTTCCACGTGTTACTATTAATACCTCAATGACCCACGTAACGTTAAATATTAAATAACAATAATTCTGTTTTATTTAATTATTCTTATGCTGAGTTACTTTACTTGCGTTAAAATTTGTTCTGGCGAGAGTCGCTAATATGCTGAAGCCGTTTTAATAATAGTGGGTTCATATAAATTTTTTCTTTGTGGCCATATCATCGATATTAACTGGTGAATATACATGAACTACATTTCGATGTTCATTATAATTTCAATATTATAAAACTTGTTTTGGGTAAATTTTTGACGCCGAGTAAAAGTAGACGGCTACGTATGACACCCCTGCTATTTATCCGATCTTAATTTAGAATTTTTCAACAATGGACTATTCGCTGTAAATATGACCGCATTAAAATTACAACATTGTTGTTCACTGATCAAAGCCTTCACTTGTCTAATGGTACCTTTGACACGTCTAAAAATAGAGACGACTCCAGAGATCAAAGGAAATAACTGGATGTGTTATGTTAGGGCTTATTTAATTTTTTTTGTATTTTTTATTTAACCCTCTAGAGCCCACTTACCTGAGAATTTTATATAAATACCAGACAGATTTATACTATAGGTCCAATAAACGTAAAAGTGAAAAAATTTTGAAAAATTAATATATTTCTGTTTGGTTCTTCAAGTTATTAGCAATTCAACATCTAAAAAAAGTGAGTCTTTATTGACTGCAAATAAACATGGTATTTGGAACAATAAATATTATTTGAAACATACATTAACTGCAATTCACCAACAGCGTTGGCACCGCCATAAATACTTGAACTTGGATGACCTGGCATTCTAGGCAATCCCCAGCCCAATAGGTGATATATGAATCTAGAACAAAGAATTGTAAATTTACCATAAACAAGATGAAATAGGTACAATAAGATTATGTTTTAAAGGAAAGGTTCATTTTAATTAGTTAATTTATTAGTGGGGTCCAATATGACCCCTGGGACTCTAGAGGGATAAATCTACTTACTTTTTTGGTTTCTAGAATTATGAAATAGAAAATAGTAAACAAATCGATTATTTTGTAAATATATAAACATATATAATAAAATGACATGGTCAAAATTTTTTACTGAGTAACATCATCTTCTACCCCCTTGGTTTCATACGCTTTGTCAGATAAGCTTTTTTATTTGAATGTATATAACCTCCTTGATATGCATTCACCACTTAAAATTGTCATTAATCTATTTCATCTAGAAGCAAATAGTTCTTCTTTAGTAATTTGTATTATAACTAATTCCAACAACAATAAAAACTCTTTTTTTTCTTAATTTATTTTTAAATTTTATTATTATATTTTAGGTACCGGTATTAGGTATAATGTCAGATAATTGTAAAAGGCTTGTAGAGCATCTTGATCAGTTTAAAGAAAAGACGAAGGGCCTAAATGATCGATTCGATTTGTTAATTAGGGCAGCTAAGTATAGCATATCAAAGGGAGAGCCCAGCAATGTAGAGAAAGACTTTGATAAGATGCAACATGAAATGATGAGCTTAGTTCGCAATGTTAATGCATTGACAGCCCAATTAAAAAATGACAGTAAAGCCATTTGCATTGAAAATGAAAACTTAAGAAAAGAAAAGCAAAAATTTTTATCAAAATGCAACAAATTGAACAAAAGCTTAGAAGAATTGTCCAATTCCGAAGATGAAGCCGCAATACTAGAAATGCTTGAGACAGAAATGCCAATTGCTGATTTAATGCCGACAGAAACTACTGTTAAGGGAGCTACACAGGAGGAGAAAAATGAACCATATGAACGGCCAGCCAAAATTGCTAAAACTTCATAAATTATGTATTTCAGGTTATGAGTGAAGAGCTATAAATAGTTGCACAGCAATTGCCAGAGAAAACTAGTGCCAGTGATGATGAACGCCTGTTAGCTGAAGATATGGAAACTGAATCAGTAAGCGAAATGGAGAGCCTGAAGCGAGAATTGGAGCAGTTAAAGTCCAGAATAACGAGAAATGCATTGAACAGATGTTGCCATCCACCTCCAGTGGGAAGAATAGCTACCAGTATCTGATAGAGGAAAATGAAGAGCTACGAAAAGAAAATAGAAAACTAAGGCAGGAAAGAACAAGGTCTGAGAAAGAATTTGTCGAATTGAAAGAAGCCTATGCAGAGCTGGAAAGAAAATTGAATAGCAAGAGTAAGATGTTAGAACAGGAAAAAGTAAACCAACCCCTTTTTACTGAGGTTGTAGGCACAAGCAAGGACGAAAAATAGAGAGAACTGCCAGCGAATTAGTTGAAATGTCACTAAAGGGTAAAGGTAGCAATGAACGCATTAAAGAGAAGAAAGATCATGGCCGTGTTTTGAAAGACGGCAGAAAAGTTGAAGCAGAAGTAGCTTTTATCGGAGATAATAATTTCCGTGGATTGCTTGAATATGAATTGAGAGAATGGCAACTGGACAAAGGAGTGCTTGTGAGGAGCTATTCTGGTGGAAAAGCCAACGATTTGCTAAAGAAATGTTCTTTGCTGGATAAAAGTAGAGTTAATACAGTTGTTTTAGGTATTGGGGGAAATGACCTGAATGATTGCAATGATATTTTAAATGAATTGGAAGAAGAGAAAAACAAGCGGAAAGCTGATGAGGTAATTCGAATTGTTGTAAAGAAAATAACAGAAGTGGCCAGATTGTACCAGGATTCGGTAAGGTGATGTTACTCGGCCTTAGAAGAAGACTTCGAAATGAGTATGTATTAAAACTGAACAGAATATGCAAGGAAGAGCTATATAGTATGAGGATAGCCCATTTAGACACTGCAGAAGAAATGTTGAAAGAAAAGCAATTGACAGATTGTGTCCTTGATGGGGTCCATTACAGAGATTCCTTTTTCAAGAAAATGATGAAAAAGATATGCCTCCGTATAGACTTACCCTTTTGTTTACCAGATATAAGGCCTATTAATTGGCCATCCACCATGTCAGGAATTTGTTTTGTCTGTGGAGAAAAGACCACAAGTAGCCATGAGTCGATGAAATGTGCCAACAGAAAGAGCTTTGAATGTACGATATGCCAGAAAGCTGGACACAATACATCAGCATGTAGAGCCCGATATGAGCAGTGTTTGGGGTGTGGTGCTTATGGCCATTATAAACAGACCTGCCCGTGGTTAGATAGTAAAATTCTTTAGATAAATCTGTAGAATAGCCTGTAATATATCCTGTAGAATAGCCTGTTTTATATCCTGTAGAATAGCCTGTATTATATCCAGTAGAATAGCCTGTATTATAGCCTGTAGAATAGCCTGTATTATATCCAGTAGAATAGCCTGTATTATATCCTGTAGAATAGCCTGTTGCATAGCCTCTTGATTTTACTGTAAGTACCAATAAATCTGTCTTGATATCAAAGGATTGTGTAAAGAGTAAGTAAATCTTTATATACCAGTAATACTATTTTCACATTTTTTTCCATAAAACTTAATTATGTTGATTCCCAACAAATTTATTAAAAATAAAAAATGTTAAAAAGTGCTTTAGAAAAGTTTATTATAGTCTATTATTATTATAACAAAATGTTATTGAAATTGATAACAACTGAATGCAATTGTTTTGCAGGGTATCAAAAGGTGGTCAACTCTGGATGTTTAAAGTACACACAGTTTCAAACCTGTCCCTGAGGTATGTTCAAATTTTGATTATTATTCCACAAACATGCCAAATGAGTTGATGACTACACATCCAGAATTAAACGTAAACCTTTTATGGTAATTAGTTAAATAACTAAACTGTTCAATATGTTGAAAACCAAACTACAGGTCGAAAAAGAAAAAAAAAAGAATCTGTGAAGAACTCTTAATTTACTAAAGTATGGCTTAGAAAAGTTCGACATTTATTAAGAGTGATTTAACAAAATGTTATTGAAATTGATAACAACTGAATTGCAATTGTTTTGCAGGGTATCAAAAGGTGGATGTTTAAAGTGAAGTACACACAGTTTCAAACCTGTCCCTGAGGTAGGTTCAAATTTTGATTATATTATTCCTCAACATAAAGTTGATGACTACACATCCAGAATTAAATGTAAACCTTTTATGGTAATTAAATAACTGACCTATTCAATGTACAACATAAATTGCCTCAGACAGACATGGAAAAAGTAAGCTCCTGTGGACAGTTAAATGAATATGTTTTTATTTCACAAAAAAAAAAAGATAAATGGGTTTTAATTTTATAATTCAAATTTTATTTTTCTATATTTCAGACATTCCAATGTAATGCAAACATTTAAACAATGATTTCAAAATTCCTTAGTGAACAATGGAACATCTCAACATGTAGCAAATTCTGATGTCACAGCCAGTGCTTTCAAGGGCGAGCTCAATGTCTTACGTCCCCAATTTACAATTTTCAAGTCTTATTTTATACGTCAACATAAGGTAATAGCTCAATAAATCTGTTAGTATGCTGTGAAACAAAAAAATTTGAGATGTTTTAATTAACGGTATGACAATGTTAATTATGTTCATGTATTTCTACAAAAAAAAAATGTATAACTTAATTTTATGTCCGTCCATTAGTCATTTCTAAATAATCCATTTCAATTATATGTAAAAAGGAAGAGAAATCTAGTCAATGCTTTAAATCTCTGCATACTTATGTTTTATATAAGTAATAATATTACAGTACTGAATGAGGTTTTAATGGTTTTTATGTTTAGCAATTATCTCATTTTTTATATAAAAAAACAATGGACTTCATAATTACTAAAAATACATGGAAATTTTATTCCTACTGATTTTAGTATAGCTTTTAAAATGTTTACTAAATACCTGATTATACCTTACTGTATGACTTATAAAAGCTTTCGGTCACATGAGATGTAGCACGCGCGCTTTCAATCACTTTGCATGCCGCTTTCGAAGAATCAAGACATGTCTCTCTCTACCGTCAATTTCAAATTTTTTATTCCTAGTAAGCTGGTGAAACTAAAAATTTTAAGTATTACATATTACTAGAAGATTATTCTACATCTATTACAGTGATAGAAAAATTTTAGTCATAGATCACCATACATTCATAACAGCATTATTTTTATTATTTTGTCTTCATGGTCAGGCCTAATACTTCCCCTTCAAATTGTATTTTTCACAACTTGATATTGTAACAAGTTGTAATCAACAAGATAATTAATAAAAGGTTATTATTATTAATTTTAATAGTGCTTTTTTTAACCTACATTCCACTCTCAAAACTTGGATTTCTTTGTATGTGTACTTGTGAATTATTTCAAATGTTTTTTTTTATATATATATATATTTCATTATTTCAATTAAAACTTTGTTAATTTATCTCATTTTCTTTTCAATAACCTATTTGACTTGAGCAGTGAATATACAGCCTCGAGCAAGTCTTTAATTAACTTGTAATCAGTCTAATTACCAATCTGTCTACCAGAACTGAAACAAATCCTGTCGCGATCACCCAGCCTTATAAATACTGAACAAGATCTAATTGAATTTGGTAAATGTGACTTCATTTTAATCAAATGAAAAATTTGAGTTTGCCACAAAAAGAAAATGGATTCCACAGGCCTTACGTCCACATAAGGTTTATTAACTAATGAATGCATGGATTATTCATTAGGAACACTAATTTATCAACTAGTATGCTTCATTTGACCATGAACATCAAGGTCAGAAAGCAAGTGTTTAATTTGCTCAAACACTGCAACCCCATCCCTTCATCCAAGGAAGAATTTTGAAATAGGGATAAGATGATGTTTTTTTTTTCTAATTTCAATGTTTGTCAGTTACACTCATAGCATCAATTTGCACATAATCAATATTACAAAGTTAAAAAAAAAATTAATAATCAGTTCTAGTAGAACTAAAGGTTGAATATTTCATGGTTGTGATTTTGCTGTTTATGCTACAAGTCTTTTTTCAAACAAAGCTGTCAGTGGCCGTATATTACCTTGCCTGGCAAGCTATCTTCTATAAAATGTGTTGGATTTTTGCCTTGTAAACACTCTACAAGTCACAATTCTTGAGCGATTTTGACATAACTTGGCATGAGTATTTGTAATCACCTAAGGATGAACCCTATTGAAATTCAGTTAAATTGAAAAATATTTAGTATCATTTATTGCCCTTGTGTTTGAAAACTCGTTCAATTTTAGCTTGTAAGCACTCTAGAAAGAACAATTCTTAATGGATTTTGATAAAACATGGCTTGAGTATTTTTTTTTACCCAAGGATGAACCTTATTGAAAATCAAATAAATCGAAATATATTTAGTGTCAGTTATTGCCCTTGTGTTTGAAAACGGGTTTAACTTTTTGGCTAATAAACACTCTAGAAGGTACAATTCATGACCAATGTTGACAAAACTCAAAAAATTGTTGGATATCTCAAGGGATGAGCCTAATTGAAAATGAAAAATATCAAAATATATCTAATATGAATTATTGCGTTCTTGAAAACGCATTCAATTTTAGCTTGTAAACACTCTAGAAAGAACTATTCTGAATGGATTTTGATTAACTTTGGCTTGAGTATTTGTTTTTACCCAAGGATGAACCCTATTATAAATCAAATAAATAGATATATATTTAGTGTCAGTTATAGCCCTTGTTCTTGAAAACGCGTTCAATTTAATTCGTAAACACTCTAGAAAGAAAAATTTTAATGGATTTTGATGAAACTTGGCTTTAGTATTTGTTTTCTCACAAGGATAAACCCTATTGAAAATCAGATAAATCGAAAAATATTTAGTGTCAGTTATTGCGCCTGTTTTCAAAAACGCTTTCAACTTTTGGCTTGTGAACACTCTTAACATTCCTTTTTGACAAAACTCGCTGAAATTGTTTAATATCAACCAAGGATGAGCCTTATTAAGAATTAGAAATATCAAAATATTATTAAGGGTGAACCCTATTGCAAATCATAAAAATACCCAAAAATATTTAATGAGTTGTTATTAGGTACAATTCTTGACAGTTTTTAATGAAACTAGAGACCCTAGAAAAAAATAGGTTGGAAGGTTGAATATTTCATTCCACTTATTGTAACCTTACTGAAAAGTTTTTATTTGAAATAAATGCTGCCAGTGGGCGTATATTACCTTGCCTGGAACGCATTTTGTATTTTAGCGAAGTTTACGAATTTAAAGGTTTACTTGAATACTATGCAGCCTTTGTTGGGAAGATAGAGATGGGGATCTCGTCATGGCAAGCCGAAAATAGAGACCTTGACACCATTTTAGTTTCAAATATATAAGTCCAACGACCTGCCTATCTTCTTGTCTATTCCTTGTTTTTTGTGGTCATGTTCTGGATCGCAGAAAAATGAATCTGTCCCTTTTATACACATGTAATTGTGTATTTTAAAACGATTTGTACGTTGAAATGATATATGGTTTTTGCTGTCATGTACTTGATCGCTGGAAGATAAATTTGTCAATTATTTACACATGTAATTGTGTATTTTAAAACAAATTGTACGTTGAAATAATATGTGGTTTTGTGTTTGGTCGCCGGGGGGTAGGTTTGTCCGTTTTATGCACGTGTGTTTGTGTGTTTTGGATGGGTTGCGCATTGGAGTGTTTTTTTTGTTTTGTTTATTTTTTTCGGATGCTTGTTGCATGGCCGCAGGAACTATATATTATATCCATTTTATAAACAAATTCTACGTTGAAAATCTGTCTATTTTCATGCACATGTACTGGTGTATTTTTAAACAAATTGTACGTGGAGTATTTTATATTTATGATATGGTCATGTACTTGATCGCCGGAACATAGATCTGTCCATTGATGCACATGTACTTTTAGACGAATTGTATATTGAGATATTATGTATTTTCGATTATTTTTTTTTTCCATCGTATTGCCCCATGAGCTGAATGTGAGACAGGACCATGCCCTTTTGCATTGGGCCTTATTCTGACCCATGTAAAATAAAGAGTTTATTATTATTATTGTATTATGGTAGACATAACTATATAGAGAGCTACCGCATTTGTACAACTCAGTATTAAACTAGACATAAATGAAATTAATAATTTATAATTTATCCAGGATACCAATGTGCATTATTGAGCTATATAACACCATGTTACAGAAGAACATTTTCAGTGAAAGCCTATAATGACAATCAAAATAAGGAGAGACAATCTACGACGATTGTACAACTCCATATTAAACTAGACCTAACCTAAATTATATTAAGAGTGCATACTATCTATACAAAATAAGGAGAGACAAGCTAAGACGATTGTACAACTCCATATAGACTAGACATATATTAATTAGATTAACAGTGCATACTATATATACTAAATAAGGAGAGACAAGCTAAGACGATTGTACAACTCCATATAGACTAGACATATATTAATTAGATTAACAGTGCATACTATCTATACAAAATAAGGAGAGACAAGCTAAGACGATTGTACCACTCCATATTAAACTAGACCCAATAAATACCAATATGAATTATTGAGCTATATAACACCATGTTATAAAGAACATTTCATTGTAACCTATAGTGACATATTTGATCTTATCAGCATAAGGGGAGACTATCTTATTAAGTTGGTACAGAATATTCTCTAAACATAAAACTTAAATCTAATTCTCAAATCTGTACACCTACAGGGACAGAATTTCCCTTCTTATTTCCAGTCCTTTCTTAATATACAATGCAAGCATCTTACTTGAGACTGGGTTATCAAACAGAGTTTGCAAACCGGTTAAGGAAGGGTATTTGATTACTTTATCAGGTAAAAAATTACGCCTCAAATCCCCAAGTACTGGGCAAACAAGCAAAAAATGATATTCGTCACCTATAGTACCCATGTTACACACTTGGCAAAGTCTATCTTCATACAATGCACCTGTGCGGCGACCTAACTCAACCTCAAGATCATGGGTTGAACACTTAAGAGAGGCAATATAAGACCTCAAGTATATTGGTAATTCTAATACATATGGTTTTACTTCTAATTGTAAATTTAACAAGGAATAAAATCTGTATTTATTGGATGAACCCACTTTAGAGCTTAAGTTTTGAAAATCAATATCTCTCAATCTTTGTTTAAGTATATATTTAAACACGCTTTCATCTCCAACACCTTGGTTTAACCATACTTCACCCAAACCAAGTTCAAATAACAATATCCTGACATTACTGACCCAGTTAGAACAATCAATATTGTCAAGCTTTAACAACATGTGGTAGCAATGTTTTGGGAGCCTTGTGACCTCCATTTCCAAAATTTTTATAAAATAAACCAGAGGTTTGGACATGTAATTAGTATGCATACCCACTCTACCACATTCAAGTTTAGCTAAAACATTTGGAGTCCTAGGGAACACACCTAGAATCCATTTACAATATTTATTATGGACTCTTTCAATGTCCTCTCTTTGACAAGTTCCCCATATTTCTGCACCATATAAGAGGATGGGTGCTATCATGGAATCAATAATAATAATAATAATAAACTCTTTATTTTACATGGGTCAGAATTAGGCCCAATACACAAGGACATGGTCCTGTCTCACATTCAGCCCATGGGGCAATACATTGGAAAAAAAAAAGAAAAAAAAAAGAAAAAAAAAAAGAAAACTAGAATTGCTTACAATTATGAACGTATTTCGAGAGCCTTAAAATATTATGTAGGCTAAATTTGCAATTACCTACATCTAGACAATATATTGAATATCATTTGACCTAGTTTTCAAAGTCATAAAATAATTAGGTCACACCTTCCGTAGCGGTTAATGATGGCGAAAATATGAAAATTATCAATTTTTGCTGTATTTAAGTACACTTATCTCTATGAATTTTTTAAGTAAGCCAAATTAAAAAATATCTACTCGTAGACAATATATTGAATATAATTTGACCTAATTTTCAAGGTCATAGATTAAGTGGGTCACACCTTCCGTAGCCGTTAAAGTGACCTAATTTTGAAAAAATCGAAATTTAAATAATTCGAAAGAAAATACGAAATTTGAAAATCGGTCTCCAAGAAAAGGTAGATAATGATCCATTGTATCTATGTGCTAAATTTCATCAAAATCGGTCTATCAGTAGTGTCTGAATTTCGGATTTAAGAATTGTAACAAAAATTCAAAATGGCGGCCGATATGGCAGCTTGACCTAATTATTTAGGTCAAATCAATTACTATTGACAAGTTATTTATAAAACAGTTTTCACTTTTCACCTAGCAGTTATAGACCGGAAGTTACGTAATTACGTCATTTGAGGCTAAACCGGAAGAAGAATTTTTTTTTTCACATATTTTCAAAAATTATAATCATATCGCCTATCAACTGGTAAAGTTTCAAAATTTTACCATTTATATTAAAGGAGAAATCACGGTCTGAAATTTTTGCCGATGACCCTTGAATATTAAATTGCAAATCGTGGGTAAAATATTTAACCTAATTGCATAAAACCTATAATTGTTAGTTGACAAATACATTGAAGTTTTCAAATCTGAAAATCCGGTCAAAATCGAACTGAAAATAAACTTGCTAAAGCAAAAAAACCTCAACTTCCGGTTCTCACTTCCTGTCAGAGATAGAACTTCCGTTTTTGTTTTATTTGATAATAGAAATCATTTTAAGATCAACTGTAGATTTAGAATTTCTGCACCTTTTACCAGTTTTTCTGCAAACTCATCCAAGAATTACAAAAAAAAAAAAAAAAAAAAAAAAATAAAATAATCCGAACGATTACAATACGTTTTCGCCAAAGTCGAAATACGTAATAAAATCGAAAATACATAATATGTCAATATACAATTCGCCTGAAATACTAAAAATACACAAGTACATGTTTATCAAATGGACAGAGATATATGCAGCATTTACATCTCTATTACCTATTGTAATGTTTTATCATGTTGAGGCCTTTAGGCCCATATTCTCGAAGGCTGATTAAAATAGTCATTGATTAGCTCTAATCAATGACTTGCTCATCAGAGATTAGAGGCTCATTTCAATCAGTATTCTCGAAGCTCTGATCAGCAAGTCTCTGACTAAAAAAAAAGCTAAATCAATGATTATTTCCAAAATGACATAAGTTCCACAAATGGATGATTAGTTATGATCAAAGATTAGCTGATCAGTGATTTGAGTTTAATCTCCCATTTGATTATACATGTTCAGGGGCCATTGACAGGAAATAGTAGAAAAAACACATGTTTGGAAACTTCTGCAGACTTACACTTGCTTAAAACATGGAGGAAAAAGATGGTAAGGTAAAACGCTCTTCTAACTGGAGTTATGATGAAAAAGAAACCCTTTTGGAGCTAGTAGAAGAAAATATTAAGCTAGTAGAAGATAAAAAAACAGATGGTAATTCCAGCAAAAGGAAAGAGGCAATTTGGAGACAAATTCATGAAAAATTCATTACTGCTCATGGTTTTAGAGAGATAAAACGACTCAAAGAGATGTGGAAACGAGTAAAAGATGCCGCTAAGAAAGAATATCAAGAATTTAAAAGAGAAAGTAAGAAGACTGGGGGAGGAGAAGCACCTGATGAATTGTCTGAATTAACGAGACATATTTTGGATATGATTCCAAAAGAATTTCAGCAGTACACAAATCCTTATGACGATGATGTAGGCCTGCAACATGCAGAAAGAAATAATGATGAAGCTGAAGAAAATTACAGCATAATTGGTACAGTTGAAGATCTAGATGCAGAGAAAGATATAGATGGTGAACTTTATGGTAATGATGAACAGACAGAAATTGTATTGGATAGAAATATGGAAAATGATACAACTCCAGAAACTCCACAGACAGAACTATCAACCAAGTAAGTGATTTAAACAATCCTTTCAACTATAAGGTTTAAACTCAAAAAATGTATTAATTTATAATTCATGACAAATTTAATGATCATCTGCAATAAGATTAAGAGAAACATTTGGAAAATCATTTCCATTTGCACTTTCATTAATAAGGGACATACCATTACATCAACTCATTGTTACTTTTTGTATTATAATTCTCAAAGCTTGATCTTTTATTTAAATCATATTTCATAATACTAAAAATGAAAATTATGTTAAAGTTATGTTATGTTAATTAGTTAATTGGTGTCTGTAAAATCTTGATTTGTGTCCCTTAATAATCATTACTACCATCAATGCATAAATCAGGCTTGGTAACAATATTTGTTGGAAGATTTAAACATTTCAAACTAAATCTTAAGCTGTTCTATTTTCTAAACTACAGTCTGAAAACTAAAATTTTGTATATTCTTAACTGAAATTGATCCCTAGCATGAAAATTTATTTTTATTTTTCCAGAAGAAAAGCTAAATATCATGAAGAGGCCAGCAATAAAAAAATCAAACATAATTCCCCTGTGACCTCCAGAACACCGGATATAGAAAACTCAATTCTACTACTTTCACAAGAAGAACACAATTTAAAAATGAGTATTCTTAAAAAAGAGCATGAAGCAAAAATAAGGCTTTTAAGCTTGCATCAAAGAATTGCAGAAGCAAGGTTGAATGAAATGTCATCATCAAAACCCACATGTGATAAAGAGGGAGATGCTTTTTCATATTTAGCATTACTTAATACATGTAGTTCTGAGTGAATATGAATAACAAAATCATTTTACAGCATGTTTGTATCAAACAAAACATCTGTATTTTTTAAATTTTAATTTGATATTATTTTAAATCATTTCCACCTACAAATCTGATAGATGTATTTATAAATGAACATACCATTTTAATTTTCAAGCTTTATATTAGTAAATGAGTTATTTCTCCATTATCTTTGGAAATTCATTTTTCATTTATTGCATTCAGATAATTTAGATTAAAGCTCAAAAGACTGAACATTACCAAATGTGGAATTCATAATAAAAGGTTATATAACGGACATTATAGTTACTACATCATCATCCATTTACTGTCCTTAAAATAATATTTTTGAATATTTATCTAGGTTTAATTTGTTTCTTGTTTCCGGTTTAAGTTTTTGTCAATAATAACATGAAGTAAATTGTTAGTTTAAAACGATTGAAAGGTTGCTATATCCTTTTAAATATTAAGTTTGTAACGGTTAATTCATCCTTAAAGGATGATATTTAATTAGTAAATATTATTTAAGTATTTATAAATTTTTTTGAACTGTTGTGATTAAGAAGTCAATATGGCATATCTGGCACTGGTTCGATTAAATAATCTAGATAACTATAGAAGGGCATTAAGACGTGAACGAGTTTTTAGGGACAGAATCAATCCATATGATAAATTTAGTGATGAGGAATTTAGGTGTAGATATAGATTTTCCAAACAGGGTGTCAACTTTATACACGAGCTTTTGAAAGATCATTTAAAAAGACAAACCAATCGTAGTAATGCTTTACCTTCTGAGCTTCAAGTATTCATTGCTCTTAGATACTTTGCTTCTGGTACTTTTCAAATTAATGTAGGTGATCTAAATACTGTTTCCCAACCAACGGTGAGCAAAACTATTAAAGGATATGTGAAAAGAAATATGAAAATCGTTGAATTTGATCAAAAGCATTTATTTTTAAAAGTAAACTAACATATCTATCAATTCCAACAAATTTTTTTTTTTTCAAAAAACGTTTAGAGTAGAAAAAAAGGCTTTCAAAGTAGGCTTCTTTAGCATGAGTCGAACGTTAATGAGCTAGGCGATCACGTGACCGCATGACGTCAGAGATGCCCAACTAAAATAAAAACAAATGGAGAACTAAGCCTAGCTAATATTATTATAACCTTCGGGAATTAGGGCTTTAATTTCTGATCATATGTGGGCAATGGAGGATTTATCAGCTGGTATAGAGTCATTAGAAATTAAGCCATATCAATTCGAACCATTAAAACGCTCCATATCTGACGAAACTGCCAAGCTTTCAGACTCCCCCCAGTCGGATTCTTCCGATCCATCAGAACTTGACACAGATACGGAAGAAGAGGATGATCCCCGTCTTGGAAATACGACATGGTAGGCAAAAACTTTTCACAAACTCTTTTAAATTGGCTCTCAACAATAAAATTGATCGGAAGAGGCCTTTGCTGATTCAAATTCGTAGTAGGCCTATAGGTTCTTTTTTTTTATCTTCATTACGACAGTTGCCGTTCAGTGCAGTGGCTAAAAACCACGTCGTGGTAAATATAATTAGGCTAGGCCTTGTTGCGATTTTCATAAAATTTTGAAGTTAGAAGAGTACAGTCGGCATTTTCATGGGTTGATTTTGATCTTGAATATTTGTAAAGAGCCTTCAGAAGTACCAGAAATGTAGGCCTACGTAAATTGCATCAGGCATATTCGAAATTTCTCCTTTGGCTTTACTGCCTTTAGGATAATTTGAATAGGCCTACTAGGCTACCGTTTTCACACCTAGCTGGCACTTTTAAAATCAAATCATTGTAATATTGCAGTGGAAATCTCGACTAGGCTTATATAGCGGGATAATTGCTTTCGTTTGCAATCTGCGTGTGTGTGCTGTTGTGTGCTAATATAAAATGTTACCACGCTGTGGAAAAGAGCCACTGCCACAAATAAATGGCGTTACATAATTTGTTCTAAAATGGGGAACTCGCCACTAAAGTCTTTAAAAGATCTTATTCACATCCCACAATTTTGTTTCGGGACATGTTATACATTATTTAAAGAGGCATAAGTGAATAATTTTCTGGAGAAACTGTAATTTAGAGCCGAATTTATCATTATGGACGTAGGCCTTTTTCTCACTGATAGGCCGAGGAGGGTCTAGTGTTGCACCTTTTCGACGATCGCCTCTTTTGTTTTTCTGGTCAATGCTGGCATGAGGCCTAAGTGGTTCACGAAAAATGGTTGGCACGGCACCTGCCTTGAGCTTTGGATTGGCGTTCACATATCCATATTGGGCTAGTAAGACTGGGTTCCGGTCATACGCATCGTCTGCAAAATGATCGGAACACAGCCTGGAATATTTAGTGGGGGAAAAATTCTTCCGCTTCAGTTTGACAATCCAAGTTTTCACAAGATGTTCATCTTTAGGAAAGCGGAACATATGAACACCAGAGCCCTTTCCTCCGCGATTATTACAGCCATAGGCCACACACTGCGGCATAACGTCAATGTAAACAATATGGCGGGTGAATTAGATTGGGCATCTCTGACGTCATTTACAAAAGGTCACGGAAACGACCTTTCATTTTTGCATATTTCAGACCTGTGTTTTTTAAAAGGATTTTTAGCTATTTTAGAATTATTTCTAATTTTTTTTATTGGTTGCAATCGATAGATGAATGATTTTACTTTTCAAATAGGTGGTTTCAAGCCTTTTTTGAAAATCTCTTCACATATCCTTTAAGAAAGTGTCTATCTTATTGGCAGAACTCAGACCCACTTACATAAATTTTTCAAATGATCCACGAAGCATAAGAAAAGCTAAAGCAAACTTTTTTGAAATAGATCAATTTCCTAACATTGTGGGAGCTATAGATGGAACACACATTAAAATTTCCAATCCTGGTGGAGACGATCCAGCACGTTTCATCAACAGGAAGAATTTTTTTTCCATAAATACACAAGTAATTTGCGATAGTAGTGGTAAAATCTTAAATATAGTAGCAAGATGGCCAGGAAGTGCCCACGATAGCAGAATCTTCAATGAATGTAGAATAAAAGAACAATTTGATAATAATGAAATTTCTGGTATGTTAATTGGCGACCAAGGCTATGCATGCCTCTCATACTTAATGACT
>JAUJPP010000011.1:10877516-10893566 GCA_030562195.1 Nipponacmea schrenckii
AAATAACCTTCTAAATTAATTAGGTCACGCTATAGAGCAGTCCAAAGTTGCGAATTTTGCTGTTTTCGGGCAGCTTATCCCACACTAATATTGTAGCTGTTTCAGCGCGGAATCCTTTGGGAATATTTGATTCAGACTGCAATTCTAACTGTGCCAGATTGAAGTACAGTGGCCTAAACGATTTAACACAGTTACTAGTCGTACTGAACCGGTAATATGTTTGGTTGTTAACCCCAACGAGAGAGATTTTGGTGTCTGTCTCATACATTTGGAAGCAAGATATATTATATATTGACATATACACAACATTTAAGTTCAGTTTCTCCACCCTGCACTGCAAAGTTTACCAAATCAATCTCATCTGATGTTCCAATACATAAACCAATAAAATTGTATAGAACAGCTGGCGCAATTTTCTTCACAATATCTAAATTAATGTCTGTCGATTTTGGTGGCCATAAAGTGGACATGGTTGGTGATTCTTTTATAGCTTTTTGAATTATTAAACCTGCATGGTAGAGAAATCTTTTGGAATCAGTATCGATTGAAACAGGTCCTTCATTCACATTTTTTTCAGGTGATGAAGAATTGGTTCCAGTTGTATCAGTATCTGTGTCAGATGATGAAGGAACAAACTCAAAGAGATTTGAGGCCTCCATATCTTCCACATGCACCATCTCACTTAAAGCTCTGTAATGCGGTGTATGAAATCAAAGTTGTGGTAAATCCTTCCGTATTCTGGACTTCAGCAAAAATTCAGTTCTGAAAAATAAAAGTGAAAATAAATTTAAATACAAATAACAATATAAGAAAAATAAAAAATGTGTTAATGTTATTAGTAAAAGAAAGTGAGAAAAACTTCAATTTCTTGAATAACTGTGTAACTTTGTACTTGCAAAAGAAAATTTGTAATGTCCTTTGAAGACTTTTATTTTGTTGTCACCATAATACTTTCTGCCCTTGTATCATAAAGTACAATTAAAAAGAAATATTTGGTAAAAAATAACTTACTTGTAGCCTGAAGCATCCAGTTTTTCATGTATTGAAACAAACTTGACAAAAATTTCATGTAACTTTTTCATACGCAGGATTTCCTTTGAATCTATGATTCTCTTTTGGATAAATAATTTCATCCGTGAAAATTTTGTATAGCTATCTTGTACTTATAAGTACCCGTAGATGGATCTGTGGCCCTAAAAGAAATCATACAAAATTTATTTCATTGAAAAATTAAATGTGCTATTTTTTGCATGCTTTCAATTCAAAAATAGAAACCATCAAACCTGTAATCATATTTGCAAAGATACTACTCGAATTTCAATCATTCATTCTATTTTCCTTAAATTTATTTAGTTTATACAAAATGGTACATACTACAGAGAAAATAAAAACACTGGCTGTGGAAAATCATTTTGAATATTGTTTTACAGCAACACACCCAATTGTCCGATTACGTCATGATTTATGTACCGAATTGAAAGACTGGATGATCAAAAAAAAGATCAACGACATTTGAGACTTGACGTACATACCTATGCTAGTACCCTACCGTGGGAAATCCCGTCATAATTAGCCTAATTACGACTTGTGGGACCATCTGGTATTTTTCCCAGTCTACTTTCTATTCATATAAGTATTACCTGTCCAATTATGGTATATATATGTATATATATATGAAAATGAGGTAACCCATCTTTGATGGTTTGCACACAAGGCTCCGCCTGACCATTTAGACTGTAGAAATTTAGGACTTGAACGAAATCCTAATCGGAACCAAACGTTTTGAAAACTGTGGTCCGTTGTCCGTAAATAGTTCGGTGGGAATGACATAGCGAACAAACACAGATTTAAATACAGTCACTGTTTGTGAACTGGGAGTAGCAGGCATCCGGACTATTTCTGTGTATTTAGAGTAAAAGTCAAATATTTGGATCCTTTGAACTGAAACATGTCAGCTGCAACTTTGGCCCACGGGCGCGATGGTATCTTATGCGGTATTAACGGTTCCTTACAGTTTAAGTTCCGAAACATCATGCCAAATTTCAACTCTCTGAGACCATTTCTTGGGTGTTTTTTTTTTGGCAATTGGGAACCTGTTTTAAAAATTAAAAACCCAAACTTCCCCGAATGGAAGTCGCCCCTGTCTGTCCGCCCGTCTATCTGTCCACAATTGTTGTGAACACGATAGAGACCACATTTCTTGATGGATTTTGACCAAATTTGGTGAGTGTGTTTGTTATAACCCAAGGAAGAAGCCTATTGAAAATCAGACCAATCGAAAAATATTCAATGAGTTATTGCCCTTGTTTTTGATAATTTGTTGTGAACACGATTTAGAGTGTGTTTCTTGATGGATTTTGATGAAATTTGGTGTGATTGCTTGTTATTACTTAAGGATGAAGCCTATTGAAAATCAGACAAATCGAAAAATAAATTGAGTTATTGCCCTTGTTCTTGAAAACACATTCATTTTGCGTTCAAAAATGTGTTGTGGACATGATAGAGAGATGGTTTCTGGATGGATTTTGACCAATTTCGGTGTGTGTTTTTGTAATCATCCAAGGATGAAGCCTTCTGCCCGCCTGTCTGTCTGTCCGTCTGTCCACAATTGTTGTGAACACGATAGAGACCACATTTCTTGATGGATTTTAATGAAACTTGGAATGAGTCTTTGTAATGACGCCTATCGAAAATGAAACCAATCGAAAAATATTTACTATGAGTTATTGCCCTTGTCCTAAAATTCCTTGTGAACACGATAGGGAGCCGGGTTCTTGATGGAATTTAAAACTTGGTGTGAGTGTTTGTTATAACTCGAGGATAGACCCTATTGAAAATCAGACTAATCAAAAAATATTTACCGAGTTATTGCCCTTGTTCTTTAAAACGTGTTCACTTTATTAGCCTCTGATTCTTTGTAGACTTGATAAAGATCTGGTTTCTTGATAGATTTTGACAAAGCATGATTTGAGCTTTTGAATTACCCAAAGAAGAAACCGATTGCAAATTTAGCTTACCGAAAAATATTTACTTTGAGTTATTGACTTTGTCCAGAAATTTCTTGTGAATACGATAGGAAGTTGTGTTCTTGATGTGTTTTGATGAAAGTTGGTGTATTTGTAATATCCTAAGGATATTAAGCCAGGCAAATCGAACATATCTAATAGAGTTATTGTTCTTTAAAACGTGTTAAATTTATTGTTTACAGGACAGAGAGAGCTGGTTTCTTCATGAAATTTGATGAAAGTTAGTATGAACCTTTGATAAGACACACAAAGAATACTTTCAGTAAAGATTGTGCCTTATGGCCCTTGCTCAATTTTTTGTGAATGTTATTTTCTTTGTATGATATTGTGGTTTGCAAATATTGTGTATTCAATTTGAATAGTTTCCCTTGAAAGAAAATGGGGGTCTTTGAAATAATGAGAGTAGTTGAGTACGTTATATCTATTGATTTATGGGCCATTCTATCATATTTAAACTTCAACAAATCACCAAGTAAGCACAGGCTTGACATTTTATCAGATCACTTGTATTGCATTTACTAATACCTCTTGTCCACCGCCTGAATAACTAAGGCTGCCAATGGTGGGCGTATTACGATGGGCCATCGCTATTTTTATACAACCTTTCTGGGCTGCTATCTAGCCATCAGATCAATGAAATAAAAGGTTGTTTCCGGCAACAAAATAACTTTCATCCTAGAAACATTATAAACAGTTATTGTTTTCTTTAATGTAAAACTGTCCCTAGGATGAAAGTTATTTTGTTGCCAGAAACAACCTTTTATTTCATTGATCTGATGGCTAGATAGCAGCCCAGAAAGGTTGTATAAAAATAGCGATGGCCCATCGTAATACGCCCACCATTGGCAGCCTTAGTTATTCAGGCGGTGGACAAGAGGTATTAGTAAATGCAATACAAGTGATCTGATAAAATGTCAAGCCTGTGCTTACTTGGTGATTTGTTGAAGTTTAAATATGATAGAATGGCCCATAAATCAATAGATATAACGTACTCAACTACTCTCATTATTTCAAAGACCCCCATTTTCTTTCAAGGGAAACTATTCAAATTGAATACACAATATTTGCAAACCACAATATCATACAAAGAAAATAACATTCACAAAAAATTGAGCAAGGGCCATAAGGCACAATCTTTACTGAAAGTATTCTTTGTGTGTCTTATCAAAGGTTCATACTAACTTTCATCAAATTTCATGAAGAAACCAGCTCTCTCTGTCCTGTAAACAATAAATTTAACACGTTTTAAAGAACAATAACTCTATTAGATATGTTCGATTTGCCTGGCTTAATATCCTTAGGATGTTACAAATACACCAACTTTCATCAAAACACATCAAGAACACAACTTCCTATCGTATTCACAAGAAATTTCTGGACAAAGTCAATAACTCAAAGTAAATATTTTTCGGTAAGCTAAATTTGCAATCGGTTTCTTCTTTGGGTAATTCAAAAGCTCAAATCATGCTTTGTCAAAATCTATCAAGAAACCAGATCTTTATCAAGTCTACAAAGAATCAGAGGCTGATAAAGTGAACACGTTTTAAAGAACAAGGGCAATAACTCGGTAAATATTTTTTGATTAGTCTGATTTTCAATAGGGTCTATCCTCGAGTTATAACAAACACTCACACCAAGTTTTAAATTCCATCAAAAACCCCGGCTCCCTATCGTGTTCACAAGGAATTTTAGGACAAGGGCAATAACTCATAGTAAATATTTTTCGATTGGTTTCATTTTCGATAGGCGTCATTACAAAGACTCATTCCAAGTTTCATTAAAATCCATCAAGAAATGTGGTCTCTATCGTGTTCACAACAATTGTGGACAGACGGACAGACAGACAGGTGGGCAGAAGGCTTCATCCTTGGATGATTACAAAAACACACACCGAAATTGGTCAAAATCCATCCAGAAACCATCTCTCTATCATGTCCACAACACATTTTTGAACGCAAAATGAATGTGTTTTCAAGAACAAGGGCAATAACTCAATTTATTTTTCGATTTGTCTGATTTTCAATAGGCTTCATCCTTAAGTAATAACAAGCAATCACACCAAATTTCATCAAAATCCATCAAGAAACACACTCTAAATCGTGTTCACAACAAATTATCAAAAACAAGGGCAATAACTCATTGAATATTTTTCGATTGGTCTGATTTTCAATAGGCTTCTTCCTTGGGTTATAACAAACACACTCACCAAATTTGGTCAAAATCCATCAAGAAATGTGGTCTCTATCGTGTTCACAACAATTGTGGACAGATAGACGGGCGGACAGACAGGGGCGACTTCCATTCGGGGAAGTTTGGGTTTTTAATTTTTAAAACAGGTTCCCAATTGCCAAAAAAAAAAACACCCAAGAAATGGTCTCAGAGAGTTGAAATTTGGCATGATGTTTCGGAACTTAAACTGTAAGGAACCGTTAATACCGCATAAGATACCATCGCGCCCGTGGGCCAAAGTTGCAGCTGACATGTTTCAGTTCAAAGGATCCAAATATTTGACTTTTACTCTAAATACACAGAAATAGTCCGGATGCCTGCTACTCCCAGTTCACAAACAGTGACTGTATTTAAATCTGTGTTTGTTCGCTATGTCATTCCCACCGAACTATTTACGGACAACGGACCACAGTTTTCAAAACGTTTGGTTCCGATTAGGATTTCGTTCAAGTCCTAAATTTCTACAGTCTAAATGGTCAGGCGGAGCCTTGTGTGCAAACCATCAAAGATGGGTTACCTCATTTTCATATATATATACATATATATACCATAATTGGACAGGTAATACTTATATGAATAGAAAGTAGACTGGGAAAAATACCAGATGGTCCCACAAGTCGTAATTAGGCTAATTATGACGGGATTTCCCACGGTAGGGTACTAGCATAGGTATGTACGTCAAGTCTCAAATGTCGTTGATCTTTTTTTTGATCATCCAGTCTTTCAATTCGGTACATAAATCATGACGTAATCGGACAATTGGGTGTGTTGCTGTAAAACAATATTCAAAATGATTTTCCACAGCCAGTGTTTTTATTTTCTCTGTAGTATGTACCATTTTGTATAAACTAAATAAATTTAAGGAAAATAGAATGAATGATTGAAATTCGAGTAGTATCTTTGCAAATATGATTACAGGTTTGATGGTTTCTATTTTTGAATTGAAAGCATGCAAAAAATAGCACATTTAATTTTTCAATGAAATAAATTTTGTATGATTTCTTTTAGGGCCACAGATCCATCTACGGGTACTTATAAGTACAAGATAGCTATACAAAATTTTCACGGATGAAATTATTTATCCAAAAGAGAATCATAGATTCAAAGGAAATCCTGCGTATGAAAAAGTTACATGAAATTTTTGTCAAGTTTGTTTCAATACATGAAAAACTGGATGCTTCAGGCTACAAGTAAGTTATTTTTTACCAAATATTTCTTTTTAATTGTACTTTATGATACAAGGGCAGAAAGTATTATGGTGACAACAAAATAAAAGTCTTCAAAGGACATTACAAATTTTCTTTTGCAAGTACAAAGTTACACAGTTATTCAAGAAATTGAAGTTTTTCTCACTTTCTTTTACTAATAACATGAACACATTTGTTATTTTTCTTATATTGTTATTTGTATTTAAATTTATTTTCACTTTTATTTTTCAGAACTGAATTTTTGCTGAAGTCCAGAATACGGAAGGATTTACCACAACTTTGATTTCATACACCGCATTACAGAGCTTTAAGTGAGATGGTGCATGTGGAAGATATGGAGGCCTCAAATCTCTTTGAGTTTGTTCCTTCATCATCTGACACAGATACTGATACAACTGGAACCAATTCTTCATCACCTGAAAAAAATGTGAATGAAGGACCTGTTTCAATCGATACTGATTCCAAAAGATTTCTCTACCATGCAGGTTTAATAATTCAAAAAGCTATAAAAGAATCACCAACCATGTCCACTTTATGGCCACCAAAATCGACAGACATTAATTTAGATATTGTGAAGAAAATTGCGCCAGCTGTTCTATACAATTTTATTGGTTTATGTATTGGAACATCAGATGAGATTGATTTGGTAAACTTTGCAGTGCAGGGTGGAGAAACTGAACTTAAATGTTGTGTATATGTCAATATATAATATATCTTGCTTCCAAATGTATGAAACAGACACCAAAATCTCTCTCGTTGGGGTTAACAACCAAACATATTACCGGTTCAGTACGACTAGTAACTGTGTTAAATCGTTTAGGCCACTGTACTTCAATCTGGCACAGTTAGAATTGCAGTCTGAATCAAATATTCCCAAAGGATTCCGCGCTGAAACAGCTACAATTTTAGTGTGGGATAATATTGACTTTGGAGAAGAAACATTGTCAGGTCATGGAACTACACATCATACAAATGGAATAATGATTCAAAGAGAAGTGAGTACTGAACTTTCATCTCGGACAGTTGCGATGAAAAGGGGTGTACGTTCTTTGAAGCTTGCCCAGACTGTTATTCCAGAATTTGTATTACACAAGAGAGAAGGACCCAAGAATCTTGAATCATGTGCCCAATTTGACGAAGATTATTTTCAACAGTTGTTGTTACCTGGTAAAAGGCTTGACTTTGCATACATTGTGTGTAAATATGTGGATGATGATGCATGTACAGTGCCTAGTTAGACTGGTTTCAAACTCTGTTCTTCAAGTTGAAAGTGATTTGAAAAAATCAGCCTTATTATCTTCCAGTGATTCCAGCTTCTCCAACTGATATGGCAACTGTTAATGCGATATTTACCAGAAGTTTGGAAATGGCAGAAAGACTCCAACTTAATCACATTGTTCTTGTTTTTTGATCAAGCCATTTATTCCAAGGCTAAGCAAATTAGGTGGAAAAGTGAAGACTTAATAAAAAAAAACTGCCATTTGTTTGGGTGAATTCCACACATGTATGTCGTATTTAGGCATAATTGGTAAACGATTTGGAGATGCTGGTCTTAGAGATATTTTGACTGAGTCAGAAGTTATTGCGCAAGGATCAATTGAAACAGTGTTGAATGGACATCATTATAATAGAAGTATACGAGCTCATAAGTTGATGTTTGAGGCCTTACAGCTTTTAAGATTCAAAATTTTTTTGGATTTAGTTCAAGTTCCTGAAAGCATAAGCACTACAACAAGAAGGACTTGGCTAGCATATCCTGATGCAAATATACATGATGTACTGGACTCTGATGATTTTGAGCACACGAGGCACTTATATGACAAGTTTGTGGAGGAAAAAAGTAAAGTCAATCCAACTTTCGCACTTTGGAGCTCCTATATTGACATGGCACATGTATTGCTGTTGATTATTAGCCAATCAGACTGGAATATTCACCTTGCTGCAATTAGGACTCATGATGCCTTGTTTTTTTGCATATGATAGGATGAATTATGCAAGATATCTTCCTGCGTACTGGCTGGAAATAATGAACCTTCCAAGAACACATCTAGAGTGCTACCAAGAGATGCTAGTAAAAGGAAATTGGACAGTGCAGCCACAGGAAACCCATGGATTCGCCTCTGTTGGTTGTGACCAGGCAATAGAGCAAACATGCAACCGTGATTCAAAGAGTAAAGGTGTTATAATTGGTTTCACCATGAACCAGGCAGCAACACAAAGATGGATTTTATCACAGATATATAGCTGCTGTTGAGTCTATTATTTCCACCATAGAGAGCATGATACATCCATTTGAATCTAATGAAGATCTTGTCTGTTTAAGTAATGGAGCTGTTGCTAAAGATAATGTAAAGGCAGAGTTGCTGACTGCAAAAGAAAAGGGTGAAGTGGCTTTGAACTTGTTTATTGATAAACGTCTTATTTAAAACGAATCAGAAATATGAAACTAAAAACATTTAGTGACCAAAAACGTGAAAAAAATCACAAAAACAAAATCAGGCAAAGAAACTATTGTGAAAAATGAGCGTCAATTTTTTGGACGTTTAAAAAATATCCCTTTTACCTTTGGAGAACTTTCTGATACGATACTCACACATTATTGGCTTAGCCACATTTTATAAGTGTGCACGACTAGATTTTGTTACAGATCGTTACCCACAAGAAGTATAAAAAACTTAGAGATGTCCAAAAGAGCTTCTTCTGGGTTTCAAGTGATTCGTATATATAGTAAAGAGCAGAAGACACCGAATCAGTGGCGCAAATTTCTATCGAGTGGTGAAAGAAAGAAGCTTTGATTGAATTCATTTTTAAAACATGGTATAAAGTGATCTTAGCTCGGTTGGAATTTATATTGCTCATGGAACGGATTGTCACAATGTCATAACTAAAACGTGTGTTCCAGAATTATGTTTGTGCGATCATGAAAAGGCCGATACGCGTATGTTTTTGCATGCCTATCACTCAAATTTACACGGCAATGTGATTATTCGCAGTCCTGATACAGATGTTGCAGTTCTTACGGTGTCTATGCAGCCAACTATTTTAGGAAATATTTCTTTTCTAACTGGTGTTAAAAATAAACAGCGAATAATTGACATACAGAAAATTGTTTCCGGACTTGGTCCAAACCTTACTTCAGCTTTAGCAGCTCTTTAAGTATTTACAGGATGTGACACAACAAGTGCGTTGGAAAGGGCAAAAAGAAGGCTTTTGACCTTGCTAAAAAAAAGATCTCTTCTTGGCTGCATTTAGTTGTGAGTTAGGTGATGACTATACCAAAGTGAAAGATGGAACTGTTAAGATACCTTTGTATCCTTTGTCCTTTGTTTGTAAGTTGTATGGCCAATCAGTTGATAAAGTGAATGAAGCAAGATATAAAATATTTTGTGTCAATTCAACTTCTGAACAAAATTTGCCACCAACAGATGATGCACTTAATCAGCATATCATGCGCGTAAATTATCAGTGTGCGATTAATAAACGTTCAATTAGTCAGCAAATTTCTGCACCATCCCCTCATGGACATGGATGGAAAATTTCAAACGGGGAAATAAGTATTGTTTGGATGACAAAAAATCCGGCTCCTGACACTATTTTAGAGGCAGTAGCCTGTGGTTGTAAAGTGAATAAATGTTCTTCGAAAAGGTGTGCATGTCTTTCATGCAAACTTTCTTGCACAGATTTGTGTAAATGCATAGACTGAGACAATACAAAACCTACTGACACAGAAAAAGAATTATTAAATCAGGAACAGGATAATAGTGATATTGAAGATGATTAATATTATCATTTCTTTAATATAGTTTATTGATTCTTTGCATACTGAAATTGTTATTTTTATTCTAAGAAACATTTTAATTGAACATTTTGTCTTATTTTTATACCTCTTTGATAATTGACCAAGAATGTTCCTTCTAAAATAAGGGGAGGTAACTCAAATTTAAAAAAACTTTTGATTTTTTTTTATTAATATTTTTTTTTCTTTCAAGTACACAAAAATATTAATAAAAATCAAGAAAAGGGCTTATTGAACATATAAAATCAGTTAATTGATGTTGAAATATTGATACAAAGTTAATTAAAAAATTTTTAGCTTCTTGGATGTTTTGAAGAATTTCAGGATTTTAAAATCATCAGAATTTCTGTTTGAACACAAACTTAGCTTATCCTATGGCTATAAACTTTCAAAAAATGCATAGTTTGCCTAGCACCCAGACGGAAGAAACGAAAATCATTTTCTAAGCATGCTACAAAATCGTCCTGGTGGTCTATTTGCATCTCGACAAAAAAAAAAAAAAAAAAAAAAAAAATACTTTATATTTCATGACTTCATCACCTGAAACATGTTGTCGAAAATGTTGTCAGTGTGTACAGTACTTTATTCATTTGCCATCTGTTTCAATGTTAAATCACGAAATTAAACTTCTATAACTTTTTCCATCCTGAATGTCACATGAAAGCCTGGCCAATACTTGGTACAAAATTTCAATATAGCATGACCATGAAAATTTTGAACTAAACAAAATGAAAGTAAACCAATACATTTTATCAACATGAGCTTGACTGTCACTGCACATAAAACCATTTTTTTTTAGAAATAACCTTCCGTCAATTAAATTTCTCATATCTCAGAAATTCTGAAAGAACATGCAATTTCAGACATAAATTTCAAATCTAGACCAAAAATAAGTCAAAAATGGGCATGCAAAAAACCCTAAAGGGAGGGAGCAAGAGGATTTCTAAAAATACCGCGTAGACAAAATTCGTATACAATCATTAGCATAAAATGCATAGATATCCTATAAATAACTAGATCGATCACGTCATCTATTCGGCGCGTAATACGACTTGACTTCCGGTTAAGGGCAAAACAAACAAGATGGTGGCATCTTGTTCTGCAGTTAATTGCGCTCAGCGATATAAATCAGGATCTTCAGTCACTTTTCACCGGTAAGTATCATATCAAAATTGCCCAGTTTAAGAGGCTTTTTTCATTATTCCAATTTAATGTGCAAATAATACTATAATAAGCTTACAATTTGTAAGTCTAGATAAGGTAGCAGGTGGCATGTTTGTCTTGACGACAGACAACTCAATCAATAGGCCTATACTTTATATAAATAATACTGTCATCCCTCACAGTTCGCCTAGTCTAGAGTAGAAGGCCTAAACTTATCATACATATAGGCCTATTGCATTTTAAAATTGCACTGGATATTTGCACCGTCAGGAAGCAACTCTGTTGATGTAAACAACCATATGATGATAAGACACAAGTCAATACAATGAATGCATTAGGTAGCTTTTTAATTTTGATTTAGTTTATGCCATATTCCTACTAATAGTCACTGCCAGAATATCAAGTGTAAGTAGGTAACTGGTAACCTTGTAAATTTAATTTGATTTTTATTCTTAATAATAGATTTCCGAAAGATGAGTCATTAAAGAAGGTATGGATTCAGAAAATGAAAAGAGAAGGTTTTGCTCCATCCAACACAGCAGTTCTGTGCTCTCTACATTTTGAAGCACCATGTTTTGAATTGAAAGGAAATACTTCATTGAAACCATCATCAGTACCAACACTATTTGATTTTCCTGCCCATTTAGTAAAAAAAGTAAGTTCAATTTACTGAGAATTATTTTGGTCGTCTTTAGCAAACTTGTACTCAGAGCAGGGTTCGCACAGCCTTGAAAAACCCTTGATTTTGACTGCCTTCCTTGAAAATCCTTGAATTTGACATAATGCCTTAAAAAACCCTTGAATATTAGACATAATCTTGAAAAACCCTTGAATTTAACGGCCCATTGACAATCTCGCATGCGGTGTGAAAAGAAAACAAAGCCGCCATGTTGAGTATCACCGGAATCCTCGGGATACCCCATATTAGAAGGCTATGACGTTATCAAATCCATATCGAGTCGTTTTGCATATCAAATGAGGATTTCTTTCATACGATTGGATAAATTTATAAACAATCTTCCATCCCAACCAATCAAAACACTGGCAGGAGGTCTGGTCTCGATCCACTATTTTCAAGTTCTATTTATAACTCTATTCCTGTAATCTTTTCTTCGGCTTATTAGTTGAAAACACGAATGCCATACTGATAAATATTTATAATTACGTCTATTTGATACTAGACCTAAACCTAGCATATTACCACTTACGTAGAACAATAATAATATGATGTACTTTGATAAAAATATAAACATTGGACTTGTACCGCGTGAATTAGCGAGGTCATGGGTCATCACCGTAGTTACCATACCTTGTTATTTTTCTTCGCCATTTTTTTTATCTTATCTTATCATGAGTGGAAAATGTTCTTTCAACCGTGCCTGGTTTCATAAAGAAGAATACAAGCTATGGATCGAAGAGGTGAAAAATGACCACTACAAGGCACACTGCTCAGCGTGTAACAAGATTATTAACCTTTCTAAAATGGGCGTCAGTGCTCTCAAATCACACATGTCCAGCGTCAAACATGTTGAAATCATGAAAACAATAGAAGGACAGGTTTCCCCAATAATAACGTCGAAACTTGGTGGAGGTGACAATCCGCGCTCTATATTTCCTACCAAAACAGTTAGGCCTACACTGTCTTCAAAGCCTTGTACATCGACATCGTTAAGTAGTATTAGTAATTATGTTTCTGTGGGCAGTGCATCATTAAAGGCAGAAATTTTATGGGTCTTGCACACAATATCAACCCATTCGTCTCTGAACTCCAATGAACATGTTTCTATGTTATTCAAATCTATGTTCCCTGATAGTGAAATTGCTAAAAAGTTTTCATGTGGTGAGCGAAAAACAGCTTATGTTAGTGTTTTTGGCATTGCGGAACATTTCAAGAAAGTTTTGTTGGATGAAATTGATGGATGTTTTGTGGTATTATTTGATGAAAGTTTAAATACCAAACTTCAGAAAAAACAAATGGATCTTCATGTTCGCTATTGGACTAAAAAGAATATTGTGATAACAAGATATTATGGCTCACAATTTTTAGGTCATGCAAAAGCTGAAGACATGTTAAAACATTTTTCCGAATCTATCATCATGCAACCAGGATTAAATATCAAGGACTTAATACAAATAAGCATGGATGGCCCTAATGTAAACTGGAAGTTTTTTGACTTAATGAAATCAAAGCTTTCCAATGACTATGACTCATCTTTAATAAACATTGGCTCATGTGGTCTTCACATAGTTCACAACAGTTTTAAAGCAGGTTCTTTAGCCTCTACTTGGGATGTTGGATCTATCCTTTCTGGTCTCTATTATTTGTTTAAAGATGTCCCTGCAAGAAGAGAAGATTGCGTCGATGTTACTTCCATTGATAAACTGCTCTCAAATTTGTACAACATAGGTGGTTAGAAAATGTTCCAACAGTGGAAAGAGCTTTAGATATATGGATCCAGATAGTAGAATATGTGAAAGCTGTTGATACCAGAAAGATTACAAAACCGGACAACAAATCTTATCAAGCTATTAACAAAGCTGTGAAGGACAAACTCATCATTTGCAAATTCAATTTTTTTAAATGTGTTGCCTTGCAGCTTCAACCTTTTCTAACCACATACCAAACAGATGCCCCAATGATTCCTTTCTTGGGTGAAGATCTTTGTAAAATTATTAGATCACTCATGAAAAGATTTATCAAACCAGAAATTATCAGTGAAGCCACTTAACAGATAAGTTACTAGCTATTGAAATATCAAACCAAGACAATCATGTTTCATACAAAAAAATTGATGTTGGATTTTCGTGTGCTAAAGCTTTAAAGGAAGTGAAATTGTCTGACAGAGAACTGTTAGAATTCTACTTACAATGTAGAGATTTCTTGATAGCTGTATTAAAGAAAATTTTATTGAAATGCCCTGTTAAATACGCCTTGGTGCAAAATATGTCTTCTTTGAATCCGAAAAATATGGTGAACAATAGTGCAAGATGTTTAATAAATTTCAAAAAACTTGAAACGTATCCAAGAAAGTGATTGTGATCAAATAATACAAGAATATTCTGACTTATTGGAGAGTAGAGCCGAATATGGACTTGAGAAATTCAATAGCTTTGACAGCAGCAAAGACAGAATAGATACATTTTTTCATTCCTTGTGTAATGCTTCAGCCTCTGGTAACAAATACTCAAAGTTGTGGCAGGTTATTCAACTTTTACTTGTTTTGTCCCATGGACAAGCATCTGTGGAGAGAGGCTTCAGTGTAAACAAGAAGCTTGAAGTTGAAAACTTAAAAGAACAATCTTTGGTTGC
Source organism: Nipponacmea schrenckii (assembly GCA_030562195.1). Classification (NCBI taxonomy): domain Eukaryota; kingdom Metazoa; phylum Mollusca; class Gastropoda; family Lottiidae; genus Nipponacmea; species Nipponacmea schrenckii. Next base: position 10,892,250 of record JAUJPP010000011.1, read on the forward strand.
ACAGAGAATAATCTGCGACTATGTGAAAAGTGTAGGGGGTGTAATGAGCGTTCCCATTACTAATGCACTATTGATCAGTGTTTCATCATCAAGACAAAAATGTGAACAGTATCTACAGGAGGAACGTGAAAAAAAAAATAGAATAACTAAGCGTAAATCTATTATAGAAGAAATAGACGAAATTAAAGAAAAAAGGCAACGACTTGAGAACGATGTGAAAGAACTTACAAAATCCGCAGATGACCTGGCTTTTAAAGCTGAGAGCACTGGAAATCTTACATTGATTGCGAAGTCTAATTCATTTAGAATGTCTATTAAAGAAAAAAACAAATCCATTGTTGAAATAAATAAGAAACTAGAGGAACATTTGTTAGACTTAAAAAAGTGATTACAAAATGATGAGGTCTGAAAAAAATTTTTGAAATATATTAATTGTATGGTCAGTATAAAAAACATTAAAAAAACATTCAATACTAAGTAAATGCACAGCTTTTATTTTCAAATCAATCCTTGAAAAGTCCTTGAATTTTAAGGATTATTGTCCTTGAATTGATTTTGGAATTTGCTGTATGAACCATGTCAGAGGTAGGCCTAAGGGGCTTATTTTCAATTTCTTTATGTAAAATTTTAACCATTCTCCAAAATAGAATTTTTCATTGGAATTATCGATGGTAAACAAGACTAAATTAAAATACAAACTTTTTTAGTCCAAGATTTCATTACTACAATATCTGGTTATTTAGCTACCAAACCTGGACCCCATCCCGTTTTATTTTTTGAAAAATACTGATAGTATTCGATAGTTTCACACAGACCCTGAAAGAAAATAAATAATCTTGAAGCTTTAGACTGACATAGATTTGTTGATACCCGGTACCGGTAGTTGAAATTTCAAAATGATGATAGAATAGTTTAAAGTACCGTAATATGCTTACTTCTATTTTAGCAAATGACAAGAACTACATCAAACAGCAATAAACTTACTACACCAGAAATCGTTATTCAACAACCTTACGAGTTATTAAAAGATCATTCCTATGCCGGACATCAAGACAATTTCAAAAGAAAATATGAAGAGACACTCTCATCTCTTGATTCGACTCGAAAAGAACTACGTAACTGCAAAGATCGAGAAAAGAGGGGCCCGGGTTACTATTGGATCGTTGTTTTAACAATTAAAATTATCTGAAAGTGCAAATAAAATGGCTGAATCATACAAAAGGGATAATGTTTAACAAGTAACCTTAATTTGGGAACACCCTGTATTCGCATAGCGCAGAAGCAAAGTAGTTGCACCAAGATCTCTGCACCCTGTTA
>JAUJPP010000011.1:10894066-10911504 GCA_030562195.1 Nipponacmea schrenckii
TTTTTGAGTTATTTCCCTTGACTTAGTAAAAACGCGTCAAATTTGGGTTGTATCCACAATAGAGGCTACAGTTTTTATCCGATCTTAATGAAACTTGGTATACATGTATATATTGATGATATCTCGTTCAAGTTCAAAAATGGAAATTATCGAATGAACGGATTTTGAGTTATTGCCCTTGACTAAGTAAAAACTTAGTAAACCAAATGAAACTTGGTATGCATGTATGGAAATTATCGAATGAACAGACTTTTATACGCCCACATGAATATGTGGACATATATTGTCGTTGCCCCTGTCCGTCGGTCTGCCGGTCTGTCGGTCCGTCAACATTTGTTGTAGACACTATAGAAGCTACAATTTTCTATGGATTTGGTATGAGCATTGGTATTGATAAGACGGCAGTCAAGCTCGATTTGGAAGATTTTGCGATAAACGGTTTTGGAGTTATTGCCCCTGCCTCTATATTTGTTGTAGACAAAATAGAAGCTACAATTTTCAATGGATTTAAATGAAAGTTGGTGTGAGCATTGGAATTGATAAGTCGACGGTCAAGTTCGAATTTGAAGATTTTTAGATGAACAGTTTTTTAGTTATTGCCCTTGACTTAGTAAGATTGCGTCAAAATTTTATTCTGGGTTCAATAGAAGCTATAATTTTCAATGGATTTTGATGAAACTTGGTGTGGGCATTGGACTTGATAAGACAATAGTCGAGTTTGAATTTGGAAATTTTTTTGATGAACAGTTTTTGAGTTATTGCCCTTGACGTAGTAAAATCTTGTCAAAATTTTAGTTTCGATGCAATAAATCCTCCAATTTCCAGAGGATTTTCATTAAACTTGATGTGAGCATTGGAATTGATTAGACCTCAGTCAATTTTGAATTTGACATTTTTTCAATGAACTGTTTTGAGTTATTGCCCTTGACTTTGTGAAATTGCGTCAAGATTCTATTGTGGTTTCAATAAGAAGCTTTAATTTTCAAAAGATTTTGATGGAACTTGGTGTAAGCATCAGAATAGATAAGACATTAGTCAAGTTTTAATTTCCGACTTTTAACGAATGGTTTTTGATTTATTGCCCTTGACTTAGTAATATTGCGTCAAAAATATTTGTGGGTGCAAAATAAGCTACAATTTTTTAATAGATTTGATATAACTTGGTATGAGTATTGAAATAGATAAGATGGTGGTCAAGTTCTAATTTAATGATTTTCCATGAACAGTTTTTGAGTTTTTGCCCTTGACTTCAATATCCATTTAGTGAATGTTTTTGAGTCATTGCTCAATTTATTTTTCAAATTCAATGCTGCCAGTGGGCGTATGTTACCTTGCCTGGCAAGCTATCTTTTATTGAATGTATTAAGTATTTAGTGCTCGATCTTTCCGCTTAATTTTGCACTATTAAGTGGTACTGAATTCATAAATTGCATGCCATGTTATTGACAATTTTTGTCTTTGTACAATTACTTTTTCCCCAAATCTATATAGTGTATTTTTCTACTTTAGTTCTACATTTATATTTGCAGGTCATATTATTGAGTATTTCTGTTTTTGATCATTGACCATTACCTATTTAATTTATTTTATTTTATTTTATTTTTTTTTTTTGCATCTTTAGATTTATATCTATATTTGCATGTTATGTTATTGAGTATTTCTGTTTTGAACATTGGTCATTATCTATTAAATAGTTTATTTTGCATCTTTAGTTCTACATTTTTATTTGCATGTTGTTTGAGTATTATCATCGAGTATTTATATTGCTTTACTTTTCTTCCAATATTTATAAAGCCTATATTTTACGTATGAATTTTATATTTATATTTGCCACTACTATTAAGAGCTTATTTTACATCTTGTACTTTATATTTGCATGCTATATTGTTTGGACATTTATACACATGTATTTCAACATCATTAAAAATAGGAATTCATAATACTATACTATTTTATTAATAAGTCGATTATGTCTATAATTGTCTTGATTGAAATCATGGAACTGAAACCCGCCATTATAATTGAGATTATGTCGATAACATTAGACCGGAAGCCGCCATATTAAATTGAAATATAGCCTTAACAAAATTTAAGACAACTCGTCAAATGAATAATTATATTCACTTATTTATTCAAGACGGCTCAAATGAAGGCTCAGAGCCAAAACAAATCATGTCACGATCACCCAGTCTTACTGTAAAAACTGCAACAGATACGGTTGAATTTACTAGGTGACGTAGTTTTGGTCATGTGAACAAACATGTTATTTGCCACAAAATATTTACGTATCTATTCAAGACGGTATCATAAAATGATATCAAGGACGAATTGTCCGTTTCGATTGTGAAATCACAGCACTGATCAAGATCAGTTCTAGTTATGAATGTTTTTATTGTCAGCTTGACGGGCCTGTTTCACAAAATTTTAACTGATTTTAAGTATGAATATTTGGATGAACCCTTCTGCTTTAGGACTGACTGATCATCAAATTCAAATTTACTTTCCTTAGTGAATATAATGTTAAAAGTAAAGTACAAAAACGGAGTCATTAGTATTTTTGTTAAAGCAATAATTCAAAATTTTGTGAAACAGGTCAAAAACGGTGAGTTTAAAATTCCGACTTGGCCGACTCGCATCAAAAAGAGACTTGATGATCAAGATAAAGATTTCTCCTTAATTCAAGAATGTTCGTTATCATATACCATTTGTGATTTTTGACATCCCGTTAGAGCTCTGTCAACAAAAAAATTTGAGATCTCGCCATACTTTTTTGCATTTTCGTTTTCCTTAATTTACATCCTAATTTCTACACAGCATTCCCACATGCCATTAAGTCCAGATTTTCAAAACTTACGTTCATGTTACAGTCAATGATCCACTTTATTGATATTCATATACTCCTGGCTCAAATATTTATTCAGGTTTACATACACGAGTTAAACAGAACAGTACTATACCAAATAGTAGGGGGTGCAACACTTTTTTTTGTTGTGTATAGTTAATATGCATTACCAAAACTTTTCATTGTAGGTGAGAATATGTTTGAATACGTTATATCGGTGGATTCCTGTGAAATGGTTGCTACTGATAGCCTTTTAAATGTATTTGCATCCCAGCAAAGCATAAAAGCATGGTTTTTCATACCATGAATAATGCATCCATTAAATTCCAACTTGCCGCGATTAGATGATCTAATTTTGCTTATTTCCATACAAGCAAACTAACCGTCATGGTATGCGCACATGGTTTGCGCAGTAAACGTTAGTCTATATATAGATCAGTGGCAGTAGCCTACACCGTCTTAAGTTTATTTCCATGCTATAAGCGACCCTGCCAACCAATTTAATGGGTCAAGGCGGCTTAAGGTCATAGGCTATATAGAAAATAGGCCTTGATGTCTGTTTGATAATCGACAAAAAATGATCGGTGCACTGTAAAAATTAAATGTAAAAAAAACGAGAATTTCTAGTAAAATATTACATATTTGTCAGTTAAAATACATCGTATTGTCAAAAAACAAAATTTAATGTAAATTAACTTTTTTCTGACTGTTTTCTTTAAAAACAGGATTGATAATGTAAAATCACAGCCTACTGGAGTGATTTTACAGACAGATGTTCTTTTACTTGAAAATATGTACACACATAGCAAAAAGTTCACACATAGTAAACTTTAGCCACATTGAGTTGGAAGACTAAGAAAATATAAATATTTAGGATAGGCTAGATTTATAGCCTATATGTAGACTTTGGCCAAAATATAGCCTATTAACAGCAAGTTTGCGTTACCAATAAACTGGAATCTACCATTGAGAAATTCTATTGACTAGTCTTCTGCATAAATATTAGACAAATAAAGTCACTATTACTGATTGTTAATTTAAAAAATGGCAGTTTAGCGCATGATGGGGAACCCGACAACCCTCTTCACAGCATATTTATGTTTTTTTTTACGTATTTCGACTTTGGCGAAAACGTATTGTAATCGTTCGGATTATTACGTATTTCGACTTTGGCGAAAACATATTGTAATCGTTCGGATTATTATTGTGGTCCCAGTTTGTTTTCGGTTTGTCTTGCAACATGCCTAAAAAGTCGGTCAGTAGCTCTAGACGTCGCAATCTTTGATCGATTTTTTTCGGGTTTGCATTTTTGAAAACTTGAAACAATTTCCAACAAGATAGCAGTTACAAAATTTCGAAATTCGAAAATTCATAGCACACATTTTTTTGCCGTATTTTGCACATTTTTGCAACTTTGCTATTTTTAGACCGATTGATCTGAAAATTTGGGTGCCTTCAAGTGTCACGAATATGAAAACATTGGCAGAGTCAAAATTTTTGCTCCATTTCCGATGTCAACGTAAAACGGGTTTAAACTTCCGGTTGACCTACTTGTGCTGTAATTGATGTATCGCAACAAAATTTATGTCAATCCTAATTAAATTAGAAGACAAAAAAACGAAGCAGAAAAAATCCGGACCGGAAGTGAAACCTTGGCCGCCATCTTGAAATGTCACTTTTTTGTAAAACTCAAAATGGGGCCTCTACGGTAAGAGCGATTTGTGTGATGTTTATATTTCTGGAAAGCTTAGTCGATTGCGATCAAAATGTTGGAAATCGATTTTTGAATTTTGCTTTTGCTTTTTTGCAACATCCGGTTGAATTTTTTCGAAGTTTGGGGGCTTATTTCTCGTGACCTTGACCTTTGACGACCTTGACCTTTAGTAGGTCAAAGGTCATTGACCTTGGCTATCAGTTGATACTTTGAACTTTGACCTCCGACGTCTACTTCCGGTTTTATAGCTGCCCGAAAACAGCAAAATTCGCAACTTTGGGCTGCTCTAGAGCGTGACCTAATTAATTTAGAGTGTTAATTTTTTCAGATTCTTAGATTGTTTTTTGTCCTCTTTCCAACGATATATAAAAAAAATGAAAATTGAAGTTTTTGATTTTTGCAAAGAAAAGTACATTTTGCCGTATATTCGCTTGCTTGAAATGTATGTGTGTATATCTCGTGATCTATTAGCTGTACAAGCTTCAAATTTTTACTGTGAATATACATTTTGAATATGATTAGATTCCCCTCCAAAAAAACGAGATGGGCGTGGCACATCCGGGTGAACTTCAAATTTACCATTTATATCGGTCAGCGAATTACGGCTGCAGTAAATAACGTTTTTCAAAAAAGTACCTTGCATACATATATCTCATTACTTTGGCCAGTTTATCCCAAAAAATCAAATGTTTCTGCCTGTTTGTTGCAATTTTGCGACATTTGCAAAAATCAGTTTTTTTTTAGTTTGGGGGCTTATTTCTAGTGACTTTAACCTTTGGTGACCTTGACCTTTACAAGGTCATTGGTCACTGACTTTAGCTATCAGTTGACAATTTGGCATTAGACTTCTGACGTCTATTTCCGGTTTTATAGCTGCTCGAAAGCAGCAAAATTTGCAACGTTGGACTGCTCTAGAGCGTGACCTAATTAATTTAGAGAGTTATTTTTTTCACATTCCGAAGGCGCCTTTTGTCCTCTTTCCAGCGATGCACAACAAAAGTTTTTAAAATGAAAATTAAATTTTTGGACTTTTAAAATTAAAGTACATTTTGCTTTTTTGAAACGTATTTGTGTATATCTCGTGATCTATTAGATGTACAAGCTTCAAATTTGTACCATGAATATATATTTTGTATGAGATTAGATTTACGCAAAAGTAAATTAGATGGGCGTGGCACATACGGGTAAACTTCCAATTTACCAGTTATATCGGTCAGCGCTGTACATCTATAGGAAATAACATTTTTCAAAAAAGTACTTTGCACACAGATACCTCGTTGCTTTGGCCAGTTTTCCCAGAAAATCAGATGTTTCGGCCTGTTTGTTGCAAGTTTGCAACGTTAGCAAAGTTCCACTCTGTGCCACGTGTGGCTCTAGTATTTTTTTTTTGCGATTCTTGGATGAGTTTGCAGACAAACTGGTAAAAGGTACAGAAATTCTAAATCTACAGTTGATCTTAGAATAATTTCTTTTATCAAATAAAACAAAACCGGAAGTTCTATCTCTGACCGGAAGTGAGAACCGGTTGAGGTTTTTTTGCTTTAGCAAGTTTATTTTCAGTTCGAATTCGACCGGATTTTCAGATTTGAAAACATCGATGTATTTGTCAACTTACAATTATAGGTTTTTGTAATTCGGTTAAATCTTTTACCAACGTTTGCAATTCAATATTCAAGGGTCATCGGCAAAAATTTCCGACCGTGATTTCTCGTGTAATATAAATTGTAAAATTTTGAAACTTTACCAGTCGATAGGCGATATGATTATAATTTTTGAAAAATTTTGAAAAAAAAAATTCGACTTCCGGTTTAGCCTCAGATGACGTAATCACGTAACTTCCGGTCTATAACTGCTAGGTGAAAGTGAAAACTATTTTTTAAATAATTTGTCAATAGTAATTGATTTGACCTAGATAATTAGGTCAAGCTGCCATATCGGCCGCCATTTTGAATTTTCGTTACAATTCTTAAATCCGAAATTCAGACACTACTGATAGACCGATTTTGATGAAATTTAGCACATAGATACAATGGATCATTATCTACCTTTTCTAGCAGGCCGATTTTAAATTTCGCATTTTTCTTCGAATTATTCAAATTTTGATTTTTTTCAAAATAAGGTCACTTTAACGGCTACGGAAGGTGTGACCCACTTAATCTATGACCTTGAAAATTAAGTCAAATAATATTCAATATATTGTCTACGAGTAGGTATTTTGTAATTTGTCTTATTTAAAAAATTCATAGAGATAAGTGTACTTAAATACAGCAAAAATTGATAATTTTCGATTTTTCGAGATTTTTAACCGTTACCGAAGGTGTGACCTAATTATTTTATGAGTTTGAAAACTAGGTCAAATGATATTCAATGTATTGTCTAGATGTAGGTCAAATTTAGCCTACATAATATTTTAAGGCTCTCGAATTACGTTCATAATTTTAAGCAATTCTAGTTTTGTTCTTTTTTTAAATTGATTTCAAAATATGTAGGCCTATAAGTTGGGTGAGGAGGTTTCATAGGCGTAAGCCTGTTCTCCAATTTTCTTATGAATAAACTATTCTTTACAAAAAATAAAAATTTCAAAAGATTTCGACAGATTTTAAGACAATGGGATTTGTAATGAAAAAAATTAAAATGACATTATACTAATGAAAGCTAAACACAAAATAATAAAAAAAAAATAATATAGCCCCCAATTTCATTAACGACGCAATTTTAATTTCACGACAATGACGCAAAGGAAGCAAGAACGTTTAACGGCAAACTTCGATTCCCGCTCTCTTCCTGTTTTCTGGTTTGCGGAACACGACAGGCACCAACCATTCATCTCCATCGTCTCTGCAGAAATACAACATTAGTTTCTCAAGTCCAATTTTTAAACAATAACTGATATTAAAGAAATTGTATCGTCCGCTAGTATTGGTTTTTACTAGGCCCCTAGATCTAGTGCTCAATTACTCATCCGGTTAACTGAACAATTTATCCTAATTGTTAAAAGATGTAGGCCTAGATCTAGATGTAGTTTTGTTAGTGATTTGCCCTATTATCGAATCCAAATCATCACTGGGTGACATTTCGTGAAAATAAATGCATGAAAGCATATTTTCGTTACAATATTTTCAATTCCCAAGTTTTATTCTCGGATTAGTCTAAGATGAGGTAGGAAATGGTTCTACTTTCGTTTTTAAATTGTATGCAGAAAGATAATCGATAGTTTTTGGTCGACGAATTATAACAACTGATCGCTGCATGTAGATCTTTTCGTTATCATTCATGATTAAAAATTAAGTTGATGAGAAAAGCTAAAAAGTAATGATCCTTTCAGTTTCACCCTGTAAAAAGAATAGACTATTCCACTGGTTTGTGTTTTAACCTTGTGAGTACTAGTCTTACCTGATAGAACTGGCCATAAGCTTTCCACAGTGCAGAGGACTAGGCCTATAACTAGTTTAGGATGGGTAGGTGTTCTTTTGAATACCAGTTAAGGTAGTAACATGTCAAAGTGGTAACATATTTTATTAGGCCAAACAAAATAATATGTGTGGTTTCAGTTACCTGCCCAACCCTTATCTTTTTTCGATCGGCGATAAAAAAATCACGCAAAATGAAAACAAAGTTAGGTACATGTTAATCAACATACGCGATTAAAATATTGTGTTCGGTAAGAAACTTGGATAGCCTTGATTATTCTGACCTTTAATCGTCTGTATGTAAGAGATAAAACACGACTACGAGGTTATGCTTGGATTTGTAAAACCGAGAAGGAAGAAAGTTGACCGATTGTGAAACCTGAGGGCGTTAGCCCGAAGGTTTTACAAGAGGTCCAAACTGTCTGACTTCGAGGTTTTACAAATCCAAGCATAACCGAGTAGGAGTGTTTTATCAGACTTATAAACCGTCAAATATTTTTCATTAGCTCTAAATATAACATGTTTCGGCAATCTTTTGTTCATGTTTACTATGGACATAACGGTTTATGTTTATCTATATCCCATTTCCAGTTAAAGTATCCCAACCAATCAAAACAAGTCATTAGACTTTGTGGGTGTGGTTAAGCCCAGATATTTTACATCACTGTGTGTATTTTTCTTTCAATCGAAATAGGGTCTCGGAGGATCAGTCAATATGTGTTATTTTGATGGAAATGTATATAAGAATCTATAACCGATTGCCGAAATTTATGTGGAAACTGATTTTTGAATTTTTAATTTGATTTTAATTTTATTACGATTAAAAATTATAAAAACTTCGAAGGTGTATATTGTGACGTTGACCTTTGGCGATCTTTATACCCATACATATGTGATACGTTCTATCCAATGACATATTAAGCTTTATAGCAAAATGTAAACTTTCGGTTTATCGGCATTTAAAAATTGCGAATTTTTCCTATAAAACGGTCAATTCACAAATTTTGACATTTCCAGTTGAAGTTTCCAAAACAAGTCAATGGACTTTGTGGGCGTGGTTAAGCCCAGATATTTTTACATCACAAACCTTAATGATTGCCAGTCTATTAACAAGCTCAAATGTCTCGTGTTAAATCATGAATAAATCATCTCTCCCAATAATCGCAAAATCAATCTACATTCTATCCTTAAATGACAGCCAGGAGACCAACAAATTCTAAATAGCTCGAAAGCTGCAGAACTGTTACAAACAGGTCTAGTTATTCTTTCCAATGGTGTATAACACTTGATGTTTGATCAAAATTGCACGTTTTAAATTTGCAAATTTTGTAATTTCTTCTATACTAACTGTGTGTATTTTTCTTTAAATCGAAATAGGGTCTCGGAAGATAATTCAATTTGTGTTATTTTGATGTGCATGTATATAGAATCTATTGCCGAAATATATATGGAAACCGTTTTTTGAATTGTTATTTTGATTTTGATTTTTTTACGATTAAAAATTAATCCAGTTAAAATGATTCAAAGATATTATATATCTTAAATAAAAGGAATGTTTGTTCATTTCTCGTTGTTGGCGATGTATGATATGGAATATTTGGAAGGAAATGACAACCTTTAGAATTTTAAATGATATTCTCTTAAGCAAAAATAATGTACAGTTGAGAGGACTAGTGGTATAAGGGACGGAACTCTATAAAATACTCTCTTAAAGATGTAAAGCCGCGCTGTTAATTTGATGTCTCTATGTTATACCATGGCAACTTACCACAAATTGCAGGATCTAATGTTCCTACTACACCTAAATTAAGATTGATAAATAAACAAATTAAAAGTATCAACGATCAAGAAAGTTAATTTAATCCGAGATCAATTTGTAATATCAAATAAGGTGTTATGTCCCTTAGACCACAAATTTGTTTTTTCGACGTTTTGTTTTACACACTAATTAAACAGTTATAAATGTTACAAGAAGAGTTAAGAAGATAATGTAACAGGGCAAAAAGTCAAATTGTGTTAATTTCTTATCGTTTGGTCAAGACAAATTTTGACATTTCCAGTTTAAGTATCGCAACCAATCAAAACAAGTCATTATACTGAGTAGGCGTGGTTCTATTTTTAATGACAGCCAGGAGATATAACAAATTCTAAATATTTCGGAAGCTGCACAATTGTTACAAACAGGTCTAGTTATTTTTATGGAATTGGATATTATAAATGCAACGTTTCACCCATGCAATAGAAGGGACGCGCACTGCCTTGGTACCGTCTAACGGTTCTAGTTTTTTTTTTTTTGCGATTCTTGGATGAGTTTGCAGACAAACTGGTAAAAGGTACAGAAATTCTAAATCTACAGTTGATCTTAGAATGATTTCTATTATCAAATTAAACAAAACCGGAAGTTCTATCTCTGACCGGAAGTGAGAACCGGTTGAGGTTTTTTTTGCTTTAGCAAGTTTATTTTCAGTTCGATTCGAACGGATTTTCATTTTTGAAAACTTCGATGTATTTGTCAACTTACAATTATAGGTTTTATGCAATTCGGTTAAATCTTTTACCAACGGTTTGCAATTCAATATTCAAGGGTCATCGGCAAAAATTTACGACCGTGATTTCTCGTGTAATATAAATGGTAAAATTTTGAAACTTTACCAGTTGATAGGCGATATGATTATAATTTTTGAAAAATTTTGAAAAAAAAAATTCGACTTCCGGTTTAGCCTCAGATGACGTAATCACGTAACTTCCGGTCTATAACTGCTAGGTGAAAGTGAAAACTATTTTTTAAATAATTTGTCAATAGTAATTGATTTGACCTAAATAATTAGGTCAAGCTGCCATATCGGCCGCCATTTTGAATTTTCGTTACAATTCTTAAATCCGAAATTCAGACACTACTGATAGACCGATTTCGATGAAATTTAGCACATAGATACATTGGATCATTATCTACCTTTTCTAGGAGGCCGATTTTTAAATTTCGCATTTTTCCTCGAATTATTCAAATTTCGATTTTTTTCAAAATTAGGTCACTTTAACGGCTACGGAAAGGTGCGACCCACTTAATCTATGACCTTGAAAATTAAGTCAAATAATATTCAATATATTGTCTACGAGTAGGTATTTTTTAATTTGACTTACTTAAAAAATTCATAGAGATAAGTGTACTTAAATACAGCAAAAATGAACACGACAGGCACTAACCATCCATCTCCATCGTCTCTGCAGAAATACAACATTAGTTTCTCAAGTGCAATTTTCGGTAAGTAGAGTCCAATTTTTCAACAATAACTGATATTAAAGAAATTGTATCGTCCGCTAGTATTGGTGTTTACTAGGCCCCTAGATCTAGTGCTCAATTACTCATCCGGTTAACCAAACAATTTTTCCTAATTGTTAAAAGATGTAGGCCTAGATCTAGATGTAGTTTTGTTAGTGATTTGCCCTAATATCGAATCCAAATCATTACTGGGTGACATTACATGAAAATAAATGCATGAAAGCATATTTTCGTTACAATATTTTCAATTCCCAAGTTTTATTCTCGGATTAGTCTAAGATGAGGAAGGAAATGGTTCTACTTTCGTTTTTAAATTGTATGTAGAGAGATAATCGATAGTTTTTGGTCGACGAATTATAACAACTGACCGCTACATGTAGATCTTTTTATTATCATTCATGATAACAAAAGCTAAAAAGTAATGATCCTTTCAGTTTCACCCTGTAAAAAGAATAGACTATTCCACTGGTTTGTGTTTTAACCTTGTGAGTACTAGTCTTACCTGATAGAACTGGCCATAAGCTTTCCACAGTGCAGAGGACTAGGCCTATAACTAGTTTAGGATGGGTAGGTGTTCTTTTGAATACCAGTTAAGGTAGTAACATGTCAAAGTGGTAACATATTTTATTAGGCCAAACAAAATAATATGTGTGGTTCCAGTTACCTGCCCAACCCTTATCTTTTTACGATCGGCGATAAAAAAATCACGCAAAATGAAAACAGAGTTAGGTACATGTTAATCAACGTACGCGATTAAAATATTGTGTACGGTAAGAAACTTGGATAGCCTTGATTATTCTGACCTTTAATCGTCTGTATTGTTAAAATACTACTGACTAGAACTAATAACGCGACTAAAATATTCTCACAGATTCTCGTCAATATGAACTGCTCACGTGATGTCATTCAATATTTCAGAAACAAAAACTGCTCAATTAAATTCTAAATTGCTATCCATTTTCGACCCAGAAAAACTGAGCATATGCAAATAAATTAATTAATTGGGCCTCTGCAAGGTAAACACTTGATAATCCGTTAATTAACAATGATCGGCAATCATTCAATATAATAATAGCTTTGGTAAATTTTTCCCCGCGTACCCCACACGTGTCAAATGTTATTCTTTCATCTCCAGCCAAATTTTATGTCATGACTTGTAGGGGTGAGGTGCATTCCGCATTTTAATACAAAAAAATCTTTGGAAATCATTTAACAACCACAGCGACTATGATATTAAACATTGCCCTGTGTAAATGTTAAGTAAAAAAAGAAGTTTTCTACATTGTATTTTTCCATATATAGAGATTTTGAAACCTTTAAGATTTTTAATAAAAGGGAAGTTATTATTTCAGACCACTATTAATTGTCACATTCCAAGGCCTAGAGGGCAAAACACCTCAGATTTCCACACTCAGTTTACGAATAAAAATTTATTACTCAATACTCATTCAAATGGATCAGAATAATTAATCTTATAAATGATTTAGATCTGTTTCAATAAAGCAAAAATAGAAAATAAAGGTTTAAATTTACTCCAAAGCTGCGTGTGACTTCACAATTGTTACATTCTTACAGGGAGCCGTGGTGGCTCAGTGGGTTAGACGCTTGCCCACTGACCTGAAGGTCCCGAGTTCAATCCCGGCAAAGGTCGAGATTAACCTTCGGATTTTTCACCCCGGTTTCCCCTTGTCAGTGATGCAGGTCGGAGGGACTGACATGGAAAAAGCGTCGAGTCAATAGTCATTCGGATGGGACAATAAACCAAGGCTCCGTGTGCTACAGGCTGTGCACGTTAAAGATTCCTCGACAGTTGGAAATTTAAAAAAAACAGGCTAATGTCGCTGTCCTGGAAAAATTTCCTTCATAGAACACTACATGGCGTTGCCCGACTTCGTTAGCCCATAAGGTGCAGGAAAGTAGGACGTAAAACTCCATTCATTTCGTTACATTCTTAACAAATAACTTGCTTTGAATTGTTATTTTAAAAAAACTGATGTGATATATTGCAGAGATGGATGAAAGTGAGGTTATTTTACTGATAAAAGAATTAATGCCAGATTTATCTACAACACAGATAAGCCTTCTCAAGAAAAAATTAGAGGACTTGGGTGTTGGTAGTGTGCAATCTCTTCAGTATGTCCAAGCAGAGGATATATCTGATATCGTAAAGCTAATTCCAGCAAGAAGGCTGTTGGCTGAAGCACGCAGACAAATTACTGGGTCAGGTATTGGTGAGTACTATCCATAATTTTCTACGCTTTATGTTGTGGGTTCTTGGCATAACAAAGAGGACTTTTATAGTGATCTTGGGGATACAGATATTGTATAACTTGTGGGGGCGATCTAGACCACAATTATTATAGAATCATCATGAAACTTGGTCTGTGACTACATCATCATAGATCTTTATGAAATTTGGTATACAGCCTCATCATCATTAAATGTCCTTTATTTTCCAAAACCAGCATCATAATGATATAGAACACAATTTTTATAGCATCCATTATTTTTTCAATTTTGTATGCTATTTGTGTTTGCTATTTGCACTCCTCAGATGCAGGCATATTGTCTTTTTGGTGTCTGCTTGTTTGTGAGGTATGATCATAACCTTGTGTGGTAGGATGTCTCCATTTTTTAAGTGTTATTCTTTCATATTCTTCAGATGATGGAAACTCCTCAAATACCAGTATTGAAAGTACATATCATACAGATCACAGCACTTCAACAATCCTGTTGAATTTACCTTGTTCAAGCTCGCATAGAAGCTCTTCTTCGGATGACCAAGGAATGCCTCCTTCATTTTGGACGCAGTCATTTAAGATACCTTGGGAGAAATTTCCCAAGCTCTTTCTTGACGAATGTGAAGAAAATAAAAGACCAACTGAATATTTGAGAAGGGAGACGATAAGAATTTATTGCAAGAAACCAAAGATGTGCATATCATAGCGTCGCGTTTCGTCAGTCGATATGAACAATCTTTAGGCGACAATATTATGGGAAAAGTCATAGGAAACGGTTATTCAAGTGTTATGTCCTGTATCATGGATCGGCTCAACAATTTAAATCGAAAAAGCAGTGATTTATCAACAGGAATGAAATAGAAACAAATAAATTGTGTACCAAAACATATGGTTGTTTGGATACATGGAGCTTGGCAATAGATAGTGAGGAAGAAGAACTTTTAAATAAGAAAAAGAAGTGGATGAAATCGGAATTCCAAAGGTCAAAAAACTTCACTTGTCAAGGAACTGTGGTTCAGTACATGAATGAAACATACCCATTACAGAGGAAGATAATAAATTCTGGTGTTACCACAGATATATTAAAAGAATTTCCATACATATTAGGTGTTGTGTCAGCACTTTGAAACGTTAACTGGCCATTCATTACTTAGTTACGTAAATAATGAGAAAAGGAAATTTTCAATTGGAAAAAAGTATAATGCACAGTCAAGTTAAGGAAGTCAATCCACACATCAAGCTAGCTGCCTTTATCCAACTGCTTTTGACATACTTCAAGGAGGATGGTCTGTTAGAATTTCACCAGGTAAGTAATCTTAAGTAATATTGACAATTTTCTTCCAAATATTAGAAGACCACACTATACTCTGTAGGATAAAAAACCTTGTTGATTCTCTTTACTCAAATTTTGAATAATTTAAAATCTGGTAGGTAATAGACAGACATGTGAACTAAAGTGGTAGCCCTTATCTTTGGCACTGCTTTTATCTGTGATAATTACTTTTTGTTAGATAACATTTTTATTTGTTACTTTGCCAATTTTTTTTTATATTTGCAATCAGAAACAATAAAAAAACCTTTTGTTTAATTTTAGCCTTGTACAGATGTTAAACAAGTTGAGTCTATCAGGAGAAAGGATGGTGCTCCAGTAATTGCAGTGATTGGTAGGTGGAAGTTAGATTAATTATAGGGATTGTGTCCTTTGAAATTAGTATTTGACTCTTTTGCATTAGATGGAGGTTTGAAAGCTTTCCAACACGAGAGCCACTGTTTTTTTTTCAGTTTCCTATAATATCATAGGAAGTAACAACAATTTCCTTTTTTTTCCAATAATATTGAAGAAAGGTAACGAACACATTGGTTCACCTAGGATTGATGATTTTCTTTGCTGAACAGAAATATAGGGAATATTTTAAATAGTTATCGTTATCATGGTCAATGGGTGTATCTTTTGGGGTTACCACACACCTCCGTTATGCTTTATATTTCTGCTTATAAATATAATTTATTTTCAACGTTTAAAGAGGTTGTATTTCTTACATTGCATCTCTTCCATCTCTCCTTTTCTTACTTTTTTTTAGGAGATTTGTACAGCCCTTTGTTTTTCCATACTGTATTGGAGAATAAAGTGATAACAACTTTAGACACTATAGATGAGGCAGTGATGGTAGTGTTTGGAGTTTACTATATATTTAATTTGGAATATCATCCAAAGGCAACTCAAACCTTAGAATTTATTCAAAGGTGGGTTTTTTTGTTGTTGTTTTAATGTCATAGTAGTTTGAAAACTGAAGTGAAAGATTGTTTTCTGCTTGATATATTATAATAAAAATTAAGGTAAAAAGACATTTTTTTAGAAAAAATAAGTGTTTCTAAGCTTATACAATCCTATTGGTTTGTAAAGTGTAACCTTGCTAACAGTCTAGACTACCCAATCTTTGTCATATTTGTCTTTACAATGAAATTTGATATGGGAACAAAATTTTTAGTTTTTCACGAAACAAACATAGAAATTGTTTCTTTGGTAATTTCTACCCTTTTTGGAGAAACCAATCAGGTAAGATAATGTAAGCAATTGTTTTTTATTTCCAAATTTCAGTTTAGAATGTTTTCCTGTTTTAATGTGAATGTTTTCCCCTATTTTAAGGATTTGTGATCTAACTTAAATTGTTTTTTAACCAGCTCCTAGAGAAAGTAAACTTAAAAATGACATTTGTAGTTTATATTAATCCAGAAAAAGGTACAAAGAAGCCCAAAAAAATTCAAGAAAAGATGTTTCTAGCCAGCCAAATAGATGATTTTTAAAGAATATTTGGAACTTTTGTTGCGAGGAACGATACCTAAATTTGTAGAATTTTAGTAATTCATCTAGCCAGCCAAATAGATGATTTTTTAATAATTTTAGAACTCTTGTTGTGATGGAGTTACGTAAATGTGTTGAATATAAGTTAGTCATCTAGCCAGCCAAATAGATGATTTTTTAAAAATATTTAGAACTCTTGTTGTGATGGAGATACGTAAATGTGTTGAATATAAGTTAGTCATCTAGCCAGCCAAATAGATGATTTTTAAGAAATATTTGGAACTGTTGTTGTGATGGAGATACGTAAATAAGTGATTGTTAGTTTTTTTTAACAATTGTTTCAAAAATCATTTTGTCTGTAGGATTTTATAAGGTTGATTGTATTCCGTAAATATGGTTATTTATAAATGTCAGTTGTGTTCCCATTGTCTAAATTCTGTAAAGCAATATTTAAGCCATTATAAACTGCATAGCAATGTAAAAAATATTGTATTTCCCTGCTGTTGAGTTGGATGCAGCCGACAGTTTGTCAGATTTTAATCTCTAAAATGTCACATAACTAGGGACCATGGGCATCTGAGCGAAGCTGCATGGTATAACCAGGATAACCTGATTAATGATGGTTTTGTTTGTTGCCTTGATAGCTGTAGCCAAAGATTAGGTAGTTTAAAAAGTTTAATGTCACATACTAAACTTCATATAAGTTCTGATCAACCAATGCCATGTCCTTATTTAGATTGTAAAGGACTCTTTACAAAACACACTTCATACACATCTCATATTTCCAGAAAACACAGAGTATTGGGTTATGGTTTTAAAGAGTCATTTAAACTCCAACCTGTATCAGATGAAGTAGAAATGACCACTGAAAATGCAGAAGATACATTAAGATAAATCATCCGATTTGGAATCTGAGCACAACAATGATCAGAACTTGCCTGAAGTTCTTTTAAATTCTTTATCTTTGTATAACATGAAACTGGAAGCTGTCCACTTAATCCCAGTTACCACTATCAATTCTTTAATGTCTGATGTAACAGATTTGCATAATTTTTCCATTGATATTATGTTTAAAAATCTTAGTAGAGAATTGCAATTTCATAAAAGCGTGGACTCAAAAATCAGTCAAGTTAAGCATTCAGATAGTTT
>JAUJPP010000011.1:10912004-10928905 GCA_030562195.1 Nipponacmea schrenckii
TCTGCTTGGACATACTGAAGAGATTCCACACTACCAACACCCAAGTCCTCTATTTTTTTCTTGAGAAGGCTTATCTGTGTTGTAGATTAATCTGGCATTAATTCTTTTATCAGTAAAATAACCTCACTTTCATCCATCTCTGCAATATATCACATCAGTTTTTTAAAATAACAATTCAAAGCAAGTTATTTGTTAAGAATGTAACGAAATGCACCTTATGGGCTAACGAAGTCGGGCAACGCCATGCAGTGTTCTATGAGGGAAATTTTTCCAGGACAGCGACATTAGCCTGCTTTTTTTAAAATTTCCAGCTGTCGAGGAATCTTTAACGTGCACAGCCTGTAGCACACGGAGCCTTGGTTTATTGTCCCATCCGAATGACTATTGATTGACTCGACGCTTTTTCCATGTCAGTCCCTCCGACCTGCATCACTGACAAGGGGAAACCGGGGTGAAAAATCCGAAGGTTAATCTCGACCTTTGCCGGGATTGAACTCGGGACCTTCAGGTCAGTGGGCAAGCGTCTAACCCACTGAGCCACCACGGCTCCCTGTAAGTATGTAACAATTGTGAAGTCACGCACAGCTTTGAAGTAAATTTAAACCTTTATTTTCTATTTTTGCTTTATTGAAACTGATATAAATCATTTATAAGATTAATTATTCTGATCCATTTGAATGAGTATTGAGTAATAAACTTTTATTCGTCAACTTAGTGTGGAAATCTGAGGTGTTTTGCCCTCTAGGCCTTCTTGGAATGTGACAATTAATAGTGGTCTGAAATAATAACTTCCCTTTTATTAAAAATCTTAAAGGTTTCAAAATCTCTATATATGGAAACTACAATGTAGAAAACTTCTTTTTTTACTTAACAATTACACAGGGCAGTGTTTAATATCATAGTTCATAGTCGCTGTGGTTGTTAAATGATTTCCAAAGATTGTTTTGTATTAAAATGCGAAATGCACCTCACCCCTACAAGTCATGACATAAAATTTGGCTGGAGATGAAAGAATAACAATTGACACGTGTGGGGTACCCGGGGAAAAATTTACCAAAGCTTTTATTATATTGAATGATTGCCGATCATTGTTAATTAACGGATTATCAAGTGTTTACCTTGCAGAGGCCGAATTAATTAATTGATTTAATTCAGTTTTTGTTACTGAAATATTGAATGACATCACGTGAGCAGTTCATATTGACGAGAATCTGCGAGAATATTTTTGTCGCGTGATTAGTTCCAGTCAGTAGTATTTTAACAATACAGACGATTAAAGGTCAGAATAATCAAGGCTATCCAAGTTTCTTACCGTACACAATATTTTAATCGCGTACGTTGATTGACATGTACCTAACTTTGTTTTCATTTTGCGTTATTTTTTTATCGCCGATCGAAAAAAGATAAGGGTTGGGCAGGTAACTGGAACCACACATATTATTTTGTTTGGCCTAATAAAATCTGTTACCACTTTGACATGTTACTACCTTAACTGGTAGGGTTAGGGTTAGGGTTAAAAGGTTAAAACACAAACCAGTGGAATAGTCTATTCTTTGTACAGGGTGAAACTGAAAGGATCATTACTTTTTAGCTTTTGTCATCAACTTAATTTTTAATCATGAATGATAATGAAAAGATCTACATGTAGCGATCAGTTGTTACAATTCGTCGACCAAAAACTATTAGACCGGCAGCCCAGGGCCTCGAAGGTAGACGAACAGGGTACCAATATCTGAGCACGAAGGCATGTATGGGATCACTTAGGTTGTCTGAATATGGCATTCTGGCATGCCCCCCCTGGTGGGGAAGGGAATGGCTACCCTTCTAAAGGGCCCCAAAATAGGTTCAAACTAGTTGACGGAGATACCACCCGAAATCTCCACCAATGTCCACTTAGTACCTTAAGATATTCAGCAGTGCAGATGGCAGAAATTTTGTCTGGTGTGGAGTGGGTGCCAGACGACCCTTAAAGGGTCCCAAAAAGGGGCTATCCTAGATGACATTGGAACCAACCAAAACTTATGCCAAAAGAACCAGTAGGATATGTAGAGTGTAAAACACCCAATGCCAGAAAAATTATCCGGTGGTAGGGTCGTGCCAGAAGCCCTTCAATTTTGGACCCTTCAAAAAGCCCACAGGATGGGTTCAGACTACATTGCCGAGGTACCACCCGAAATCTCCACCAATGTCAATTTATTACCTTAAGTTGTTCAGCAGTGCAGATGGCAGACATTTTTTCGGGTGTGGAGAGGGTGCCAGACGACCCTTAAAGGGTCCCAAAAAGGGGCTATCCTAGATGACATTGGTACCAACCAAAACTGATGCCAAAAGAACCAGAAGGGTATGTAGTGTGTAAAACACCCAATGCCAAAAAAAAATATCCGGTGGTAGGGTCGTGCCAGAAGCCCTTCAATTTTGGACCCTACATAGGGCCCACAAGATGAGTTCAGACTACATTGAGGAGATATCACACGAAATCTCCACCAATGTCAACGTATTACCTTAAGTTGTTCAGCAGTGCAGATGGCAGACAATTTGTTTGGTGTGGAGCGGGTGCCAGACGACCCTTAAAGGGTCCCTAAAAGGGGTTATCGTAGATGACATTGGTACCAACGAAAACTAATGCAAAACAAAAGACTCAGTAGGGTTTGTAAAGTGTAAAACACCGAATGTCAGACATATTATCCAGTGGAAGAGTTGTGTCAAAAGCCCTTAAATTTTGAACTCTTCAAAGGGGCCCCACAGTATGACCTCAAACTTGATTGAGGAGATACCACCTGAAATCACAACCAATGTATACTTGTTACCTTATGGGGGTTCTGTCTAGTATAGAGCACCCAATGCTATACAGATTTATTCCGGTGGTAGAGTTGTGCTGGAACCATCATTTTTAAAATGATTCACCACTGCAAATTTATTTTTCTTATTACTGAATCAATCATTGTTCACCATCGACTGTTAACTTTAAGTCACACTCAACCAGAACCAACTAACCCTTATTATTGGTATTGGAAGGTTGTTGTTCTGGTAGCAAATACCATAGTGGCCATCACCGCAAGGCGTCGCTTGACAGAATCGTGTAATATGCATCTGATTGGTCAGAGGGGCTTTGACCAATCAGATGCATATGACAAGATTTTGTCAAGCGACGCCTTCACACAGAAAAATAAGTAAGACAATCATGAGTAAATGTACTCATTTACGTGAGTTTTTGACTTTTCCATAAAACCACTCGTTTAGGACTCATTTACAGATGAGTCTGTATACTCAATAACGAGCAATTTGTGAGTGTATTGACTCATTTAACAAATGACTCGCCGACGAGTCAATGACTTATCTAGGAGTAAATATTGACTCACAGAAGTGGGTCAACAGTGAGTTAACCGACTAATCTAAAATACAGATTGACCCGTTAGAAATTTGTCATAGACGAGTCATAATAACTGCTTTTCTGGGTATTTGACTCAGTGAAATGACGTTTTAATGTGGTCATAGACGAATCAATTGACTACATAGGAGTAAAGTCATACTTTTCATCAAAACGTCTCATAGATGCATAATTCTTCTTGTACGCTTGCTTCAATGCGTCTGTTCAGGGATATATATACATCTTAAGGTTGGCCCAATCTCGATCGATCCATTCTCGATCAATCTTGATTCTAAAGCGTGTCAAAAAGTAAAAAAAAAAGAAAAACATGTTCGTTTGCTAGTTTATTGGACATTATAGTATTTAAAGGTATGCAGGATGCAACATATTGTTAATAAAAACACTTTAACACGAAACTATTTTTAAGATATGACTTTTAGAATGTAGAATGTTACAACGAACTATTTATTGGATGTTACGACTGAGGGGGGGGGGGGGGGGGGGGGGGGTGACTGTCGTGTTCAAGAACAAATCTGTATGAAATATATGTAGAAGAAATGAAAAGAAACTAAAATTTTAAAAGATTTAAATAATTCTGTTGTAACAGCAATATTGGTATCGTCGGCAACTTGGTAAAATCCTTAGCTTTATTCATGGACTTAACAGCAAATCGAACAATCTGGAAAGAAAGACAAAAAAGTATTCGAGATCCAAATACAACTAGAACTGTGAACAGTTCCGAGAGTGGCAAACAACCTCTATGGGTTCAAAAAATATACGCGAAGTTTTATTATGTAATATTGTTACACCACAGTTTCAAGTTAATTTTATATTAATGAGAAAGTTTTTAAGGTTCCATCATAAAAATATTTAAGGTCAGAATTGTCAATAATATTTATTTTTGTGAATAAAACAAGAGGTTGAAATTTATCTACTATATCAAACATGGATAGATGTTGTAGCTTGCAATTCCACTAAATCTAACGTCTTTTATGACGTCACCGACTGGGGCTCAACAGGAAGCTACTATTGATATCTGTGCAGATCCCAGGAGGGTTCTAAAAAACCGGAAGCTCTCACGTAAAAACCGGAAGTGGTAGAAAAAAATAATTAGAAGTTTGATCTCAATCGTCCCCAGTATCACTGACGTCCTCTGTCTCATCATTTACCTCTGCGAACAGCTGGAGATCAAACTTCCGACATAGAATGGAGTGACGACACAGACAGTGAAATGGACTAGAGAACCAGATTATCTGTTCAAACATACTAACCATCCCCTTAAGACTGTCATAGGGTGGAGTGATTTGTTTCTGCTGCCATATAAATAAAGATCTATTGTAGAACACAGACACTGACAGTTCATCTTCGATATATTATGCACTTAAGGGGATTTGACTCATATCCCACAGAGGCCAATCACTGCAGTTTTAAGTCTCATTACACCACAAGGCGTCGCTTGACAAAATCTTGTCATATGCATCTGATTGGTCAAAGCCCCTCTGACCAATCAGATGCATATTACACGATTCTGTCAAGCGACGCCTTGCGGTGATGGCCACTATGGTATTTGCTACCAGAACAACAACCTTCCAATACCAATAATAAGGGTTAGTTGGTTCTGGTTGAGTGTGACTTAAAGTTAACAGTCGATGGTGAACAATGATTGATTCAGTAATAAGAAAAATAAATTTGCAGTGGTGAATCATTTTAAAAATGATGGTTCCAGCACAACTCTACCACCGGAATAAATCTGTATAGCATTGGGTGCTCTATACTAGACAGAACCCCCATAAGGTAACACGTATACATTGGTTGTGATTTCAGGTGGTATCACCTCAATCAAGTTTGAAGTCATACTGTGGGCCTCTTTGAAGAGTTCAAAATTTAAGGGCTTTTGACACAACTCTTCCACTGGATAATATGTCTGACATTTGGTGTTTTACAGTTTACAAACCCTACTGAGTCTTTTGTTTTGCATTAGTTTTCGTTGGTACCAACGTCATCTACGATAACCCCTTTTAGGGACCCTTTAAGGGTCGTATGGCACCCGCTCCACACAAAACAAATTGTCTGCCATCTGCACTGCTGAACAACTTAAGGTAATACGTTGACATTGGTGGAGATTTCGCGTGATATCTCCTCAAGTCACACTCAACCAGAACCAACTAACCCTTATTATTGGTATTGGAAGGTTGTTGTTCTGGTAGCAAATACCATAGTGGCCATCACCGCAAGGCGTCGCTTGACAGAATCGTGTAATATGCATCTGATTGGTCAGAGGGGCTTTGACCAATCAGATGCATATGACAAGATTTTGTCAAGCGACGCCTTCACACAGAAAAATAAGTAAGACAATCATGAGTAAATGTACTCATTTACGTGAGTTTTTGACTTTTCCATAAAACCACTCGTTTAGGACTCATTTACAGATGAGTCTGTATACTCAATAACGAGCAATTTGTGAGTGTATTGACTCATTTAACAAATGACTCGCCGACGAGTCAAAATGACTTATCTAGGAGTAAATATTGACTCACAGAAGTGGGTCAACAGTGAGTTAACCGACTAATCTAAAATACAGATTGACCCGTTAGAAATTTGTCATAGACGAGTCATAATAACTGCTTTTCTGGGTATTTGACTCAGTGAAATGACGTTTTAATGTGGTCATAGACGAATCAATTGACTACATAGGAGTAAAGTCATAATTTTCATCAAAACGTCTCATAGATGCATAATTCTTCTTGTACGCTTGCTTCAATGCGTCTGTTCAGGGATATATATACATCTTAAGGTTGGCCCAATCTCGATCGATCCATTCTCGATCAATCTTGATTCTAAAGCGTGTCAAAAAGTAAAAAAAAAGAAAAACATGTTCGTTTGCTAGTTTATTGGACATTATAGTATTTAAAGGTATGCAGGATGCAACATATTGTTAATAAAAACACTTTAACACGAAACTATTTTTAAGATATGACTTTTAGAATGTAGAATGTTACAACGAACTATTTATTGGATGTTACGACTGAGTGGGGGGGGGGGGGTGACTGTCGTGTTCAAGAACAAATCTGTATGAAATATATGTAGAAGAAATGAAAAGAAACTAAAATTTTAAAAGATTTAAATAATTCTGTTGTAACAGCAATATTGGTATCGTCGGCAACTTGGTAAAATCCTTAGCTTTATTCATGGACTTAACAGCAAATCGAACAATCTGGAAAGAAAGACAAAAAAGTATTCGAGATCCAAATACAACTAGAACTGTGAACAGTTCCGAGAGTGGCAAACAACCTCTATGGGTTCAAAAAATATACGCGAAGTTTTATTATGTAATATTGTTACACCACAGTTTAAAGTTAATTTCATATTAATGAGAAAGTTTTTAAGGTTCCATCATAAAAATATTTAAGGTCAGAATTGTCAATAATATTTATTTTTGTGAATAAAACAAGAGGTTGAAATGTATCTACTATATCAAACATGGATAGATGTTGTAGCTTGCAATTCCACTAAATCTAACGTCTTTTATGACTTCACCGACTGGGGCTCAACAGGAAGCTACTATTGATATCTGTGCAGATCCCAGGAGGGTTCTAAAAAACCGGAAGCTCTCACGTAAAAACCGGAAGTGGTAGAAAAAAATAATTAGAAGTTTGATCTCAATCGTCCCCAGTATCACTGACGTCCTCTGTCTCATCATTTACCTCTGCGAACAGCTGGAGATCAAACTTCCGACATAGAATGGAGTGACGACACAGACAGTGAAATGGACTAGAGAACCAGATTATCTGTTCAAACATACTAACCATCCCCTTAAGACTGTCATAGGGTGGAGTGATTTGTTTCTGCTGCCATATAAATAAAGATCTATTGTAGAACACAGACACTGACAGTTCATCTTCGATATATTATGCACTTAAGGGGATTTGACTCATATAGGACTCGGACCACTAAAACATTTTATGCTAATGATTGTATACGAATTGAGTCCGTTCTATTTTTAGAAATCCTCTTTCTCCCTTCCTTTGGGGGTGTTTGCATGCCCATTTTGGACTAATTTTTGGTCTAGATTTGAAATTTGATGTCTGAAATTGAATTTTCTTTCAGAACTTCTGAGATAATGAGAAATTTAATTGGCGGAAGGTTATTTCTAAAAATAGTGGTTTAGTGTGCAGTGACAGTCAAGCGGATGTTGATAAAATGTAGTGGTTTACTTTCATTTTGACTAGTTCAAAATTTTCATGGTCATGCTATATTGGATTTTTGTACAGAAACCAAGTATTGGCCTGGCTTTCATGTGGCATATAAGAAAGTTTTCAACGAGATTTCTGGAAAAAGTTCTAGAAGGTTGAATTTTGTGATTTAACATGGAAATAGATGGCAAATGAATTAGCGGACTAAGTCCTGAATATTGGAGCTGATACTCAAAAACAAACATGCTTTTTGATAATTTTGGCCTTTTTATGAATGGAAACTACAAAAAAGGTTGGTATCTCTCAATTTTTGTGAAAATTTAGAATTTTAGGGTCATATATTGGAAATCGGCATTTTGGGGCCTATGGCCAATAGGCCTGTCATAGTGCATTGTATTGAGTTTTCAAAAATTCCTTTTTTTCCCTTTTTTGCACTTTCTACTTTAAATATCTAGTAAAACAAGCCATTTTGAAGAGGCTATGGAGTCCTAATAAAATTCCTAATGCAGATATTCCTTATTTCAACCATTTAAATTTGGTTTTTCTTATGTATTTTTCAGACCTCAAGAATACAGTTTCTATAGCTGCCCTGAAAGTCCACTTCAATGTATGGTATGCCTTTTTCTTGGAATCAGGAGAATGTAGAATGCTTTTTGGACAGTAAAAACAGCCTGAATTATCTCTGGGGCAATTTCAAACTCAAATTTATGATAATTATGAAGATTTCACCAGGAACAGTCAGAATGAGTGTAGAGACATTGAATGGCCAACTAGGTAACAAATGTTGCCATTTTTTCTGCCTTTTTGGGGTTTGTAGGCTGGAATTATGTTAAAATACTTATTAGTCTTTACAAATTTCATTTATTTAGAGAAATAAGAAAGTTATGATTGATTTAGTGTAAGACGCGCCATCAATGATATCTTATAGAGGGCTAAATAGAGGTAGAGGTGCATCAGTAAAAACACTGTCATTTGCATACTTTGGGGTTTATTTGCATAATTTTTGGACAGGTTCATCCTGAGATGTTGTAAAACAAGTTAAGACAATAAACAAAAATTGCCCCCCTATATAGGACTCGGACCACTAAAACTTTTTATGCTAATGATTGTATACGAATTGAGTCCGTTCTATTTTTAGAAATCCTCTTTCTCCCTTCCTTTGGGGGTGTTTGCATGCCCATTTTGGACTAATTTTTGGTCTAGATTTGAAATTTGATGTCTGAAATTGAATTTTCTTTCAGAACTTCTGAGATAATGAGAAATTTAATTGGCGGAAGGTTATTTCTAAAAATAGTGGTTTAGTGTGCAGTGACAGTCAAGCGGATGTTGATAAAATGTAGTGGTTTACTTTCATTTTGACTAGTTCAAAATTTTCATGGTCATGCTATATTGGATTTTTGTACAGAAACCAAGTATTGGCCTGGCTTTCATGTGGCATATAAGAAAGTTTTCAACGAGATTTCTGGAAAAAGTTCTAGAAGGTTGAATTTTGTGATTTAACATGGAAATAGATGGCAAATGAATTAGCGGACTAAGTCCTGAATCCCACAGAGGCCAATCACTGCAGTTTTAAGTCTCATTACACCACAAGGCGTCGCTTGACAAAATCTTGTCATATGCATCTGATGCAAAGCCCCTCTGACCAATCAGATGCATATTACACGATTCTGTCAAGCGACGCCTTGCGGTGATGGCCACTATGGTATTTGCTACCAGAACAACAACCTTCCAATACCAATAATAAGGGTTAGTTGGTTCTGGTTGAGTGTGACTTAAAGTTAACAGTCGATGGTGAACAATGATTGATTCAGTAATAAGAAAAATAAATTTGCAGTGGTGAATCATTTTAAAAATGATGGTTCCAGCACAACTCTACCACCGGAATAAATCTGTATAGCATTGGGTGCTCTATACTAGACAGAACCCCCATAAGGTAACACGTATACATTGGTTGTGATTTCAGGTGGTATCACCTCAATCAAGTTTGAAGTCATACTGTGGGCCTCTTTGAAGAGTTCAAAATTTAAGGGCTTTTGACACAACTCTTCCACTGGATAATATGTCTGACATTTGGTGTTTTACAGTTTACAAACCCTACTGAGTCTTTTGTTTTGCATTAGTTTTCGTTGGTACCAACGTCATCTACGATAGCCCCTTTTAGGGACCCTTTAAGGGTCGTCTGGCACCCGCTCCACACAAAACAAATTGTCTGCCATCTGCACTGCTGAACAACTTAAGGTAATACGTTGACATTGGTGGAGATTTCGCGTGATATCTCCTCAATGTAGTCTGAACTCATCTTGTGGGCCCTATGTAGGGTCCAAAATTGAAGGGCTTCTGGCACGACCCTACCACCGGATAATTTTTCTGGCATTGGGTGTTTTACACTCTACATACCCTACTGGTTCTTTTGGCATCAGTTTTGGTTGGTACCAATGTCATCTAGGATAGCCCCTTTTCGGGACCCTTTAAGGGTCGTCTGGCACCATCTTCACACCAGAAAAAATGTCTGCCATCTGCACTGCTGAACAACTTAAGGTAATAAATTGACATTGGTGGAGATTTCGGGTGGTACCTCGGCAATGTATTCTGAACCCATCCTGTGGGCTTTTTGAAGGGTCCAAAATTGAAGGGCTTCTGGCACGACCCTACCACCGGATAATTTTTCTGGCATCGGGTGTTTTACACTCTACATACCCTACTGGTTCTTTTGGCATAGGTTTCGGTTGGTTCCAATGTCATCTAGGATAGCCCCTTTTTGGGACCCTTTAAGGGTCGTCTGGCACCCACTCCACACCAGACAAAATTTCTGCCATCTGCACTGCTGAATATCTTAAGGTACTAAGTGGACATTGGTAGAGATTTCGGGTGGTATCTCCGTCAACTAGTTTGAACCTATTTTGGGGCCCTTTAGAAGGGTAGCCATCCCCTTCCCCACCAGGGGGGGGGCATGCCAGAATGCCATATTCAGACAACCTTAGTGATCCCATACATGCCTCCGTGCTCAGATATTGGTACCCAGTTCGTCTACCTTCGAGGCCCTGGGCTGCCGGTCTATATCGATTATCTTTCTGCATACAATTTAAAAACGAAAGTAGAACCATTTCCTACCTCATCTTAGACTAATCCGAGAATAAAACTTGGGAATTGAAAATATTGTAACGAAAATATGCTTTCATGCATTTATTTTCACGAAATGTCACCCAGTGATGATTTGGATTCGATAATAGGGCAAATCACTAACAAAACTACATCTAGATCTAGGCCTACATCTTTTAACAATAGGATAAATTGTTCAGTTAACCGGATGAGTAATTGAGCACTAGATCTAGGGGCCTAGTAAAAACCAATACTAGCGGATGATACAATTTCTTTAATATCAGTTATTGTTTAAAAATTGAACTCGAAATCTTTTGAAATTTTTATTTTTTATTTTTTGTAAAGAATAGTTTATTCATAAGAAAATTGGAGAACAGGCTTACGCCTATGAAACCTCCTCACCCAACTTATAGGCCTACATATTTTGAAATCAATTTAAAAAAAAAAACA
This sequence comes from Nipponacmea schrenckii, assembly GCA_030562195.1. Lineage (NCBI taxonomy): Eukaryota > Metazoa > Mollusca > Gastropoda > Lottiidae > Nipponacmea > Nipponacmea schrenckii. The sequence goes on from JAUJPP010000011.1 coordinate 10,923,114, forward strand.
AAAAAACTAGAATTTCTTACAATTATGAACGTATTTCGAGAGCCTTAAAATATTATGTAGGCTAAATTTGCAATGACCTACATCTAGACAATACATAGAATATCATTTGACCTAGTTTTGAAACTCATAAAATAATTAGGTCACACCTTCGGTAACGATTAAAAATCTCGAAAAATCGAAAATTATCAATTTTTGATGTATTTAAGTACACTTATCTCTATGAATTTTTTAAGTAAGTCAACTTTAAAAATACCTACTCGTAGACAATATATTGAATATTATTTGACTTAATTTCAAGGTCATAGATTAAGTGGGTCACACCTTCCGTAGCCGTTAAAGTGACCTAATTTGAAAAAATCGAAATTTGAATAATTCGAAGAAAAATGCGAAATTTAAAAATCGGCCACCTAGAAAAGGTAGATAATGATCCAATGTATCTATGTGCTAAATTTCATCGAAATCGGTCTATCAGTAGTGTCTGAATTTCGGATTTAAGAATTGTAACGAAAATCAAAATGGCGGTCGATATGGCAGCTTGACCTAATTATTTAGGTCAAATCAATTACTATTGACAAATTATTTAAAAAATAGTTTTCACTTTCACCTAGCAGTTATAGACCGGAAGTTACGTGATTACGTCATCTGAGGCTAAACCGGAAGTCGATTTTTTTTTTTCCAAATTTTTCAAAAATTATAATCATATCGCCTATCGACTGGTAAAGTTTCAAAATTTTACCATTTATATTACACGAGAAATCACGGTCGGAAATTTTGCCGATGACCCTTGAATATTGAATTGCAAACCGTTGGTAAAAGATTTAACCGAATTGCATAAAACCTATAATTCGAAGTTTTCAAATCTGAAAATCCGGTCGAATTCGAACTGAAAATAAACTTGCTAAAGCAAAAAAACCTCAACCGGTTCTCACTTCCGGTAAGAGATAAAACTTCCGGTTTTGTTTTATTTGATAATAGAAATTATTCTTAGATCAACTGTAGATTTAGAATTTCTGTACCTTTTACCAGTTTGTCTGCAAACTCATCCAAGAATCGCAAAAAAAAAATATAATAATCCGAACGATTACAATATGTTTTCGCCAAAGTCGAAATACGTAATAATCCGAACGATTACAATACGTTTTCGCCAAAGTCGAAATACGTAAAAAAAACCCATAAATATGCTGTTAATAGGGTTGTCGGGTTCCCCATCATGCGCTTAACTGCCATTTTTTAAATTAACAATCAGTAATAGTGACTTTATTTGTCTAATATTTATGCAGAGGACTAGTCAATAGAATTTCTCAATGGTGGATTCCAGTTTATTGGTAACGCAAACTTGCTGTTAATAGGCTATATTTTGGCCAAAGTCTACATATAGGCTATAAATCTAGCCTATCCTAAATATTTATATTTTCTTAGTCTTCCAACTCAATGTGGCTAAAGTTTACAATGTGTGAACTTTTTGCTATGTGTGTACATATTTTCAAGTAAAAGAACATCTGTCTGTAAAATCACTCCAGTAGGCTGTGATTTTACATTAGCAATCCTGTTTTTAAAGAAAACAGTCAGAAACTAGAACTGTGAACAGCTCCGAGCGTGGCAACTGTGCGTTATCCCATGGATTCCGAACATTTTGAAACTTCTAACCTGCTAGCTTTCAATTCCGGTACTTTTCAGCCTACAATTGTAAGCGTAAACTTTCCGCTATATAGGCAATTTTTTCTACTATAAGTTTCTACTATCAGTTCCTTATTAGATTTTTGTACATGTCTAAGATTTCGGTAGGATATTTACATAAATTCCAAACTAAAATTTAAGTAGGTAGTAAGATGTCAATTTGTCATGAAATTTAAACTCTCTATATTCAAATTTAAACATTATTTTGTAACTTTGGTTGTAATTAACATAGAGAGAAAATTCAAGCTATGTGATAATTTGCTAATTCACAGCTTTATAAAGAGATATTTTTTGAATTTGTATGCAAAAATTTTACAAAAAAATAAATAAATTTTATTAGCAATTGGAATTTTTTTTCTTCTCGAGGGATGCAAATTATTTTGTATAGCTAATGTACTGTTTTTGCTTACATTCTTGAATTACACGGGATGTAGGGTCGCCTGAAATGAGATAAAAAAAAAAAAAAACGGAAGTCCCCCACGCCCAAACCGGAAGTGATCAAAAAATTTTGATGATATATTTTTAATTGTGTTGCGTATCTATCTATATCCTGTAAATTTCAGATCGATCCGAACATTAGAGCCCCAAAGTGTAACATAACCATCCAAAATTGCAAAATAGTCAGATTTCGGTGGGCTATAAAACCGGAAGTTAATATTTGTCATGCAATATCAGCACATCTATAGACAGCTGAGGTCAATGACATTCTACATCTCAAATGTCAAGGTCATTTAAGGTCAAGGTCACGAGATATAGAGTTTTAAATTTTCGAAAAATTCGAACGGGCATAAAAAAAATTCAAATTCGAAAATCAAAATTCTGTTCCCAACATTTTTCAGATAAAGTATCAAGGTTTCGATAAACACAAAAATCATAAAAATCGGTTAATAATTGGCGGACTTATTAAATTTTTAAGAAAATTTGCCATTTTTGAAAACTGCGCATGCTTAAAATCATTTAGTATAGCTAAAATATACTGATTTTGTTTAGAATCTTGAATTACATGGGAAGCAGGGTCGCCCGACATGAGACGAAAAAACCGGAAGTCCCCAGGCCCAAACCGGAAGTGATCAAAAAATTTTGATGATGTAGTTTTAATTGCGCTGCCTATCTATCTATATCCTGTAAATTTCAGACCGATCCGACTATTAGGGCCCGAGCTAGCTTGAAATCTTATTTGCATATTATGCAATTAGCCACTTTCGGGTTAGCGAAAATATTATGTTAGATATTCATTTTTGATTCCAGCCCATATAAAAACCATTGGTGAAAACAAAAATAGTCTATCTTTTTCCGTTTGGGCTAGCGAGCTTCCCAAAAAAAAAAAAAAAAATAATAATCCGAACGAAAACAAAGCGTGACAAATTTTATTTGCCACGCAAAAAGTTAATTTACATTAAATTTTGTTTTTTGACAATACGATGTATTTTAACTGACAAATATGTAATATTTTACTAGAAATTCTCGTTTTTTTTACATTTAATTTTTACAGTGCACCGATCATTTTTTGTCGATTATCAAACAGACGTCAAGGCCTATTTTCTATATAGCCTATGACCTTAAGCCGCCTTGACCCATTAAATTGGTTGGCAGGGTCGCTTATAGCATCTTAAACTTAAGACGGTGTAGGCTACTGCCACTGATCTATATATAGACTAACGTTTACTGCGCAAACCATGTGCGCATACCATGACGGTTAGTTTGCTTGTATGGAAATAAGCAAAATTAGATCATCTAATCGCGGCAAGTTGGAATTTAATGGATGCATTATTCATGGTATGAAAAACCATGCTTTTATGCTTTGCTGGGATGCAAATACATTTAAAAGGCTACCAGTAGCAACCATTTCACAGGAATCCACCGATATAACGTATTCATCTGCTTCAAACATATTCTCACCTACAATGAAAAGTTTTGGTAATGCATATTAACTATACACAACAAAAAAGTGTTGCACCCCCCTACTATTTGGTATAGTACTATTCTGTTTAACTCGTGTATGTAAACCTGAATAAATATTTGAGCCAGGAGTATGTGAATATCAATAAAGTGGATCATTGACTGTAACATGAACGTAAGTTTTGAAAATCTGGACTTTATGGCATGTGGGAATGCTGTGTAGAAATTAGGGTGTAAATTAAGGAAAACGAAAATGCAAAAAAGTATGGCGAGATCTCAAATTTTATTGTTGACAGAGCTCTAACGGGATGTCAAAAATCACAAATGGTGATCTTCTTACAGAATCAATATCAGTCAATATCGGGTACTTCAATCTCGCACTTGGATCACTGCTTCCAGTCTCCTCCTCATACCCCTCACAAAACGTTGGAATGTTTGCATGGGCAGCTGGCGCCACTCCTCGTGCAAGGCTGCTTCCAGTTGGTGCAAGTTCTGTGGAGGGGGGTCGCGAGATTTAATCCTGCGCCCCAAAATGTCCCAAAGGATTAAGATCTGGACTCATCGCTGGCCAAGGGATGTTCTGGACAGCATTGTTGTTGATGAATTGGGTGACAGCTCTCGAGCGATGAGGCCTAGCGTTGTCATACGGGTCTGCTGGCTAATGTGTGATCATCAAAATGCGGAACAACAGTTGGATCGAGAACTTCCTGGAGGTAGCGAGCCCCTGTCAAATTCCCTTGTATGGTTACCAAATCCAGCTTGCAATCAAATGAGAAGCAGCCCCATACCATAACCGAACCACCACCATAGGCTACCGTTGGCATGATGTTCCTTGGTACATAAGCTGTGCCTGGACGCCTCCAAACCTTCACTCGGCCATCCACCGGACCAGTGCACTCTCCTCCAAGACCTCAAGTTCCATCTCCTCCTCTCTATACACCAGGCCAAACGCAGTCTTTTGTGGTCGTTTGTGAGTTTAGGGCGCTTGATCACTCTCCTGGATCTTAATCCCGCGGCATGAAGTCGATTCCTTACTGTTTGGTAAGAGATTGGAAGATGAAGGAACCATTGGCGTTTTAGGTAGGAACTTGAAGCAAATGGATAACGCCTAACAAGCCTTACTAATCTTCTGTTATTTCTAACGGAGGTCTTGCGTGGTCTTCCCGACGGTCTGCGGTTCGCAACATCATTCGTTTGTGCATGTTTTCTAACCAAACGGCTAATTGTGGAGTAGTGGTGTTCAACCTCTCTGCCAATCTCCTCTCTCTGCGCAGGCCAATAATCTGCCACTTAACAGCTTCTGACATTCGTCTACCCGGCATTTTGTGTGTGAATGGATTGGGCTGTTTAACAACGATTTTTATACACTTTTTTACCACAGGGAGATACTGCATATTGCAAAATTCACGCCTCATGCTTTTCTCGTGCACATTGCCCCCCAGTGGACCGGGGTTAAGAATAGGTTCACCGTCCCCCATTGCGTGTCGTAAAAGGCGACTGAATTGGGGCTCCTCGTTTGCCGTGAGGTGCGACCCGTGTCGGTTTTGAATGGACTCCTGGTGGTTGAGGGTAACATACTTCCCAATACATCACTTTGGGCCAGGGGATTCCTAGACGGGTGGCCAGTGTGGCCCACGCTGGTCAATCGGCTTGTCGTGTTGAGCCAATGAGTCGGTGGTCAGAACAGATAAAACTTTTTTCTAATCACAGAATATATTCTTATCCTTCAGTTCATTTCACTGACTCGGAAGCAGCGGCTTGGGTCAATTGGGTAAAAATAAAATAAAAGTTCGGAATTTATTTGATCCATTCAGAACTTTTATTCTTTTTTTTATCTGAGTATATCTCCCGATTACCCCTAGGGCGCTGGCGCTGGAGTCCCGCGCCGAGCCTGCGCGGAGGTCGTGGTCCGTGGTGGTCGGGGGTCTCGGGAGATGAATCCTCATATTATTCTTCATGGCTACATTTAACCCTAACCAAAAAAAAAAATAAACGTAGGCTAACCGAGGCAGAATTTACTGAATCATCTAGCTCGTCTAGTGATTCCTGGCCTCGGTTTCTTGTCATCAAAAGTAGTGACCCTGAGAGGTCTTTGGCATCTTTCACCATTTGCATCGCCAAAGGAATAACTGGTTTGGCTAGGACCCAAATCCATCAAAAAACTTCGTAAGGTCTTTTTCTTGAATGCACCCAAATTCATTCTGAACTTTTTAAAA
>JAUJPP010000011.1:10929405-10945706 GCA_030562195.1 Nipponacmea schrenckii
ATCAATAGTTTGTGTGATGCCCTAATCAGACACTAAGGCTTTATTAAATGGCCAAGTGAAGACAGAGAAGGAAAATTTTTTTGGGGGGTGGGGGGTATTGACAGTACCCATGTGAGGATCAAGGCACCAACAGACGATGAACCAGCTTATGTAAATCGTAAAGGATGGTACAGTATTAATGTGCAGGCTGTCAAGGTACTGCCCGTTGCAAGATACTTCCGTTAAAATCACTTCATGTCCTTGAAAAGTACTTGAATAATTTGACTTCAATTTCTTTGTATGAACCCTGTTCTGTGAATGTAGCTGATTGTGTTTTTTTACCTGCGCTTTTCACTGTTTGATATGTTGTGGAAATGGGTATATTGAACTTGTTGACACGGCTGCTTCTGGTCCGATCTGGGATTATTATTATTATATAATTATTATACAACATATTTATAGTGCACCCTTTCAGTAACGTGTTCAGAGGCACTTTACAATAAACTGATAAAAATCTATAACAATAATTACAGTACAGTAAAATACAATTAAAGTTGATAATTTAAGAGTAGGCTTATAATAAAATAAATTAATAAAACTAGATAAAATAAATTCAATAATAAAAATATAAGATTTAATTATTAAAAGCTTGATTAAAAAGATGAGTTTTGAGGTTTTTCTTAAAAGCAATAAAAGATGTACATGTGCGAAGTATAAAAGGTAGTTTATTCCATAAAACTGGTGCCTGAAAACTAAAAGATCTTTGTCCATATGAAACCAGCTTTACAGAAACTGGTTTTAAAAGTAATTTATCAGCTGATCTCAAGGTACGGCTTGGAGTATAGACATCTATTAATTCAATTAAATATAAAGGAGCTAAATTGTGTAGACATTTAAAAGTTAACAATAAGATTTTGAACTCAATGCGATATTTTACAGGTAACCAATGCAAATCAGACAGTACAGGAGTAATATGATCAGTTCGTTTCAGTCGAGTTATCAGTCGTGCAGCTGTGTTCTGAACACGTTGTAGCTTATCTAAAAGTTTTGAAGGTAAACCAATCAATAAAGAATTAAAATTATCTATACGAGAAGTGACTTATGAATTAACAAGTGATTTAGTATTGTCTATGGACAGATATTTTCGAATTTTACCAATATTTCTAATATTAAAATAACAAACTTTACAAACATTATTGACTTGTGCCTCCATGTTCAAATGAGAATCAACTATAACACCAATGTTCCTAGCAGACAATGACGGATCAATTGTGGCATTTCCAATAATGATAGAACTCTTATAACAATTTGTTTTTCTAATCTGGTGCTTTGAACCTAAAATCATATACTCTGTTTTATCATCATTCAATTTCAAGAAATTCTTGGACATCCATGATCTGATTTCCGATATGCAGCTTTCAAGATGACATTTTGATAATTTAAAAGAGACAGGAGACAAAGGGTTAAAAGAAATGTACAGCTGGGTATCATCCGCATATAAATGAAAATTTAAACCATACTTTCTAACAATGTCACCTAATGGTGAAGTGTATAAGGTGAATAAAATGGGACCTAAAACCGATCCTTGAGGAACGCCATAAGTTAAAACTGACTCTGAGGAAGATTTACCATTTACTAAAATGCATTGTTTTCTGTTTGTAAGATAACTTTGTATGAGTGCTAGAGCATTGCCTGAAATACCAAATCTATTTTGTAATCTGTTTACAAGTGTAGAGATATCAACCGTATCAAATGCAGAAGATAAATCCAGAAGTAGTAGAATTGAACATTTTTTTTTATCAATATCAAGTAGAATATCATTAAACACACGAATTAAGGAAGTTTCGGTGGAATGGTGTCTCTTGTACGCACTCTGAAAAGCTTCAAATAAATTGTTATCTGCTATATAACTTTTCAACTGAGAAGCAATGCATTTTTCTAGCAATTTGGAAATAAAACTTAAATTTGAAACAGGTCTGTAGTTTTTTAAAACATTAGAATCAAGCGAAGGTTTCTTAATTAAGGGTGTTACATAAGCTAGCTTAAATATATTAGGAACAGTTGCTGATTCTATACAAGAATTAATAATGTTACATATTATAGGGGACAATTCATCAATACAGTTTTTCAAGATAGGTGTAGGTATGGGGTCTAGAGCACATGACTTTGGGGCTGTGGAACTAATGAGTTTTTTCATGTCAGTGGAGTTAATGAGCTTGAAATCATTTAAAGTACAATCTGTCTTATCAATGTCAAATTGGTTTGCATTGAATGTAAAACTGTTATTAATAGCTTCCAGTTCACTTCTGATTTTTAATATTTTGGAAGAGAAAAAGTCTGAAAATAAATTGGCTAAAGTTTCGTCATTCTCACAGTCTGGGAGTATGTTTTTTCCAGCATTATGTTCAAGAAGTATATTCACAACTTTATAAAGATCTTTTTGTTGATTTGTACTATTAATAATTTTAGCAGAAAAATATTCACATTTAGCATTCTCGATTAGTTTATTCACATTATTTCTGTGTTCTCTGTAAATGTCTTTGTGGATTTGCAGTTTGGTTTTCCTCCATTTTAACTCAGCCTTATTACGATCTCTTTTGGCTTCGAGAATTGAGTTGTTAAAGATTTAGTTTGTAATGGGAAGATCGAATCAAGTATTTCAGTAAGTTGGGCATTGTATTGAAGGGCTTGTAAATTTACATCTGTTGACTGATTTCGAGCTAAATCTGACGAAGATATAATGGTTTTCAATTCACTGATGTTCAATGTTTTGTACTTTCTAAATTTTAGTGTCTTTCTAATTGGCTCTGGTTTAGTTAGGTTGATGTTAAAAGTTACAGGATAATGATCGGATAACAACTTGTCAGAAACATTTATACCACCTATGTTTAAGCCACTATCATTAGAAGTGATGACTAGATCTAAAACATGTCCATGGTTGTGTGTTGAAGTTTTTACATGCTGTATAAGATTTCTGCTGGTGAGAATATCCTTGAACTCATTGGCCGTACTGTCCTTAGAGTTATCTATGTGTATGTTAAAGTCACCAAAAATTATAGTTAAACAGTTAGAGGTAAAAAGTTGATCCAAAAAAAGACTGAATTCTTCAAAGAACCTTTGGCATAGATTAACATTTGGTGGGCGGTATATAGTCACAATTCTGACAGTTTCACGTGTGAATTTACAATAACAGTCAAGTATTTCAAAAGATTCAAAATTTTTATGATGTGTTCTCTTACATTTGATGGATGATCTGAGGATAAGGGCTACACCACCTCTACGAGAACCTCTGGCACAATGCTCAATCACGTAGCCGTCAGGAACCAAGGCCGCCAATGTCGGGGAGTCAGAGGCATCACCTTTCAGCCAAGTCTCAGTTATCCCTATGGAAGGGATGTGTTCGTGTCGCCAATGGTTGTATTCGATTGATAGTGCTGGACATATAAGTGAATGGTCTCTGCACGTGCAAAGCGTCAGATGATTTAGGGTGAGCAGGAGGAGAGGATGCAGGTCGTGATTAAGGAGAGGAGAGAAGAGGGGGTACGGTCTCGGACCAGTAGCTGCCCGTTTCCTGGATGTGGCGCTCTTAGTAGGAGATTGAAAAAACATATCTTCAAATGTAATTTACCACCTTTTTTAGAAGGTAGCTCTAGTAGAATCAGAAATACAGAGGAAAAGGGCACAGTTTATCGGGCCGTTGCCAGGAAGATTCCTGGTATTCGGGGGCTCCTGGATGGACTGTGCCATAGGATTAACAGGTTGTCTTTGATCCCGAAGACATCATATGTTTCCCCGAGGGCGGAGGTGGCGATGGTCGCAGCATCGCGCTACTATGGTTGGCGTTTTCCGATGGAGCAATTTTCGATTGCTCCCATAAATGGCATTTGGTCGCTGACACATTGGCGGGTGCTGGTAGCAGCCTTGTCCCTTTTAAGTCCAAGGGACAGGGTCTGTCTACATGACTTCCCGGTCTAGTCCTCGGGTAGGAAACTATGGGGGTATTGCTTACCCGTATTTGGTCATATTCTTGCACGACGGTTAGGCCATCCTAGAAAAGGGGGAGGTGTGTTGTGGAAATGGGTATTTTGTACTTGTTGACTCGGCTGCTTCCGGTCCGATCTGGATGTGTTCGTGTCGCCAATGGATAAGATATAAAAACTGGTTGGCAGTGTATCATTTGTCGCAATATTGTATCCGGACTTCGGTACGAATACATGTCCATTGGTAATAGTTTCTAGAAGGTGTTGTACTGTTTGTGTTGTGGTTGACTTTGCAGCCATTCCGGGTGAGTCTGATAGTTTTCCCTATAGTCCTATACGGATGATACCTTTGGCAGCTTATGCCCTCGTCTGTCTCTGGCCACGGACGACACTTATAACATTTGAGAGAGTGCAGACGAGGTCGTTCCACTTTAGATATAATATCACTGGATAAATATTGGTTGCAAATTGATAAGGATCAATGATGAGCACAGAGGGGCTGTCAACATGTCACAGGGTGAGTAAAAGCCCAGTGAGTAAAAGGTCAACTAACAAAGTAGTTAATCACCAATCGTTATTGAATCCAGTGAATTGAACTCAGTATCTATACTAAAGTAACGGATAAACCGGTTGGTTGATGAAGTGATAATTGTTAACGTCCTACTCTCTTATGTAGTGTTCTTGCAAAACAGCTCAACTAATAACATTAAGAATGCTGTATTGGGACATTATAGTTGAGATTGTATCTGTAAAAGTAAGACTATTCTATTGTGAAAATGTGACTACCGTATACTAGTAATTGGAGAAAAAGCTAGACAAAAGTATTCAGCCGTAAGATCAGATATCAGTAATATTTACCAGGCCTTAGAAAAATTGGATAAGGATGAATGTATGCCGACTTTTTTTTTATTTAGTGACTATGACCTTAGTAAAGTGCCAATAGCCTACCCAGAAAAACTAAATATTGTTGTATATATAGCATAGAGGATGAACAGCCTTGAGGAGTCTCTTCACTATAGAATCTGTGAAAAAAATTTCAACAGAGAATTTGTATTTGATTAAACCAACTACCGCGAAATCTTCATATACCGAATGTGTTTAATAAACCGACAAATGTACTGAATGTGTTAATAAACCGACAAATGTACTGAATGTGTTAATAAACCGACAAATGTACTACCTGCTAGACGTTCCTCGAGCAACAGACTAATAAAACTACTATTGGTACAGAGGGACTCAGCATCTCAAAGTTAACCGCTCGACTACTAATGGCATATCTGTAATACGAGGATTTAAACATCATAGCTGTCAACATGAGGGTGTCATTTTGTTGACAATGTGAGTAAGATATCTGCCATAACCAGTGCTAGTATAAGGATTAATAAGACTAAGATTAGCGAAGATGGATTTCAAGTAACTTCCCTTGAACACAACGACACTAAACGTAAAGAGCATAAACGTGTAAGTCTCTCAAACTATCTGTGCACATGTCTCAATTCTAAAGACTCTTTGATGAATTTTTATGGTCAAGTGGAGTACGCATTCGGAAACATGTCCCTACTAAGTATGTGCATATGCGTAGAAATGCATTTTATATCATCCAAATAAAAACTAACTGAGGAATTGACGATTACTTTTAAATGTTAATCCATATGCTAAATTTAAAACAAAGATTGAACTTATCGGTGTTTGACATGACTAAAATACTATTTTCTGATAATATAATCTTTTAAATGTTTGATTTTTTCAGGCCAATATGGATGAAACTTTCAGTTTAGCGTGTGAAATGTAACCTGGTTTGTCAACCACACAGAAACAGCTTCTGAAATCAAAGTTCTGGGATCGGGGAAATAGGGGTTGCAAGTGTGGAGACCATGCAATATCTTAAAGTTGAAGACTTAACAAACACCATTAGGTTGATATCTGACATGATTTTTAATGGGTATAAAAAGAAAGAGAAAAATGGTGAGTTAGTACTGGTACTTTAAAGTGGGCTTATTGGCAATTATTTGTAAAATTATCTCGTTAATGGTTAGAGGTGCTTGCACTCAATCAGATAGTGTTTCACCTAACAGACTAGTTGAGGCTCTCGGTTGAGCAGGTAACAATTGAGTGTATGACCAAGTCGAGACCGACACATAACAACTTCATTTCTCCTGTTGGCACAATAGGAGGATGGCCAGTCCCCCAAGAGAGGCTTGATGGCATGAAGTGTGTGTGTATGTACTGTCACATTCAGATCCTTGGATCTTCATTTATAAGTTACTGTTGGTCTGAAACATGATTAGTAGTCCTAGATTTGGATTACTTCCCTTTAAGTTAAAGTTAACTCTGTATAATACGTCACATCATGTGATGTCATACTTCTTGTTTTGAGGCTTAGAATAAACACATGGAAAATATTATTGTTCTCTATATATGTTTGTTAGTCGGTCAGTCGGGGCGTTGCACAACAGTAAGTTATCTCCGAAAGGTGTATGGGAGTTTATTGACTCTGCACATAGATTCTTTGGTAATAACCTGCTGTGGACTGACTATGCCTGAGTTGTACGATGGGGAGTTCTAAGAATTCCGCTCCATTCACGCAACTCATGGAACCTTGTTAGGGTGTAGGGTTTGTTTGGTGTCGGGTTTTGTTATGATGTAGTGTTTTCTTTGTAGATGTTTGGTATGTAAAGTTGTTCGTTTATTTTATATTAAAACGTCTTGTAACTTCTTGTCCCTTTAATTCCTCACATTTCACAGTATTCTGAACCTGGAACGTACGCTGGTGGGTTTGAGTTGTGCGGGAGCAGCGCCGCCACTTTCCCCCCTGCTACATATGTAACCGAGCTTGCCAGGATGCTGTGATTTTGTAAGGCGTTAGGGGAGAGGTATGATTTAAATATCTAGGTTAGGTTTAGGGTTTTATTTTGTTTGTCATTGTGAAGTTTATGTATTAAGTTCAAGGTTTTCAACATGGATAATTTTCCCTGGTGTGATGGTGCTCAGGGTCAAAGTGGTGATTCAGAGAGCAATACTGTTGTAAGTGCCAGTTTTGATTCTATTATTCCGCCGACAACAAGTAGGTCAAATGATAGGATTGCACCAATTTTCAGAAGTACCCCAGAATACTCTTTGGAACAAGGTAGGAATGAATATGATGATTTGGAATACGAAATGTGCCCGACTGAATATTACAGTAGGTCTAAGGTAGGATTTCGACAAGGGGATAATGAGAATGGTCGTAGGTTTCCGGACGCTGTTAGGGAGCCAGGACATCATGTTGTTGTCACTACTGCTGGTCCCGAACCGGGGTCAAATTCAAAGCCTCGATATATGACCACATCTACCCAGTCGACGTATAGCTATCCTAAGTTTGTAAAAGCACCATTGATGACTGAACGCATAGGTTATGAGAAGTCTAACGTAGGTAACGTAAGGTCAGGATATTGTGCTGTTGAAGGTCCTTCTGTTGGTCGAATGTCGAGATACAGAGACGTACTATGTCTAGAAGGGAAAAAGAACCGGAAAAATTTGATGGGGTTAAAACGGATTGGACAGATTTTATCATTCAATTTGAAAGAGTTTCTGATTGGAACCAATGGGATGATTTTGAAAGGGCTCAACAGCTGATCATGTGCTTAAGGGGTACAGCTTTGAGGTTGTTAAGTACGCTTACCTCAGCACAGCTCGATAATTACGATGAAGTCAAGTTAGCTTTAGAACGTAGATTTAATCCGGGTCACAGACTTGTTGCTCATCGAGTTGAATATAGAAACAGGAGGCGTTACCGTGACGAATCAGTGGCAGATTTTGGCTATGATTTGAAACGCTTGGCGTATAAAGCCTTCCCTAATTCTCAGTCTGAAAGTTTAGAAGTACATATTGTGGACCAATACATTCATGGGTTAGGAAATCATGAACTTAAAAGACATGTTCAGTTTTCGCATCCTCAAACCTTAGAGCAGGCAATTGGCGTCGCTATAGAATACGAGGCGTTTGAGGGTCTGGTTGATCGTAATCGTAAGACATTTTTTGAACATGATAAGGATATCAACGCTAGTTATGTACATAACCCTCGAGATGAAATGAAATGTATTAAAGTGCATCAGCACCAAAACGGGCTATATAGCACTTGAAAACGATTTAAACAAAAACAAAAATTTAAAACTAGAAAATCAATATATTAAAATAAAAATTATCACAGAAACCCCAAAAAGGGCGACAAAACAATGCTAAAAACAATATCACAGAATGGTTGTAACCCAAAATGGGCTAAAAACAAAATAGCAAAACTAAACTAAAACACAAAATTTAAAATTTAAAATACAGATTAGTCTGTTTTAAAAACGCGACAACTTTCTCATAAAGATAAGGTTGCGCAAACAGATGGAACAAGGATCTAGCACTGTAGTGCTGAGATCTTATAGGTTTGAGATGCGTGCACTCAATCAGAATGTGTTTCACTGTCAGGCGAACCTGGCAGTGCTCACAGACTGGCTGAGGCTCTCGCTTGAGCAGGTAAGTATGTCCAAGACGAGAGCGACACAAAACAACTTCATTTCTCCTGTTGGCACAATAGGAGGATTGCCAGTCCCCCAAGACAGGTTTGATAGCATGAAGTTTGTTTGTATCTGCAGCATCCCATTTTTGCTGCCATCGTTGCAAAATAAAAGTCCTTATCACCGACTTAAAGTCAGTGTAAGGCAAGGAAAAGGAGGAGACCGGCAATGACAAAGCAGCCTTAGCCGCCGCATCTGCCCGGTCATTCCCTCGTATGTCCATGTGACTGGGGAGCCAACAAAGAACAATGTCCTTTTTCGGCCCAGAGAGCTTGTAAATATCTCCGATTATTGGGTGCACAAGCTGGATGTTATGGATAGCTTGTAATGCGGACAAAGAATCAGAATAGATTATTCATTTTTGTAATGATGAGGAGGACTGAAAGAACTCGAGTGCCTGTAAGATGGCAACGAGTTCTGCTGTGAAAATAGAGGCTGCTGATGGAAGAGATACAGACAGGACTTCGGATAGCGTCACGGTAGCGGCTGCTACCTTATCACCATCCTTGGACCCATCTGTATAAAAAGGAGCATAATCCCCATATCTAGCCCTTAATTCAAGAAATTTAGACTTAAAGACGATAGAGCTTGTCTGTGATTTCTTATTGCTGGATAGACTAAAGTCTATCTGAAATGGAGCAATAGACCACGGTGGAGTTGTGGTCATTGTGAAGTCCGCAATGCTGTCGTGACTGATACCAGCCGCTGACATAAGAGGTTGAATGCGGACTCCAAAAGAAGAAATTGCACGAGGCTTAGCCTCATACAATTGCTCAAAATAAGGACTAAATACGGGGCGATGAGCCGGACGGTATGGTAAAGATGCTACTTTTATAGCATACTGAAGTGAAAGTCTGTCACGTCTGTCGTACAATGAGGGTTCGTAAGCCTCGACGTACAGACTTTCAACTGTAGTTGTGCGAAAAGCTCCTAGACTGATTCTAAGTCCTTGGTGGTGTATGGTATCAAGCTCTTTGAGATACGATGGACGAGCTGAACCATACACCTGGCACCCATAATCGAGCTTAGATCGAACCAAAGCTCGATACAATCGGGGGAGGACCTTACGGTCAGCTCCCCAGTCAGTGTTGGATAATACTCTCAGTATGTTGAGGGCTTTCAGACATTTGTTCTTGAGGATTTTAATATGTGGACGAAAAGAAAGCTTGCTGTCAAAGGTAAGACCAAGGAATTTAAATTCCTGTACAACAGGAACGACAGCATTGTCCAAACGTAGCACTGGGTCAAGGTGCAAACCTCTTCGTTTACAGAAATGCATGCAGACGGTCTTGGATTTCGAAAATCGAAATCCATTGTCAGTTGCCCATTGCTGTAGATTGTTTAAGCAAAGCTGCAACTGACGCTCGATCGTCTGCATGTTAATAGAACTGTAACACATCTGAAAGTCATCAACATACAGAGAGCCATCAACCCCCCCCCCCCCCCCGTCTAAGGAACGACGTGATGGAATTTATTTTGATGGAAAAAAAGGTAACGGATAATATGCTACCCTGTGGAACTCCATTATCCTGAGGAAAATGATCTGAAAAAATGGAGCCGAGTCGTACCTTAAACGTCCTATCATGTAGGAAATTGGAGATAAATAATGGCAATCTTCCTCTCAGACCGAAGTCAAAGAGATCACGAAGAATGCCATATCTCCAAGTAGTGTCATATGCCTTCTCCAAATCAAAAAATATGGCTACTAAATGGTGACTTTGAATGAAGGCGTCCCTGACGAACGATTCAATTCTAACGAGATGATCAAGAGTGCTCCTTTGGGACCGAAATCCACATTGGAGGTAAGTAAGAAGATTGTTTGACTCAAGGTGCCAAACGAGCCTTCTATTGATCATCCGTTCCATGGTTTTACAAATGCAGCTGGTCAATGCAATAGGGCGATAATTAGTAGGATTCGTAGGATGCTTACCAGGTTTAGGGATGGGAATAATTGTAGCAATCCTCCACGAAGGAGGAAAGACACCGTCATCCCAAATCTGGTTAAATATAAATAAAAGTTTTTTAAAGGTTGGGTAAGGAAGATGTTTAAGGATCTGATAATGAATATCGTCAGGCCCAGTAGCTGTATCATGGGCCTGTTTTAAAGAATACTTCAATTCAGATAAAGTAAATTTTTCGTTGTAATATTCCTCATTTTTAGATGTAAAATTTAATCTTTTCCTCTCTTCCCGGAGACGGACTCTCTGGAAAGCATCAGAGGAAAAGTTTGAGGATGAATTAAAGGAAAAATTACTTCCCAAAGAATTAGCAATATCTTGAAGTGTGGTGACTGTTGAGCCATCTACTTCTAGATGGTTCACAGATATTGTATCTGCTTTACCCTTGATCCTACGAATCCTATCCCAGACTGATTTGGAAGACGTACGACTGTTGATCCTTGAAACATACTCCTGCCATGACGACCTGTTTGCCTGACGGATAGTCCGTCTGGCCTTGGCCCGTGCTATGCGAAAAGAGGCCATGTTGTCATCGGAAGGGGCACGTTCAAGCAGTCGTAAAGCACGATTACGTTCTTTCAGTGCTTTCTTACAGTCTTCATTAAACCATGGTTTATTGAATCGTTTTGGAGTTGCCGAGGTTTTGCGAATCGCCTGACCCGATACATCTTGTAAGATGGTGGTAAATAGTTCCATCGGGTCTTCTGCTACATCTAGATCATCTTGAGGAAAAGAAGATATGCAAAGCGCCTCAAAGAGGGGCCAATTAGCTTTAGAGAGTTTCCATCTTTGTGGCCTGTCTACTGGTGAAGGACCATTATTCCGTAGAATTACAGGATAATGATCACTGTGGCAGAGATCGTCGTGGACACTCCAAGAGAAATCTTGGAACAAAGATGGTGAGCTAATTGTCAGATCTAGATGAGAAAACGTTTTTGTTCTGGAGCAGAAATATGTAGGCGATTCGACATTAAAGATACACAGATCGTTGTCATACATGAAGTCCGCTATTAATTTTCCTCTGCTATTATCATCAGGACTACCACAAAAAGTGTGGTGACCATTGAAATCTCCTAACAAAATGAAAGGAGAAGGAAGCTGGGCAACAAGGTCATCCAATTCTCTAAGGTTTAAAGTTGAATTTTGGGGGTAAATAAATTGAGCAGATAGTAATTGTCAAGTGGAGTGTTACTCGCACGGCAATTACCTGCAGAGGAGAATTGAGTGTGATTTCGGACTGGGCAATGTTTCTATTGACAATAATAGAAACACCACCCGAGGTCTTTTCATCACCAGTGCCATAAAGGTGGTAAGAAACAAAATGTTTGATTGGCACTAAATGTAAATCCGTTGGCTTGAGGAATGTCTCTTGGAGACAAATAGCCAACGGATTATATTGCTGAATTAATAGCTGAACTTCATTAAGATTATGACGAAGACCTCGGCAATTCCATTGAATGATATTATTTTTAATATCACCCATTATTGTCAGGGTAGTCTAACGGGACTTTGAGGTTTGCGTTTAGTGGGCTTGAGCTCTATCGCATTGTCCTCAATAGTCTCAGTTTCCATTTCTATAATGGTAGTTTGTACTAGATTCTTCCCTCCCTTCCTGGAAGAACCTGGTTTCCTAACGGAAGTCGTTAGGCTGGGAGTCGTATTTTTATTATTATTTTTTTGATGAAGCTTTGATTCTCTTCCTGTGCCTTTTGGAAGAACTTCCTTATCCTTAGGCTTTACATCTTTGCTGGTAGAGGCAGCAACTGGCATCTCAGTTTGGGTAGCCAAAGAAGTACTAGAAAGAGAAGTCAAAGATGGCTTAACAAATTTTTGACTATTTAGTTCAAGTCTGTCGATCCAGGTAACGTCTGTTTGACATTCAACTGAACGTACTTTAACAGACATGGTAACAGCAGCAGCAGCATAAGTTTTATTGGCGGGGGTGGACGGGGTTGAATCTTCAACAACCTTTTTCGCCTCTAAGTAAGATACCTTACGCTCTGTTTTAATCTTTTGTATATTTTTCTCGAGCTGCCATTTAGGGCAGTCCCGAGAGTATGCTACGTGACTCCCAGCACAATTAATGCAGCAAGGAGTGTCGGAACAATCCTTGCTTTCATGACCCTCTTTTCCGCACTTGGCGCATTTCTGCTTGGCTTTACAATTGCGGGAACCGTGCCCAAAACGTTGGCAATTAAAGCATCTCAACGGATTTGGAATGTACGGTTGAACCTTGATGTTGAGATATCCAATCTTAATTGCAGCAGGAACTTCAGGATTGTTAAACAGAAGTATGTAGGTGTTCGTTGGAATAAGCACACCATTTCGTCGAACTGATATACGTTCGACCTTGGTAATGCCAATGGTGTCTAATTCTTCCTGCATCTCTTCGGGAGTGCAGCCATCCAAATCAGGATACCTGATAACTCCCTTCGAGTAATTTAATGTTTTATGAGGTGTTACAATGATGGGCAAATTAGCTAATGATGTTGACTTTAAAAGTAATTCCGAATGAATTCGGCGGTAACATTCAATCAAGAGAGAGCCATTATTGTTTTAGGTTCACTGGCCAAGCCAGACAAACCTTTGGATATAGCAAAGGGAGATAGTTTAGACAAGGGTTTCTCCTGGTCTGAACTTTCTACAATAAGAAAGCGCGGCCAACTATTATCGTTGGACGACGCTTCATTAAACTCGACTTCCGTTAGTCTTCGTTTATAGGTATGATTTTTTTGTGTAGCCATGAATGTAAGAAAATAGGATTCATCCCCCAACACCCCCCGGGCCACCATGGACCACAACATCCGCGCAGGCTTCACGCGGAATACCAGCGCTATTGCCCTAGGGGTAATCAAGGGATATACTCAGATGAAGAATATTTATAGACTGTCAGGATGGAGCAGAATTCCATGACCAAATCTAAAATATACTAGATCTAATTGACCCAGGCCGCTGCTTTTGAGTCAGTACAGATGTGTTACTAAAGAAAAAAACAAAAGGACAAATATATGTTAATTCTGTTCTGTGACCACTGACTCATAGGCTCAACACGACCAAGCCGATTGACCAGCGTGGGCCACACTGGCCGCCCGTCTAAGAATCCCCTGGCCCAAAGTGATGTATTAGGAAGTATGTTACCCTCAACCACCAGGAATCCATTCAAAACTGACACGGGTCGCACCTCACGGCAAACGAGGAGCCCCAATTCAGTCGCCTTTTACGACACGCAATGGGGGACGGTAGACCTATTCTTAACCCCGGTCCACTGGGGGGTAACCCTCGAGATAACAGAAGTGATTGGCAAAGATTTGATCGCAGAGGCGATGGCGGCCGTCCAAATGAAGGTTCACAATTTGAGAGACCGTCGCGGAACTATCCGCAAGTCCAACCTTTGACCTCTCACAAAAATATTGTTTGCTATTACTGTTCGGAGCAAGGTCATATCAAAGTAGACTGTCCTAGGTGGAAGGTTGTGCAAGAAACCAGGGAAGCTTTAAACCGGTAAGGACTGACACTGTCGCTGCCACGTCAGTCCTAATTGAAAAAGAGCAGCAAATTGGAAATCTTGCAACTGAAGTTAAGGTTGATATGCCTGTCTCGTTGGAATTACATAGGGATGAGGTTAGCAAATGTACTCTTGGTGTTCGTGCCAACGATGTTGGTAATATTAGGGATAAAAGGAAAGTTATTGATAAAGGTGCTAATCAAGGGTCAAAAACTAGTGAGATAATGAAAAAGGAGGAATGTGGAAATGATGTTGAAATTTTGCATGAGAATGAAACCCAAGCTGTTATAGTAGAACGCCCATTTGCTCCGTGTCTATATGCTTCGGTAGATATACCCCAGTACAAAAGTTTGTCTATGTTAGTGGACACAGGTTCAACTTTTTTCTTTCGTCGATTATCTCAAGCTTCCTAATCGTCCACTTTTGTACGATACCAACGCAGTTCTAAGCACTGCGGATGGACGCCCTCTTTGGCCTGAAGGAATGCTTCGTTTGGAATTTGATGTTGCAAACAAACGTTTTAGACATGATTTCCTAGTTGTTAATATGGAATTTAATGGTGTGTTAGGTATTGATTTCATTCTGAAGCATAAATATAATATTGATGTAAATGAGATGGCTCTGGTGCATGGTCAAGAACGCATTCCATTAACTCCACAAACTAAGGTTCCAACTTGTGCACTTGTTAAGCTGGCTAAAACTGTCAGGATACCTGCTATGTCTGAAAAGATTGTTCAGGGTATTGCTAGTGAGGATGTAGGCACAGTTGCTATGTTGTTAGAACCAGAAGACACATTGGTTAATAGGAAGTTGCTTTTGGCAAAATCGTTAGTTAATGGGAATAATATTAATATGTGTATTCTTAACATGAATAATAAGGCTGTTGAACTTCCTGTGGATAGTGTAATAGGAAGGGTAGAGACAGTGACAGAGTTAAATAATATACACAGTGGTGGCAAATCTCCGTCCGAGGCTGTACCCGAACATTTGCAATTCCTGGTTGAAGAGGCATCTGAAAATTTAGATAGTGAGGAGGTTGAGAGTCTGAAGAGGTTGATCATTGAATTTGAGGATGTTTTCATGGACTCTGATGGTCAATTAGGTAAGACTAGTTTGGCAGAGCATACCATTGACACTGGAGACGCTCGTCCTATTAAGTTGCCTCCTAGAAGAGTTCCAACTCCAGTTCGACAGGTTGTTGAGAAGGAGATACAAAAAATGTTGGCAAACGACATTATAACTAAAAGTGACAGCCCTTGGAGTAGTCCTATTTGTTTGGTTAAGAAAAAGGATGGTAGTCATAGGTTTTGCGTTGATTTCAGAAAGCTTAACGAGGTCACGCGCAAAGACTCATACCCTTTACCTCAAATAAATCAAATGTTAGAAAGTTTAGGAGGAGCTAAATACTTTAGTACATTAGACTTGGCTAGTGGTTATTGGCAAGTAAAACTGTCTGACGATGCTATTGAAAAGACTGCTTCACTACACCTTGTGGATTGTATCAATTTAAAGTTATGCCATTTGGTCTTACAAATGCGCCAGCTACTTTTCAAAGATTGATGGAACTGAGTTGTACGATGGGGAGTTCTAAGAATTCCGCTCCATTTACGCAACTCATGGAACCTTGTTAGGGTGTAGGGTTTGTTTGGTGTCGGGTTTTGTTATGATGTAGTGTTTTCTTTGTAGATGTTTGGTATGTAAAGTTGTTCGTTTATTTTATATTAAAACGTCTTGTAACTTCTGGTCCCTTTAATTCCTCACATTTCACAGTATTCTGAACCTGGAACGTACGCTGGTGGGTTTGAGTTGTGCGGGAGCAGCGCCGCCACTTTCCCCCCTGCTACACTAGTAAGAACAATTAACATAAAAATTGTGATGGATGGTCTAGAATTTAGGAGATATTCAATGATTTGTGAACATACTCAAAATTAGAAGCTAGCCATTTATTGAGAATTTTCCTTCTTGTTCATCAAGATGACCACGTGCAGTGCCAAATTTTCCTGTGAACATTTATAAACAGTTAGGCCTTCTTTGCCTATTCATATCTTATAAAGACAGTGTCAGCTACTTATCCTATTCAAATAAAGACAGCTACGTTCATATTTAAAGACAGTTGCTTTTCCTGTTCAAATTTAGTTTAAAGACAGCTACTTATCCTGAACCTGTTCATATCTGAAGAAGTTTGAGTTAATTAATTTCCTGTTGATGTTTAGCCTAAAGACAGTTAGCCTACTTTTCCAGTTCACGTTTCAAGAAGTTGTTTTTCCTGTTCATCTGGATTCAGAACTTAGCCTACAGAAGTTTATTATGACAGTCAAAGACAATTACTTATTTA
>JAUJPP010000011.1:10946206-11003181 GCA_030562195.1 Nipponacmea schrenckii
AAATCTCAGTCAATCAATTCGTTAGGGTTGGGAGAATTTATAAATCACGTTCTTGCACGTGCGAACTGTCGGTTATTAACGAACGTAAACAAACCCGAAGTATATGTTTTGATTAAAATTTTCGGTAAAGAATTAAAATTGATAGACAATCAAAATTGTGCATTGGAACGTTTTAAGCTAGGGTTCCATTAACGCGGTACGCGGCAGCGGTATCCGGCAAAAATGGAAAAGCATGTAAACGAACGAGAGCATACCGAGTTTGGACATATGGTATCACTCTTATTGGTTTACATGCTTTTCCATTTTTTGTCGGATACCGCATACCGCTGCTGCGTACCGCATTAATGGAATCCTAGCTTTAGGGCCAATTCGATTATGCAGTCCGGAGAGTCCGGAATCTATATATCCATTCGTTTATTAGTCACGTGACCATTTTTTGGAGAGTTCGGATCGTCCAGCCTCTCCAATTTTTCGACCGGTGCGATTGGGGAGAGTTACTAACAAGATGGTGGAAAGCTAAGAAACTTCCTACCAAATTTCAGAAACATGACTGAATTTCGTTGTTTTCTGATGATAATCTCACCCTACAGTTGCCTAGATCGCTTTGTAATCTTATTTGTCGATAGAACTTTATGATTTCGCAAGAATATCCCATATGACTCGCGAAGGCTTATTAAATTAACCTAGTTTTCTAAAAAACTGTTGTCTGTCTCAAAAATCAGGCATAAACTAAATTTGATTTTGATTATGGTTTTATTTTTCAGCTATCTTTAAAATACAACCCATAGCTCGGCAAAACCGGAGATCCAGAGATTTATTATAGCCCAAAATTATTAATTTAACCGACGGTTCTCTACCTGTAAACGCGGACAATCCGGATTGGAGGACGTGGAGAGTCCGGACTGCATAATCGAATTGGCCCTTAAAGCGAGGATACGATGAGAAGAAGACAGAGTTGAGTATCGATATAGCGGAAAAAATAAATTACATTAAATAAAATGTATAATTCCGTTTTGAGCGAAATTCTCTGCCTATTTGAAAATGTAATATTTACGGGTACGGGAATAAATTTCTGTTAGTGCTTGGCGAAATTCAGTGATAATGCTAATAAGAGCGACCTTGAATAATTTTTAAATATTATGTACTGTATATCCAATTGACGAACACGGGTCATTAAAGATGCAGTAATTCATTAATAAAAAGAAGGTTTTATTCAAAAATTTTATTTTGAAATTTCATTGTCCTTCATTTCTGTCATCATTTGTTTCTGAAAAGAACGAAAAAAAATTTTATATGAATAAAAAAAAAACTGAATAAATCTGATAGCTATATTATTTCAAAATAATATAGTTATCTCTATTATGCTATGCAAATAAGAAATTATATTTCTAGAGACTTGTTTTCAGTTTTTTTCAATAATTTACGCATTAAATCTGAACTCTGATTAAGGTTTCAGGATGTCTTACCACTATCATTCCATTATGTGCCTCCTAGAAGATAGTTGAACATTATTAATTGTAGTATCTTTATCAATAATGTTGATTACAGTATGTCACGTTAACAACTTATTATAAATTTGTGATGATTTGCTTTAATACAACTATCTCTGTTGAAACTACTACTACTAGTCTTGCTCTTTAGAGGTGGCAATATTATATACCACCTCCGAAGCCTTTTCGATTTTCTAACCGATCACCACATCCTTGTATATAAACATATCCTTACACCACAACTACCTCTCATCCATAAACCCTACATTGTTGAATTTATTTTCAATTTATTACATTATCAGAGCTTATAAGTACGGATTTTAGATTTACCTTGTCTGTTTTTGCGACCACCATCCCTATCTCCACTATACTTGAGCCCCTTTTTGATGGAATCTTCTGCCGAGCAGGCATCCACCTGTAATTACGACAGTAATACGTAATGCTAGTCATAGATGTAATGTACGGCAGTAATATGTAATGCTAGTCATACAGCATACTTTATAACAATGTTTCGTTCCATGTTGTATAAACAAAGATAATACTAAGAGTTGGTATGTGTACGAGAGTTAAGTATTGTACGAAACGGATGTAATAGTGTGCATTATATGAACCCAATAAATCTCATGTTGTTGGTTAAATCCTGATATGAGAATACTACAGTTGGCGACGAGGATGATAAATTAATCAGTCTTTAAGCTGGAGAATCAAATTTGGTAAGCTGTCAACAGAAGAATCGGTCTTAACTCTGTAAATAATGACAACCAATATTGAAGCACATGCTCTTGAACCGTTTGCTGTTCACGGAAAGAGGACACAACTCGCTACATCGTGGAGAAGATGGAAGAGGGCATTCCAATTTTATGTAAAAGGGAAAGGATTGGTGGATGGAGATCAAAAGAAATGTCTGTTTCTACATTTTGCAGGCAAGGATGTTCAGGATTTATTCGAAACTTAAGTAGATCCTGGTCCTGGCGAAGATGCTGAAAATGATCCTGCCACAGAATATGAAAAAGCTTTGAGAACGTTCATTTTGATCCAGACAACAATATTCCTTTTGAAAGGCATGTATTTAGAAAAATGGTGCAAGAACCTGATGAAACGGTCGATGAATTTGTTGCTAGGTTGAAAAGGCAAGCTGTATTCTGTGCATTTGAAGATAAAACGGATGAAAGCATTCGAGAACAAGTCATTGAAAAATGTTGAGATTTTGTGATTAGAAGAAAACTATTAGCCAAAGGAAATGACTTAACATTAGCTGGTTTGCAACAATTAGCTCGAAGTGTTGAAATGGTAGATCTACAATTGAAAAATTATGCTGGAAAAGATAATTCAAGCGTAAATATGAAGACTTTAGTGCAGAAAACCAAACTGTCAATCAAGTGTATCATAGTTCACGCAGACATCAAAGAGGAGGCGGAGCTAAATATAAAAATAGGTCACAGACTGTCAGAGATAATAAACCTGTTAACAGTAGTAGAAACTTTACATGCTACAGATGTGGAAAATTGATCATGGTTTTCAAGATGCAAATTGTCCTGTTAAAAACAGTACATGTGATAAATGTGGTAAATTTGGTCATTATGCAGTAGTCTGTAGATCTAAAGAAACAAGTAAGAAGAAAAACTGGAAGCCGAAATCAAGAATTAATCAAGTTGAAATAGAAGCTGAAGAAAATGGTAAATTTGGTGAAGAATCTGATGCTGACTTTGCATTCACAGTACAATTTGAAAATAATGATAAAAGTATGATAGAAATAAATATTGGTGGACTAAATTTAGATATGTCGATAGACCTGGTACAACATGTAATATTATTGATGAGAAAACATGGGAAGACATGAAGATGAAGAAAATTAAATGTACTTCACAGAAAGTAGAAAAGAAGATATATTCTTATGGGTCCAAAGTTCCATTGAAAACTGTAGGCAAATTTCAGACTTTGGTGAAATTTAGAGACAAATGTATGGTGAATTTGTGGTAAATTAAAGGTGTTGGCAGAGCATTATTAGGAAAGAAAACTGCTGAAGAACTGAATGTTTTAAGACTTGGTCCAGAGATAAATAGAATTACAAATGACAATATATTGGATCAGTATAGTGATTGTTTTGGTAAATTGGGAAAATTGAAAAACTATCAAGCTGAAATTCATATAGACCCTAGTGTTACATCCATAGCTCAAAAACCAAGAAGAGAACCATTTGGTCTCAGAAATAAAATTAAAGAGAAGATAGACGAGTTAATTAAATTAGATATTTTAGAAGAGGTTAAAGGTCCTACTCCATGGGTGAGTCCATTAGTGGTCGTACCGAAAGCTAATTCAGAGGAGATCAGACTATGTGTAGATATAAGACTGGCAAACAATGCAATAATACGTCAAAGGTTCCCGATACCTACAGTCGATGAAGTTTTACAGAATATGAATCGAAGTACGATATTCTCAAAATTGGATCTTCGAATGGGTATCATCAGTTGGAGTTAACAGAATCGTCTCGAAGTATCACAACATTCGCATCTCATTGTGGTTTATTCAGATATAAAAGATTTATGTTTGGGATTACCTCAGCACCTGAACTGTACCAACATGTTCTACAACAAGTGTTTGCTGGATGTGAAGGAGTACATAATATATCCGATGATTTGATAATACATGGTAAAAATCAAGAGGAACATGATGAAAGACTTATAAAAGCATTAGATGTTATTAGAGAAAATGGGCTTACTCTAAACAAAACTAAGTGTATGTTCAGTATGGATAAATTGATATTTATGGGACATGTTCTAAGTAAAAGAGGAATTGGTCCAACTGACGAAAAGGTTAAAGCTGTCACTCAAGCTAAAGAACCAACATCTGCAAGTGAAATAAGAAGTTTTCTAGGCTTAGTGAATTTCTGTGGAAGATATATTCCTAATCTGGCAACAGTGTCTGAACCTTTAAGAAACTTGACTCGGAAATCAGTAAAATTTGATTGGGGTTCA
The DNA here is from genome assembly GCA_030562195.1 of Nipponacmea schrenckii. Lineage (NCBI taxonomy): Eukaryota > Metazoa > Mollusca > Gastropoda > Lottiidae > Nipponacmea > Nipponacmea schrenckii. Next base: position 10,950,672 of record JAUJPP010000011.1, read on the forward strand.
CGTCAAAAGAAATCGTTTCATAAACTAAAAGAACTTTTAGCAAATACTGAAACATTGGCTTATTTTGATCCAGAAGCTGAGACGCAAGTGATTGCAGATGCAAGTCCGGTAGGTCTTGGTGCAGTATTAGTACAAATTCAAAATGGTGAGGCAAGAATAGTGTCATATGCAAGTCGTAGTTTATCTGATGTAGAAAGACGTTATAGCCAAACTGAAAAAGAAGCTTTAGGACTTGTGTGGGCGTGTGAAAGATTTCACGTATATATTTATGGTATTAAATTTTAATTATTGACTGACCATAAACCGTTGGAATTCATATATTCGAAACGTTCGAATCCATCAGCGAGAATAGAACGTTGGGTGTTAAGAATGCAACTTTTTTAAAGTTCGTTATATTCCGGGAAGTCAAAACATAGCAGACTATTTATCTAGAAGGTCGTGTGTATGTAAACCGCCTATGTTAAATCATGCTGAGGACTATATTAGATTTGTCGCAGTAAATTCTACACCTGAAGCCTTATCAATTCGTGATATTGAACGTGAATCTTACAAAGATGATGAAATTTCGATACTTAGAAAGTGTATTAGAAATAACAACTGGGAAAATTGTCCTGTACAGTTTAAATCTGTGCGAAATGAATTGACTGTATTAGGTAAACTTGTTTTAAGAGACACTAGAATAGTTGTTCCACACAGTTATAGGAAACGGGTTATAAATCTAGTGCATGAAGGACATCAAGGGATAGTTAAGTGTAAACAAAGAATTAGGTCAAAAGTATGGTGGCCCGGTGTTGACCATGAAATAGAGAAAAAGTGTAGAACTTGTCATCAATGTCAACTTGTTGGTCAAACTACACAACCTGAACCACTTCATAGTACAAAACTACCTACTAAACCCTGGCAAGACTTGGCAGCTGATATTTTAGGTCCCTTACCTACGAAGGCCGAGAGGGCTCATTCGAAATTCAAAATGCAAGATTCGAATTTCAAGATTCAAAATGCGAATTTCGAGATTCAAAATTTATGAAACCAATCAAACGAATCCAAAATATATATATTAGCCAATCAAATGTCATTATGTAATGATATTCAGTCAATGACATTGTACCTTCTTTACACTTGCGGACCACATTATAGTGCTTTGTGCTTTGGTAAGTATTTTTTTCTCCTTTTGCGAAAAATTTATGAATGAAACAGTTACTGCCAGCAAGAGGAAAGCTCAAGTTGTATGTATATATTACATTTAACAGACTATCTAGAGAATGAGACTACTTATGTTGATCAATTAATAGAAATGTATTGATAAATCGATATTTTGAATTCACGGTCAGCTCATCTCATCGATAATTTTTTAGGAATATGGTTTTGCCGAATTACACACCTGCATTAGTAGCTACTAGTGATGCCACAAGAGATGAATTAATTGAAGGATATATTAAGCAGACTTTGAGTAACAACGAGATCTTAATGTTCTTATTAATTATTCATGGGATTTCCATAAGCTTAGCCCAACTCAAACGTATACTAAGACGGCGAGGTTTGAAGCGAAATCGCAGCATTGAAACCCCTCTGGAAGTAATTGTGGATGCCATTTTGAGGATCATTGAAAATAGTGGTCAATGTTTAGGATACAGGACAATTTGGAAAAGACTTCTGTCTTTAGGCTTTCATATAAAGCGGGACAGAGTGATGGAAATGATTGCGATCCATGGTGCAATTGACGGGTTCTCAAGACGTATTTTGTGGCTTGAAGTTGGACCTAGTAATATTAATCCTGCGATTATTGCTAATTATTTTTTGGAAACCGTAAATCAATTAGGAGTATGTCCAAAGTTTTGTCGATCAGATCGTGGGACTGAAAATGGTGTTGTAGCAGATTTACAAACCCTCCTTAACAAACTGAATGGAAATGATGACAACTCTTTTATTTACGGAAAAAGTACATCAAATCAACGAATTGAAGCATGGTGGAGCATTTTACGTCGACAGGGTGCTGATTGGTGGATGGTATTCTTCAAGGCTATGCGTGATGGCAATGTATTTGTTGATGATGACCCACTCCATATTGAATGTATGCGATACTGCTTCATGAATGTTCTCCAGAGAGAACTTAATCAAGTAGCTATTCAATGGAGCCAACACAACATTCAAGTTAAGAAATGTTCCGATTGTCCGAAAGGGAAGCCTGATGTAATGTTTTTTATTCCTGATTTGTTTGACACTCAAGACTACAAGACACCATGTGACAGCCAAGTAATACAGCATTGTAAATCAGAATATGGAAAAGAAAAATCTCTATACGGTTGCTCAGAAGAATTCATCCAACTTGTTAATCTCCTTTGTCCGACAGCCTCGGTACCTTATCAAGTAGATGAGGCAACAAATCTATATGGACGGTTGATCAATGAAATTGAAAAATATGAAACAACAGCCTTTGAAGAAAAGTAATTCATTAAACACTTCTAAATAAAGGAAAATGTTATGTTACTTCACACACTGTATCTTAAGAAAAAGTAAAATAAAGCTTAATCAATGCAAAAAATTTTGTTTAATGTAACTTGGAAACAAAATTGAAGGAGCAGATATCCAAATTCAGTTTATTGTATGAGGGATAGTGATAAATCAATACTATTTCTTGTACAGTAACTGAAAGCTATATTTTATATGTATTTTGGCCATGTCAAAGGCAAAAACAAGTTGTGACACTGCATATACACAGGGAACTATCAGATTTTTACTATCAATTTGCTATCAAAAACTGTGGTTTAGATTGGTTCCACAAACCGCATGTCTCGTCTTAAGCACATCCATTAAATATATTTCTTAAAGCAAAATGACAACTAGAACTGTGAACAGCTCCGAGCGTGGCAACTATGCGTTATCCCATGGATTTCGAACATTTTGAAACTTCTAACCTGCTAGCTTTCATTTCCGGTACTTTTCAGCCTACAATTGTGGAACATGCGTAAAATTTCCGCTATATAGGCAATTTTTTCTACTATTAAGTTTCTACTATCAGTTCCTTATTAGATTTTTGTACATGGCTAAGATTTCGGTAGGATATTTACATAAATTCCAAACCAAACTTTAAGAAGGTAGGAAGATGACAATTTGTCATGAAATTTAAACTCTCTATATTCAAATTTAAACATTATTTTGTAACTCTGGTTGTAATTAACATAGAGAGAAAATTCAAGCTATGTGATAATTTGCTAATTCAAAGCTTTATAGAGAGACATTTTTTGAATTTGTATGCAAAAATTTTACAAAAAATATAAATAAATTCTATTAGGTTTCGGGAAAGGGAGGGATTGAATCTCCCAAATGTACAGGCCTAGGGTGGAACAAATATCTCATTGAGAAATTGGGATCTGGATCTGTTGGATGATTTTCTTCTCTTCTGATCTGAAATTAGAAAAAATAAAATAACTCGCCCGATGGGATTATTGCGTGGGAAATAAAATTTGTCACGCTTTGTTTTCGTTCGGATTATTTTTTTTGCGTGGCAAATAAAATTTGTCCCGCTTTGTTTTCGTTCGGATTATTTTTTTTTTTTTTTTTTTTTTTTTTTTGGGAAGCTCGCTAGCCCAAACGGAAAAAGATAGACTATTTCTGTTTTCACCAATGGTTTTTATATGGGCTGGAATCAAAAATGAATATCTAACATGAAATTTTCGCTAAACCGAAAGTGGCTAATTGCATAATATGCAAATAAGATTTCAAGCTAGCTCGGGCCCATAGTCGCATCGGTCTGAAATTTACAGGATATAGATAGATATGCAGCGCAATTAAAACTACTTCATCAAAACTTTTTGATCACTTCCGGTTTGGGCGTGGGGACTTCCGGTTTTTTCGTCTCATGTCGGGCGACCCTGCTTCCGATGTAATTCAAGATTCTAAACAAAATCAGTATATTTTAGCTATACTAAATGATTTTAATCCCCTGAGATGAAGAAAAATTAAATTGAATGTTGCGCATGCGCAGTTTTCAAAAATGGCAAATTTTATTAAAAATTTAATAAGTCCGCCAATTATTAACCGATTTTTATGATTTTGGTGTTTATCGATACCTTGATACTTTATCTAAAAAATGTTGGGAACAGAATTTTGATTTTCGAATTTGAATTTTTTTTATGCCCGTTCGAATTTTTCGAAAATTTAAAACTCTATATCTCGTGACCTTGACCTTAAATGACCTTGACATTTGAGATGTAGAATGTCATTGACCTCAGCTATCTATAGATGTGCTGATATTGCATGACAAATATTAACTTCCTGTTTTAGAGCCCACCGAAATCTGACTATTTTGCAATTTTGGATGGTTATGTTACACTTTCGGGCTCTAATGTTCGGATCGATCTGAAATTTACAGGATATAGATAGATACGCAACACAATTAAAAATATATCATCAAAATTTTTTGATCACTTCCGGTTTGGGCGTGGGGACTTCCGTTTTTTTTTTATCTCATTTCAGGCGACCCTATATCCCGTGTAATTCAAGAATGTAAGCAAAAACAGTACATTAGCTATACAAAATAATTTGCATCCCTCGAGAAGAAAAAAATTCCAATTGCTAATAAAATTTATTTATTTTTTTGTAAAATTTTTGCATACAAATTCAAAAAATATCTCTTTATAAAGCTGTGAATTAGCAAATTATTACATAGCTTGAATTTTCTCTCTATGTTAATTACAACCAAAGTTACAAAATAATGTTTAAATTTGAATATAGAGAGTTTAAATTTCATGACAAATTGACATCTTACTACCTACTTAAATTTTAGTTTGGAATTTATGTAAATATCCTACCGAAATCTTAGACATGTACAAAAATCTAATAAGGAACTGATAGTAGAAACTTATAGTAGAAAAAATTGCCTATATAGCGGAAAGTTTACGCTTACAATTGTAGGCTGAAAAGTACCGGAATTGAAAGCTAGCAGGTTAGAAGTTTCAAAATGTTCGAAATCCATGGGATAACGCACAGTTGCCACGCTCGGAGCTCTTCACAGTTCTAGTTTTTTTGTTTTTTTTTTTGCAGTGCGTTCTTCGAACGCACTGCTTTGTTTTCGAAATGACTATTTTTTTTTTTTTTTTTTTTTTTCGAATTTTACCTTCGATCGTTCTCTAAGAAGGCAACTAGCTATAAACTTCCTGTTACTGTTTATTATTCAAACTGCGAGACTACCATCAGGTGAATGTAAAATGACGTCATTTAGGCCAACCGGAAACGAGCTGTGGACAATGGCGTTATTTTGGTTTTTGCTCGTTATTACCTCTATATTCCAAATTATTTTTACGAAACTTCTTTTGTTAGCTTCTTTAAACTGCTAGCTACTTAACTGCAGTTTAAAACTGCTAGCTTCATTACTTTTGTAGCTGAGTTTTTTTAATTTCAATTTTTGCTTTTTTTTCAACTTCTACAATTTTATTCCCATCCACTTGAAAACTTATAGGTAGATAGAAACTTTTAATGCGATCAAAAATCGTTATTCAAATTTTCGACATCACTTCCGGTTTCGAAGTTATTCGCTTTTGAAATTTAAAAAATAATTTCCGGAATTCTCAAGATATTTCAAAAATTATTTTTGCAATATGCTAGGAATAGTCATACAAAAAAAACGAAGACGAAAAAATCCGGACCGGAAGCAAACAATAAGCCGCCATATTGAAATGTCAAACTTTTGTAAAATTCAAAATGGGGCCACAGGGGATAATGCGATTTTCGTTATTTTTTCATATCTAATGACTAGAGTCGATTGCGCAACTTTATTTGGGAGCGGATTTTTGAATTTTTATTTTGATTTTCTTTTATTTCCATTTTAATATTTTTGGTAATGTCCAAAATTTTGAAGGCCCATATTTCGTGACCTTGACATTTGGTGACCTTGTGACCTGTACACGATTTATTGCCCTTGGTGATATCTATCCACTGATATATTCATTTGTGTTGTCCGATGATTACTTCCGGTTTTATAGCCGATTGAAATTTGTGATTTTTATTTTAAAAGAGCTCTGTCACGTGAACTTATTCATAAATAACAAAAATTCCTATTTAATCTTATTCCTGTTTATATGGTCTTTGTAATGATATATAAAACCACATATTTTCACCGAAATTGCGCTTTTTAGTATTTGAAAATGTTCTATTTTCTTCCCTACTAACTGTGCGTAATTTGCTTTAATTCGAAATGGGAACTGTGGAGATGTCCCGATTCGTGTAATTTTGATGTCTATAGAATGTAATATCGATTCCTGAATTATATTTGGAAACTGATTTTTGTATTTTGATTTTGATTTTGATATTTTTACTGATAGTAATACATAAAAACTTCAAATGGTCGTTTATTGTAACCTTGACCTTTGGTGACCTTGTGAGCTGAACAAATGTGATAGCTCTCGATAAGATCTAAACATTGATATATTATATTTTATTGCACGATTTATACTTTTTGTTTAATCACCATTTGAAAATTGCGAATTTCATCGTTCAAAGCTGTTTACTGAACTATGCGTTTGGGCGATCTACATGACACGAGTTTCAGCGAACCGATTATGCTTTGAAATAAAACGACCTATACGCTGTACAATAACGTTACTGTTCTACGGATACCTTGTGGGGCAGTTTTAAAGCGTATATCAAAACGGCTACGCACTGCGTCAGAACCTCGCGAAGCCTGGGGATCTATTTTTTTTTTTTTTTGGGAAGCTCGCTAGCCCAAACACAAAAAGATAGACTATTTCTGTTTTCACCAATGGTTTTTATATGGGCTGGAATCAAAAATGAATATCTAACATGAAATTTTCGCTAAACCGAAAGTGGCTAATTGCATAATATGCAAATAAGATTTCAAGCTAGCTCGGGCCCTAATAGTCGCATCGGTCTGAAATTTACAGGATATAGATAGATAGGCAGCGCAATTAAAACTACATCATCAAAATTTTTTGATCACTTCCGGTTTGGGCGTGGGGACTTCCGGTTTTTTCGTGTCATGTCGGGCGACCCTGCTTCCGATGTAATTCAAGATTCTAAACAAAATCAGTATATTTAAGCTATACTAAATGATTTTAATCCCCTGAGATGAAGAAAAATTAAATTGAATGTTGCGCATGCGCAGTTTTCAAAAATGGCAAATTTTCTTAAAAATTTAATAAGTCCGCCAATTATTAACCGATTTTTATGATTTTGGTGTCTATCGAAACCTTGATACTTTATCTAAAAAATGTTGGGAACAGAATTTTGATTTTCGAATTTGAATTTTTTTTATGCCCGTTCGAATTTTTCGAAAATTTAAAACTCTGTATCTCGTGACCTTGACCTTAAATGACCTTGAAATTTGAGATGTAGAATGTCATTGACCTCAGCTGTCTATAGATGTGCTGATATTGCATGACAAATATTAACTTCCGGTTTTATAGCCCACCGAAATCTGACTTTTTTGCAATTTTGGACGGTTATGTTACATTTTCGGGCTCTAATGTTCGGATCGATCTGAAATTTACAGGATATAGATAGATACGCAACACAATTAAAAATATATCATCAAAATTTTTTGATCACTTACGGTTTGGGCGTGGGGACTTCCGTTTTTTTTTTATCTCATTTCAGGCGACCCTACATCCCGTGTAATTCAAGAATGTAAGCAAAAACAGTACATTAGCTATACAAAATAATTTGCATCCCTCGAAATTCCAATTGCTAATAAAATTTATTGCGTGGCAAATAAAATTTGTCACGCTTTGTTTTCGGTGGGCTATAAAACCGGAAGTTAATATTTGTCATGCAATATCAGCACATCTATAGACAGCTGAGGTCAATGACATTCTACATCTCAAATGTCAAGGTCATTTTAGGTCAAGGTCACAAGATATAGAGTTTTAAATTTTCGAAAAATTCGAACGGGCATAAAAAAAATTCAAATTCGAAAATCAAAATTCTGTTCCCAACATTTTTTAGATAAAGTATCAAGGTTTCGATAAACATCAAAATCATAAAAATCGGTTAATAATTGGCGGACTTATTAAATTTTTAAGAAAATTTGCTATTTTTGAAAACTGCGCATGCGCAACATTCAATTTAATTTTTCTTCATCTCAGGGGATTAAAATCATTTAGTATGGCTAAAATATACTGATTTTGTTTAGAATCTTGAATTACATCGGAAGCAGGGTCGCCCGACATGAGACGAAAAAACCGGAAGTTCCCACGCCCAAACCGGAAGTGATCAAAACATTTTGATGATGTAGTTTTAATTGCGCTGCCTATCTATCAGACCGATCCGACTATTAGGGCCCTGAGCTAGCTTGAAATCTTATTTGCATATTATGCAATTAGCCACTTTCGGGTTAGCGAAAATTTCATGTTAGATATTCATTTTTGATTCCAGGCCATATAAAAACCATTGGTGAAAACAAAAATAGTCTATCTTTTTCCGTTTGGGCTAACGAGCTTCCCCAAAAAAAAAAAAAATAATCCGAACGAAAACAAGGCGTGACAATTTTTTTTTGCCACGCAATAATAGCATAGCATATGCAAATAAGAAAATACAAATAACTACAGTAACTCCTTAAAGCTGTCGTAAAGGGACAAAACCCATTACATGTAATTTGATTCTTTTTAAAAATAATCTGACTTGTGTGGGGTCACAAAGTTGATCACCCACCGAGGTCAGAAGTCTGTGACTTGTCAAGTTAGTCAGGCGTGACAAGTTACCGACCTCTTTGGGAGATCACCTTTGTGAACCCCCCACAGGTCAGATTATCTTTAAAAACATTAAATAACGGCGTTTTAGTCCCTTTACGATAGCATGAACAAAATTATTTCTTGTATTATGTAAGTAAACAAAATCTTTAAAAATACTATTTGAAGATATTTTCAATTAAACTGAATACATCATCACAACACACATTAACTTATGAATGTAGGCTAAACCCAATTTCTTAGACTGACAAAAATTTAACAGATTCTAAAACAATTTAAAGTTTGCAGGATTTTATCAGAAGTTTTTATCAGAATTGTCAAGCGTCGATATATAATTTGCTAATTCATGAATAGTTGGACGCTCGTTTTGTGAATAATCAAGACATCTGCTAATATACTGCATGAACTCCCTTGGTAGCGAAAAAAAGAAATGACCGGATAATGGAGAGACCCTCTTCCTCATTTTTTTCTGTATTTCTTTTATAGCATCATTATCATCATCAACCAACCAAGCATCTTCTTCCGAAAGAAATTCAACTAAGGTGATTCCTAATGACTAAATATCCGAGGCTGGACTTGTTTTCGCATCATACAGTAAACATTCCGGAGCCATATATCCTGGGGAACCACATCCAATTGCAGATTTAGTGGTGCTTGCAGCGGCTACAGATTTTAGTCTACTGACTCCCATATCACACAGTTTTGTAGTAAAACATCCCTTTTTGATCAAAATATTACTAGGTTTTATATCTTGGTGAAGAACTTGTGGAACTAATGTATGTAAATAGGATACTCCAAGAATAAATTGCCTTATTATTGACAATTTCTTTGTAAAATTCAAATTCATAATAATCTTGGTTTGCTCATCAAAAATCGCATCCTCCATGTTACAGCCATTGATGTACTCAAGATATACAGCTGTTTCTGCCTAGGCAACAGCCATAAATTGAACAATCTGTGGATGCTGAAGTTTGGAACTTATCTCAATTTCTTTTTCGATCAGTCGTAGCATCGTCTTTTTAGTTCGTTTGCTTTTTGCAATGGACTTTACAGCAACATCAGAGCCAGCCCAATTACCTTTATAGACGGTGCCAAAAGCTCCGTGTCCTAAAGTTACTGATGTTTAGATCTTTTACCTCAATTTCTGGAACTGCAAAACAAGCCCCTTTTACACACGCACAGTATGGAGTTTCAGTCACTGCGTCTTCTTTTTGCTTTAGAGAGTTTGGTAAATCTTCATTTCTTTCAACAAGTGACAAAATCTGAATAGGTTTTGACGTTTCACTACAGGATGCAGAAGTAACTTTACAGAAGTACACCCCAGGATCTGCAATAACGACTAGGCACAATTGCTCTCCACTAAAAAGGAATTCGTTATCTTTGTACCATTCATAGAGCACTTAATCATGGTTAGTTACAATACCCACGATAAGTTTGTCATCATCAAATCCCCAAATTTCTTCTGGGCCATGAACGATAAGGTCTTGATTTGAATTCGACGATGGGAAACTTCGAAACCTTTTACGATCAATCCCAAACTCTATTTCAAGGAAACATTTATCTCCAATATCTTTACGACCCACGAAAAATTGATTCAAGCAAGGCATGTAGTAGGGATTTTCTGAACATAATGGGTCATCAAAAGAAGAGATATCTTTACATTGATCTATTGAGAAACATTTGATAGCGCTAACTTCCCCAGTGTACAGTGAAATTTTTTCACACAAATTGATAAGTCTGTTTTTGATAACCTGTCCATCTGAGTCAATGGGTGCTAGCTGCATGTTAGGTTTAAGGATTTGATTCTCGTTCTCAAGATCTAAAAAGGAAAGTTTTTTTGTTTTATTATCTGGGTTAATTGAATCTGAAAACTGTTTTAGATTTCATTGAAACTAAATCGTCCGGAACATTAAAAGCCTTTGTCATTAAATAGAAAATTGTTCTTGAAAGCTGTAAACCATTATGTCTTAGGTAACTACCCAGACAAGGTCGCGAATCTGACTTTCCCTGAAAAGATTCTATCTGCTCGCCTGTGCTATCAGCAAGGAAGATGTCCATTTCATCAGCGTTCCCGTCAATAATAGGTTTTACTTCAATATCAAGTGTGTCCAATGGCATAGCTCGGATACCTCCACCATTCTTCTGGAATATCTGTGTGTATTTTTCGTGTTTGAAATGTTGCCAGCCTATTCTAATTTTTGGATTTTTGCTTCTTGTGAAAGATGTTTTGGTATCACTGCTTGTTAACGAATTAACTTCCTGTAAGAATAAAGATTTTGCTAATGAAACCACCGAAATATATCAGTAATATCTAACTATATCAAATCACGTTAACTGGGAACTAAAATAAAATAATTCAAACATTTCTGCAGTCCAACTTACCATTAAATCAATTTCAGCCAACCATTGTTTCGTAACAATGAAGTAGGTGATATAGTAGTAGTATGATATAAAATAATTTTCTATACAAATTTAATTTGATACCTGTTTCCTTTCAGTGGAAGGTGTTTTCCTTTTTTGCCGAATGTTTTGTATAATATTCCTAATCTGGTTTCGTTTATCACATTCAGAAAGGCTGGAATCACTGGAACCTAAACATAATACATACAAGAATTCAACTCCAGTTTATGTGCTTATTTACTTTTAGACCGATGAGATTCGACAATTTTTGACAATTGATAGCCAAAATAAAAATAATAATTTTGCTTTCTAAAGTATCTCTCATAATCACGTCTCATTATACATTAAATCATTCAGTTAACAAATGGAAAAATATACCTTCCACAACATAATAATTCCTTCCTTTCTTTGTCCATCCACCTATTGGCGTATCGGAGAGAAAAACGTCAAAAAAATTTTCCAATGTACCTTTTGAAAAATGAAATATAATAGGCCTATCTCAACTCGCGCTCAGGAAATGTTTCAAATAGGTCATAAACAATGATAATTTTCTTTTAAATATATGATGATCCACGAAACTTTATAGTACTTAAGATTTACTTACCTAATTCAGACAATTTAAAGTCACCCTCGTTGAAAAGAAAAGTAAATTCAATATTATTGCCATGAACTTTTACTTTTTCCGCCATTTTTATTAGTTATTAGCTTTCTGCAATCTGATTGGTTACTGTAAATTTTGAATTTCGTATTTCGTATCTCGAGTTTCGTATTCCGAAATTCGAATCTTGCATTTTGAATTTCGAATGAGCCTTCTCGGCTTTCGTACTTACCAGATGGAAAATCAGTCTTAGTAGTGGTAGATTATTACAGTGGATTATTATGAAGTGAAAATAATGAAGACTGTTACGTCTAAAACTATAATAGATTCTATGGATGATATGTTTACAACTCATGGATATCCTGTTACTTTAAAAACAGATAATGGATCCGTGTTTGTGTCAGATGAATTTGAACGCTATTTGGAAACTGATTCAATAGTGCATAGGAAGTCTACTCCTTATTGGCCTCAAGCAAATGGGGAAGTTGAGAGACAAAGCAGATCTCTAATGAAATATTTGAAAACTGTTCATTCTGAAGGAAATTGGAAAAATGTTCAACAGGAACTTAATAAATTTTTGATTGCGTATAGATCCACACCACATTCAACAACTGGTATTAGTCCTGCTGAATTGCTGTATAATAGAAAGATTAAAACTAAGATTCCTGAAATCAATATGGATAGAATTTTGGATAATTCGAATATTTTGGATCGCGATATGGAAATGAAGCAAAAAGTGAAAGATTATGCAGATAAACATAGAAATGTTAAAATTTGTGATATTCAAATTGGTGATAAAGTGTTAGTATTACAAAAACGTTTAAATAAGTTTTCTACAAAGTTTGAAAATGCTATTTATGAAGTTATTGAGAAATTCGGTTCTCAAGTTATTGTGGGAAATTGTGAAACTGGTGTTGAATACACTAGAAATATAAATCATGTGAGAAAATATTTGGAAGTAAATGATGATTTAAATTCTGAGGAAAAGGAAGAGAATGTGAATAGAAATCGAAATGTGAATAGAAATCAGAATGTGAATCAAAATGTGAATAGAAATGAAAATATGATTCATAATAAAAATCGTGATCATAATCAAAATGTTGCTCCGTATCGTGAAATAACAAATCGTGAAACTGTTAATCGTGGAAATTTAAATCGCGAAAACAGAAACTTAGGTCGTGAAAATCAAAGTGGATTTAATCATATTCGAAATGGAAATAGTCACAATAGGAATGGCCAAACTAATCATTATGGAAAATTAAACAGAGACAGTTAGGACAATCCAATTAGAACTATCTGCTAGAAAAAGAATTGATCATAAAAGTGTTGTTAATGATTGCTGTAATTTTGAAAATGTTCTGAATGATAATGTTCTTGACAATCCTTCAAATGTCTTAACTCATGATAACAATGATCATAATATTGATATACCTATTGATGATATTATACTAGTGAAAGTAATAGTGAATCTTTAAATGTTAATAAGCATAGTAATATTAGTAGAGGTAGACAAGGTAAGACAAGATTACCAAAGTATCTAAATGATTATGAGCTCTATAAAGCTGTTTGGTTAAATTATGCTTAGGTTAAAGCATTGCATCTCTTATTTTATAGATAACTACAATGTTTATTTGAAGTATGGTTTATTGCAAAGTTATAATTTTAGATGGCTGAAATTCTGAAAAAGGGAGGGATGTAATGTACGGCAGTAATACGTATTGCTAGTCATACAGCATACTTTATAACAATGTTTCGTTTCATATTGTATTAACATATATAATACTAAGAGTTGGTATGTGTACGAGAGTTTAAGTATTGTACGAAACCGATGTAATGGTGTGCATTATATGAACCCAATAAATCTCATAACTTTAATGTTGTTGGTTAAATCCTGATATGAGAATACTACACCACCCCCTGTTTCTTACAAGCAGCTGAAGTACGCAAACAATAACATATTACAATCCTGGACTGTTTCATCCTACTACTACTTTACTTTCGCTACTTTACACAAATAACATTTACCCCTCGATTTAAAACTTTACATGTCAGTATTTTATATATTACGTATATATCTGAAGAACGGGAAAATTTTTCCAATCTTTCCCTTTCCAAATTTGTTCAAAAGGAATATATATTTCATTTGATTTTAAAGACCCTTTTTTAAAATTCGATTTTGTTTTCCAGCCAATAATAACATAATCAAATCGAGATCGAGAACTTTAGATACGCAGAGCATATAGTTTACGATACCGTTCAGGTTGGAAAAGAAACTTATCATCGTTTTGGCTAAGGAGGTGTCACCGAATGCCATCTTTTCCCCTCTCCCCTTCCAATTAAACTTCATTGCCAATTTTGTTGTTATTATTGACGACATCATTCTTCGGCGGATGTCTGGCTTTGATGTTCCGCCAATACTTACAAGATACTTGATCTTAAACAAAAACCAGAAGATAGCTTGCCAGGCAAGGTAATATACGCCCACTGGCAGCATTTATTTCAAATAAAAACTTTTAAATATGGTTACAATAAGTGGAATAAAATATTCAACCTTCCACTATATATTTTTTCTAGGGTCTCTAGTTTCATTAAAAACTGTCAAGAATTGTACCTAATAACAACTCATTAAATATTTTTCGGTATTTTTATGATTTGCAATAGGGTTCACCCTTAATAATATTTTGATATTTTTAATTCTTAAGAAGGCTCATCCTTGGTTGATATTAAACAATTTCAGCGAAAAAATGAATGTTTGGAGTGTTCACAAGCCAAAAAGTTTTTGAAAACAGGCGCAATAACTGACCGTTAATATTTTTCGATTCATCTGGGTTTATCCTTGTGAAAAAACAAATACTAAAGCCAAGTTTCATCAAAATCCATTCAAAATTATTCTTTCTAGAGTGTTTACGAGTTAAATAAAACGCGTTTTCAAAAACGGGGCAATAACTTGTACTAAATATTTTTCGATTTTCAATAGGATTCATCCTGGGGAGAAAACAAATACTCAAGCCAAGTTTCATCAAAATCCATTTAAAATTGTTCTTTCTAGAGTGTTTACAAGCTAAAATTGAACGCGTTTTCAGAACAAGGGCTATAACTGACACTAAATATATTTCAATTTATTTGATTTAAAATAGGGTTCATCCTTGGGTAAAAACAAATACTCAAGCCAAGTTTAATCAAAATCCATTAAGAAATTGTTCTAGAGTGTTAACAAGCTAAAATTGAACACGTTTTCAAGAACAAAAGCAGTAACTCATACTAAAAATTTTTTCGATTTCGCTGATTTTCAATAGGGTTTATCCTTGAGTTATAACATACTCTCACACCAAGTTTCATCGAAAACGGTCAAGAATTGTGCCATGTAGAGTGTTTACGAGAAAAAATCGAACGCGTTTAAAAGAACAAGGGCAATAATTCATATTAGATATATTTTAATATTTTTAATTTTCAATAGGGCTCATCCCTGGAGATAACAAACAGTTTCAGTGAGTTTTGTCAACATTGGTCATGAATTGTACCTTCTAGAGTGTTTATTAGCCAAAAAGTTAAATGCGTTTTCAAACACAAGGGCAATAACTGACACTAAATATATTTCGATTTATTTTATTTTCAATAAGGTTCATCCTTGGGTAAAAACAAATACTCAAGCCAAGTTTTATCAAAATCAATTAAGAATTGTTTTTTCTAGAGTGTTTACAAGCTAAAACTGAACGCGTATTCAAAAACAAGGGCAATAACTGAAACTAAATATTTTTCGATTTAACTGAATTTCAATAGGGTTCATCCTTAGATGATTACAAATACTCATGCCAATTACTTCAGAATTGCTCAAGAATTGTGACTTGTAGAGTGTTTACAAGGCAAAAATCCAACACATTTTATAGAACAAGGGCAATAATTCGTATCAAATATATTTCGATATTTTCTATTTTCAAAAGGGTTCATCCTTGGGTGATATTAAACAATTTCAACAAGTTTTGTCAAAATCGGTCAATAACTGTGCTTTGTAGAGTGTTTTTAAGCCAAAAATTGAACGCGTTTTCAAAAACAAGGGCAATAACTGATATTCATTTTTTTTCGATTTTTCTGGTTTTCAATAGACTTCATCCTTGGGTGATAACAAATACTCAAGCCAAATTTCATCAAAATCCATTAAGAATTGTTTTCTCAAGAGTGTTTACAAGCTAAAATTGAACGCGTTTTCAAGAACAAGGGCAATAACTCATACGAAATGTTTTTCGATTTCGCTGATTTTCAATAGGGTTTATCCTTTAGTTATAACATACTCTGACACCAAGTTTCATCAAAATCAGGCAAGAATTGCATATTGTGTTTACGAGCCATTCAAGAACAAGGGCAAAAACTCATACTAAATTTTTTTCCGATTTCGCTGATTTTAAATAGGGTTCATCCTGGAGTGATCATAAACACTCATATAAAGTTTCAATTAAATCCGTCAAGAATTGCACCTTCTAGAGTGTTTACGAGCAATTGTGGACGGACGGATTTAAAGTTGTTCGTTTATTTTATATTAAAACGTCTTGTAACTTCTTGTCCCTTTAATTCCTCACATTTATTCTGAACCTGGAACGTACGCTGGTGGGTTTGAGTTGTGCGGGAGCAGCGCCGCCACTTTCCCCCCTGCTACATATTTTGGCGAGCTTGCCAGGATGCTGTAATTTTGTAAGGCGTTAGGGGAGAGGTATGGGTTAAATATCTAGGTTAGGTTTAGGGTTTTATTTTGTTTGTCATTGTGAAGTTTATGTATTAAGTTCAAGGTTTTCGACATGGATAAATTTCCCTGGTGTGATGGTGCTCAGGGTCAAAGTGGTGATTCAGATAGCAATACTGTTGTAAGTGCCAGTTTTGATTCTATTATTCCAATAAGTAGGTCAAATGATAGGATTGCACCAATTTTCAGAAGTACCCCAGAATACTCTTTGGACAAGGTAGGAACGAATATGATAATTTGGAATACGAAATGTGCCCGATTGAATATTACAGTAGGTCTAGGGTAGGATTTCGACAAGGGGATAATGAGAATGGTCGTAGGTTTCCGGACGCTGTTAGGGAGCCAGGATATCATGTTGTCACATTCAAAGCCTCGATATATGACCACATCTACCCAGTCGACGTATAGCTATCCTAAGTTTGTAAAAGCACCATTGATGACTGAACGCATAGGTTATGAGAAGTCTAACGTAGGGAACATAAGGTCAGGATATTGTGCTGTTGAAGGTCCTTCAGTTGGTCGAAATGTCGAGATACAGAGACGTACTATGTCTAGAAGGGAAAAAGAACCGGAAAAATTTGATGGGGTTAAAACGGATTGGACAGATTTTATCATTCAATTTGAAAGAGTTTCTGATTGGCACCAATGGGATGATTTTGAAAGGGCTCAACAGCTGGTCATGTGCTTAAGGGGTACAGCTTTGAGGTTGTTAAGTACGCTTACCTCAGCACAGCTCGATAATTACGATGAAGTCAAGTTAGCTTTAGAACGTAGATTTAATCCGGGTCACAGACTTGTTGCTCATCGAGTTGAATATAGAAACAGGAGGCGTTACCGTGACGAATCAGTGGCAGATTTTGGCTATGATTTGAAACGCTTGGCGTATAAAGCCTTCCCTAATTCTCAGTCTGAAAGTTTAGAAGTACATATTGTGGACCAATACATTCATGGGTTAGGAAATCATGAACTTAAAAGACATGTTCAGTTTTCGCATCCTCAAACCTTAGAGCAGGCAAATGGCGTCGCTATAGAATACGAGGCGTTTGAGGGTCCGGTTGATCGTAATCGTAAGACATTTTTTGAACATGATAGGGATATCAACGCTAGTTATGTACATAACCCTCGAGATAACAGAAGTGATGAGCAAAGATTTGATCGCAGAGGCGATGGCGGCCGTCCAAATGAAGGTTCACAATTTGAGAGACCGTCGCTATCCGCAAGTCCAACCTTTGACCTCTCACAAAAATATTGTTTGCTATTACTGTTCGGAGCAAGGTCATATCAAAGTAGATTGTCCTAGGTGGAAGGTTGTGCAAGAAACCAGGGAAGCTTTAAACCGGTAAGGACTGACACTGTCGCTACCACGACAGAGAAAAAGAGCAGCAAATTGGAAATCTTGCAACGGAAGTTAAGGTTTATATGCCTGTCTCGTTGGAATTACACAGGGATGAGGTTAGCAAATGTACTCTTGGTGTTCGTGCCAACGATGTTGGTAATATTACAGATAAAAGGAAAGTTATTGATAAAGGTGCTAATCAAGGGTCAAAAACTAGTGAGATAATGAAAAAGGAGGAATGTGGAAATGATGTTGAAATTTTGGATGAGAATGAAACCCAAGCTGTTATAGTAGAACGCTCATTTGCTCCGTGTCTATATGCTTCGGTAGATATACCCCAGTACAAAAGTTTGTCTATGTTAGTGGACACAGGTTCAACTTTTTCACTTTTTTCTTTCGTCGATTATCTCAAGCTTCCTAATCGTCCACTTTTGTACGATACCAACGCAGTTCTAAGCACTGCGGATGGACGCCCTCTTTGGCCTGAAGGAATGCTTCGTTTGGAATTTGATGTTGCAAACATACGTTTTAGACATGATTTCCTAGTTGTTAATATGGAATTTAATGGTGTGTTAGGTATTGATTTCATTCTGAAGCATAAATATAATATTGATGTAAATGAGATGGCTCTGGTGCATGGTCAAGAACGCATTCCATTAACTCCACAAACTAAGGTTCCAACTTGTGCACTTGTTAAGCTGGCTAAAACTGTCAGGATACCTGCTATGTCTGAAAAGATTGTTCAGGGTATTGCTAGTGAGGATGTAGGCACAGTTGCTATGTTGTTAGAACCTGAAGACTCATTGGTTAATAGGAAGTTGCTTTTGGCAAAATCGTTAGTTAATGGGAATAATATTAATATGTGTATTCTTAACATGAATAATAAGACTGTTGAACTTCCTGTGGATAGTGTAATAGGAAGGGTAGAGACAGTGACAGAGTTAAATAATATACACAGTGGTGGCAAATCTCCGTCCGAGGCTGTACCCGAACATTTGCAATTCCTGGTTGAAGAGACATCTGAAAATTTAGATAGTGAGGAGGTTGAGAGTCTGAAGAGGTTGATCATTGAATTTGAGGATGTTTTCATGGACTCTGGTGGTCAATTAGGTAAGACTAGTTTGGCAGAGCATACCATTGACACTGGAGACGCTCGTCCTATTAAGTTGCCTCCTAGAAGAGTTCCAACTCCAGTTCGACAGGTTGTTGAGAAGGAGATACAAAAAATGTTGGCAAACGACATTATAACTAAAAGTGACAGCCCTTGGAGTAGTCCTATTTGTTTGGTTAAGAAAAAGGATGGTAGTCATAGGTTCTGCGTTGATTTCAGAAAGCTTAACGAGGTCACGCGCAAAGACTCATACCCTTTACCTCAAATAAATCAAATGTTAGAAAGTTTAGGAGGAGCTAAATACTTTAGTACATTAGACTTGGCTAGTGGTTATTGGCAGATAAAACTGTCTGACGATGCTATTGAAAAGACTGCATTCACTACACATTGTGGATTGTATCAATTTAAAGTTATGCCATTTGGTCTTACAAATGCGCCAGCTACTTTTCAAAGATTGATGGAACTGGTTTTGAAAGGTCTTCAGTGGAAGCAATGTTTATGTTATATCGATGATATTATCATATTTGGTTGTGATTTTAATGCTGCCCTTGCGAATTTAAAGTTGGTTTTCGTTAGATTGCGTGATGCTAAGTTAAAACTTAAGCCCAGTAAATGTAAGTTGTTTCAGACGCAAGTAACATTTTTAGGGCATGTTGTGTCTGCTTCCGGTATTGAATGTGACCCTGAAAAAATAAAAGCTGTCAGTAAGTGGCCTGAGCCTGAAAATTTAAAGGATGTTAAATGTTTTCTTGGATTGTCAGGGTATTATAGGAAATTTATCGAAAATTATGCTGCTATCGCCAGTCCTTTAGTAAATTTAACTAGAAAGAATGTTTTAAAGAACTAAGGAGAAAATTGATTTCTCCCCCTGTATTAACGTTTCCAAACGAAACTGGTCTGTTTATTCTCGACACGGATGCTAGTGGTAAAGCGTTAGGTGCAGTCCTTTCTCAAGTACAAGTTGGGGAAGAGAGAGTTATTGTATACGCCAGTAAGACTTTGAATCGATCGCAAGGCAACTACTGTGTAACAAAACGTGAACTTTTGGCAATTATCACATTCATGAAACATTTTCATTATTATCTTTACGGTCGTAAGTTTTTGGTTCGCACTGATCACGCTACTCTTAAGTGGCTGCAGAATTTTAAAAATCCTGAGGGTATGCTAGCCAGATGGTTGACAACGCTGCAAACTTATAACTTTGAAATTGAATTACGTAAGGGTAAATTACATGGAAATGCTGACGCACTCCTCGGCTCCCAACTAAAAAATGCTCTAATAACCTCTGCACCGATTGTTCTGAAATATTCCCAGGTGGTGATTCATTAGGATTGACTGAGGAACTGGAAAGGGCAGGTTTAAGCCAGTCGCTCGACCAGTTCGACGATCAAGAAAATGTGTCTGGGGCAGTTGTCAATACGTTCATAAGCGATCAAAATTTACCTCATGATCCTAATTGGCTCCCTACCTATAATGTTCTTGAGATTCAGTATATGCAAAAGAATGATCCTGGAATTGGTGTCATTTATGAAAAATTTGCAGAATCTGGAGTTCGACCAGATAAATCTAAGGTGAAATCTTTTCAACATGAAGCTCGAGTGCTTTGGTCTCAATGGGATGCTTTAGTAATGAGGTCGAATATACTGTATCGGAAAGCTTTTAATGACCTTGATGGAGAATTTTTACAACTTGTTGCTCCTCAGGAGATCAGGGATAGTCTTTTTTCGGAATTACACGTTAACAAAATTGCAGGTCATTTTGGTCGAGATAGGACCCTTAATACCATTAAGCGTAGATTTTACTGGCCTGGGATGACCGCATCAATTAAAAGATGGTGCGAAACGTGTGATCTGTGTGCACGATGTAAACCTGGCCCGGGGATTGGAAAGTCACCCCTTAAGCAATTTCAATATGGTGCGGCCATGCAGTGTGTTGCCATTGATATCTTTGGTCCTTTACCTCTCACTAATGATGGAAATGAGTATATTATGGTTGTAGGGGATTATTATACCAAATGGGTGGAAGCTTTTGCCATAGTCAATCATACTGCTCTGACTGTCGCGGACAAATTGGTCACTGAGGTCATTTGTAGGTTTGGATGCCCAGCACAAATACACACTGATCAGGGTAGGGAGTTCGAGTCTGCTTTATTTTCGGAAATCTGTCGGAAACTGGACATCGACAAGACTCGTACTACTCCATACCATCCACAGTCGGATGGCTTAGTTGAACGGTTCAATCGTACATTGAAACAGATGCTTAAAATCTTCTGCAGTGAGCACCAAAATAATTGGGATGATTACCTTCCTTATCTGTTGATGGCATATCGGGGGACAGTCCATAATTCCACTGGTTGTTCGCCTAATTTACTTATGTTAGGTCGAGAATTGTCTTGTCCGGTTGATTTGATGTTTGGGTTACCACCAGATTATAATGAAGCTTGTACAATAGGATATGCAGAATGGCTGCAATCTGCTATGAATGCTTCTTTTGCTTTCGTTTTTGATAATTTGGGTTGTGCAGCTAGAAGACAGAAAAAGGGTTATGATAAAGACTTGAAATGTACTTCGTTTGAAGTAGGCAATTGGGTGTGGCGTTGGTATCCTCATAGTGCTAATACAAAACTATCTTTGGGATGGACAGAAATGGATTTACAACTTGAGGTGGATCCTGCAGAATTAAGGGAATTTCAGAATTCCTTAAGGGAAGAATTTCCTGATGGTGGTCTACGTTGTGGAGTTGTTGGGTGTGTAACAACGGATGTGATGAATAAAAGCCGATTCATGAAACATTGGAGAACGTACCATACCAGATATGTTGTCAAGTTTAAGTGCTGTCTTTGCAACTGGGGCTTCAACCAAAAATCTAAAGTAAGAAGACATATGAAAACACACCATGATAAGTTGGATGGTGGTTTTTCCTCAGAAGAGGTGATTAATACTAAATACATTGATCCCATTGATGTATTGCCACCTTTGAAATACGGTGCTGTCAGACGGATGAACCAGTCGTCTGGTTTGGTTGCGTCTTCCACAATGTCAAGAATGGAGGATGATTTCACCTTGTCCGTGGGGGAGGATGGAAAGGTAATGTTACAGAAGCCTGGTGATGATACAATAACCGATCCAGGTGATGAGATCGACCAGCTTGATTGGGATTTTGTATAAAATTATTTGTTATGTAAAATATTTTGTTTATTATTGTTCTCGCCCACTATTGTTTAGCAAGGGGGGAATGTAGTGGATTGGCTTTGTGTACGTCACTCACGTCAGTGATATTTACATGGGATTCCCTTGCTGTGTATTTTTAGACTTGGTCGAACTTGTTTTACATGACCGGGCTGTACTATTTAACTTTGTATGATGTATTACGCGACATAGCCTCGCATTCATAATTGTTATGAATCGTTATCCAATCAGAGCCGATGTTTGGCACGTGCATGTGCAAAATCGGAGTGTATAAAAGCCCTTCTGTAATGTTTGTTAGTCGGTCAGTCGGGGCGTTGCACAACAGTAAGTTATCTCCGAAAGGTGTATGGGAGTTTATTGACTCTGCACATAGATTCTTTGGTATTAACCTGCTGTGGACTGACTATGCCTGAGTTGTACGATGGGGAGTTCTAAGAATTCCGCTCCATTCACGCAACTCATGGAACCTTGTTAGGGTGTAGGGTTTGTTTGGTGTCGGGTTTTGTTATGATGTAGAGTTTTCTTTGTAGATGTTTGGTATGTAGAGTTGTTCGTTTATTTTATATTAAAACGTCTTGTAACTTCTTGTCCCTTTAATTCCTCACATTTCACAGTATTCTGAACCTGGAACTTACGCTGGTGGGTTTGAGTTGTGCGGGAGCAGCGCCGCCACTTTCCCCCCTGCTACAAGTCAAAGGTTTTACAACATTGGTATTAGAAGTTTTATGTTTTATCATCATTGGTATTAGCTATTGCAGTTTTGAATGAAATTCCCTGCCATACTATCAGATTTTTCTAAACGAAACTATAGCGATACAAGATAATACAGCAACCACCACAAAAATTTTCCTTAAAAAAAATATTAGCTAAACTCCCATATTTTAAGCTTGAGGTTTTTCAGATATTATGAACAAATATTTTTCTTTGTAGATGTTTGGTATGTAGAGTTGTTCGTTTATTTTATATTAAAACGTCTTGTAACTTCTTGTCCCTTTAATTCCTCACATTTCACAGTATTCTGAACCTGGAACTTACGCTGGTGGGTTTGAGTTGTGCGGGAGCAGCGCCGCCACTTTCCCCCCTGCTACAAGTCAAAGGTTTTACAACATTGGTATTAGAAGTTTTATGTTTTATCATCATTGGTATTAGCTATTGCAGTTTTGAATGAAATTCCCTGCCATACTATCAGATTTTTATAAACGAAACTATAGCGATACAAGATAATACAGCAACCACCACAAAAATTTTCCTTAAAAAAAAATATTAGCTAAACTCCCATATTTTAAGCTTGAGGTTTTTCAGATATTATGAACAAATATTTTTTTTTATTACAGCAGCTGTTTGCAATTTATAACACTCTGTATTAAACTTACAAATTTGTTTTGAATCCCTTTATCATTATTAATTTTTTTAATTCTGTTAGTGCATCCATCGAGGAGAAAGGGAATTCATTATCCAGTGATTCTTCCTCATTTATTATTACCGGTATCATTTTTAGCATTCTTGTAATCAATATTGAATTTCTTTTCACTATCTCTTTAACCTCTTGAAACTCTCTCAACAGCATAGCTCTATTAAGGCGGGCGTCCACTTGAGAGTTTTCTAGCACGAGTTCGCTCTCCGAGAGTAACTCGCGAGTGGAAGGTATTTTGCGAGCAACAGTTAGACAGTCACAACCAACTCTCGATATAACTGCTGAGAGCGATTTCTCTCAAGTGGAAGGGGGTCTCCTATAAAATGTCAGGTATTCTAACCCAACTGTCGATAGAACTGCAGCGAGTGATTTTCTGTCAAGTGGAAGGGAGTCTGCTACACAGGGGCGTAGCTACCGGGGGGGGGGTGTGGGGGGGGTCGGTAAAACGCGGAATCGGTCGGTAAAAAGGGGGGTCATGGATGGAACCGTCGGTAAAACGCGGAATCGATCGATTAAACCGATTAATTAACCTAAAAAGTCAAAACATTGAGTTGGTTATGATCGGTCGATAAAAGACGGCAAGGTGGGACCGTCGGTAAAACCAATTAACCTAAAAAGTAAAAACCTTGTGTTGGTTATGATTTTATCAGTAAATTGTCAACATTAAAAGTATTTTTTTTTTACTGAAACTACCGGAATCGGTCGGTATAAGTTGGTTATGACTGGAGTCTTCGGTAAAACCGATTGGTTAACCGATACCCTTTTTATTGGTAAGCTGTTCGTTATTTGAATTTGTCGGTAAAACGCGGAATTGGCCGATAGAAGAAGGTCATAGATGGAGCCGTCGGTAAAACCGATTTGTTAACCGAAAGAGTGAAAACCTTGTGTCTCTTAAGATGTTATCGGTAAACCGTTCGTCTACATTAAAGTGATTTTTACTAAACTTGTCGATAAAACGCGGAATCGGTCGATAATAGACGGTCATGGATGGGAAATAGAGCCTTCAGTAAAACCGATTGGCTGACCGAAAGTGTGGAAACCTTGTGTCAGTTATGATGTTATCGGAAAACTGTTCGTCTACATAAAAAGTGATTTTTACTGAACTTGTCGGTAAACCGCAGAATAGGTCGAAAAAGGCTATATAAAACATATGGTTGTCCGACGAAAATTGATAATTTTGACCGGTGGAAACGACTTCCAAAATCGCGTCAGATGTATTTTCCGGGTTTCCTAGTTTGTAAAATTTTCAGGGGGAGAACAGCCGAAACCAATCCCCCCCCCCCCATGTCGGTAAAACGCAGAATAGGTCGAAAAAGGACATAGAAAACATATGGTTTTCTGATGAAAATTGATAATTTGGACCAGTGGAAAAGACTTCCAAAATCGCGTCAGATGTATTCTCCGGGTTTCCAAGTATGTAAAATTTTCCGGGGAAGGACCCCCGAACCCCCCGCCACTGCAAGGGCCGAATACGAAGGCCTTTGGCCTGCAGGGCTTGCCTTGGAAAAATCACCTTTCAGTCCCCCCTCTCAGGCATATTCTAGATACACCCCTGATTGATATGGTTTTCTTAGGTTTAGGATTTGCTTTAACGATGGATTTCGTTCGTGTATAATGTATATACTTAAAAGTGCGAGTAAGTTATTTTTGCCCCGGGAAGAACACGTGTTCGTCGGTAAAACTTTGACGTTACACGTGTTCGTCGGTAAAACTTAGACGTTACACCCCCCAGTCAAAATGGTCACGCTACGCTCCTGCTGCTACAAACTATCGAATACAAATTTCTGTTTGAGAGTGCTCTCAAAGAATAGAACAGTGTTCTATTTCTGCGAGAACTGTCAGTTTTTATAAACAAGCCTGTCATATTTTTCACAACAAAATCAGTCTGAACTAGAATTGCTTACAGTTATGAACGTATTTCGAGAGCCTTAAAATATTATGTAGGCTAAATTTGCAATGACCTACATCTAGACAATATATTGAATATCATTTGACCTAGTTTTCAAAGTCATAAACTAATTAGGTCACACCTTCCGTAACGGTTAAAGATGGCGAAAATATGAAAATTATCAATTTTTGCTGTATTTAAGTAAACTTATCTCTATGAATTTTTTAAGTAAACCAAATTATAAAAATACCTACTCGTAGACATTATATTGAATATTATTTGACCTAATTTTCAAGGTCATAGATTAAGTGGGTAACACCTTTCGTAGCCGTTAAAGTGACCTTATTTTGAAAAAATCGAAATTTGAATAATTCGAAAAAAATACGAAATTTAAAAATCGGTCTCCAAGAAAAGGTAGATAATGATACAATGTATCTATGTGCTAATTTTCATCGAAATCGGTCTATCAATAGTGTCTGAATTTCGGCTTTAAGAATTGTAACGAAAATTCAAAATGGCGGCCGATATGGCAGCTTGACCTAATTATTTAGGTCAAATCAATTACTATTGACAAGTTATTTATAAAACAGTTTTCACTTTTCACCTAACAGTTATAGACCGGAAGTTACGTAATTATGTCATTTGAGGCTAAACCTGAAGTCGAATTTTATTTTTCAAAATTTTTCAAAAATTATAATCATATCGCTTATCAACTGGTAAAGTTTCAAAATTTTACCATTTACATTACACGAGAAATCACGGTCTGATATTTTTGATGATGACCCTTGAATATTGAATTGCAAACCGTGGGTAAAAGATTTAACCGAATTGCATAAAACCTATAATTGTAAGTTGACAAATACATTGAAGTTTTCAAATCTGATAAACCGATCGAAATCGAACTGAAAATAAACTTGCTAAAGCGAAAAAAACCTTCCGGTTTAGTTTTATTTGATAATAGAAATTATTCTAAGATCAACTGTAGATTTAGAATTTCTGTACCTTTTACCAGTTTGTCGGCAAACTCATCCAAGAATCGCAACAAAAAAAATATAATAATCGCGTGAAGAGATTGAGCACCTCATTACAGTATATGGAAGTCGTCCTGTGCTTTGGGATGTTCAATCGACTGAGTTTCGAGACAAGCAGAAAAAGAACAATGCATGGAAGACTTGGCCGAGTCAGTACAAAAAGACATTTCCTCGTTCAATCCAGGACCTAACCCAGACCTTGTGCACTCTTGTTTTCTTTTTCATCTTTCCATTGATTATAAATATAGCCGCAGCAATTCGTTTTTTCTTGGACAACATTTTCCAATTGTAAATCAAACACGCAATATGTCAGGCAACTCGCACGCCCTTCCCACGAGCAGCTCGCGAATGTAATTGACTCTCAGGTGGAAGGACACTTGAAAGTTTCTCGCGATAGTTGATAGCACAAACTCTCTGATAGTAACTCGCAATAAAATTTACTCTCAATCCCTCTCAAATGGAAGGAGCCCTGAAAGTTCTCTCGAGAGTAACTCGCGAAGACTAGCAGAATAAACTGTCAAGTGGAAGCCCGCCTTTAGACACATCTACAAAATTATTATAATAAACACAGACTTGACACAATAATAATAATTTAATAATAATAATAATAATAATGTATAATAATAATAATGTATAATAATAATAATGTATAGTAATAATCATAAAAATTATAATAATGGAAGATTCACGTGAGTCTTGATAGTATTTTTTGTAAAATTGTATAGGTAAAACTTGATATAAGATTAAAGGTGTAACTAAATAGTCCTGAAAAGGATTCGAGAATTAAAAATAAACGTTCCTTTAAAGATAAATTTTCATATTTTTTTTTAGAACTAGCAATTGAGGCACTGCGATTGTAAGCTGCAGAACGGCGAGAACTTCACCAAATATAGAGTTAACATTATAATAATGATAACTTTATTAAACACCCAGATGCACGGGGCAATCTTCCCTGAGATCTTTCTATAAAACTACAATAACATATTTACAAACCTACATACAACTACAATAACATATTGACAACAAAAACAAAAAACCAAAAAAAAAAACTACAATAACATATTTACAAAATGATAAAAAAAAAAAAAATACAATAACATATATATGGTTAAAAAGATGTATAGAAATAACCAGTCTCTGCATTCAAAGAATTGACAATGATTTAATTTTTGAACTAAGACTTCGAGTTTGCTTGTGACGTTAGACTAAGTCTTTAATTTAGATTATAAAGTACACAACACAAAACCTTCTCCTAAAAAAAAAGAAATCATTCTCTGGAAATTTCAATTTAACTGCCAAAAAGACATTTTTACAAACAATTCACAAAGGAAAGCGATTTTTCACAGGTAATAATTATGACATTATGTTTTTTATTTTGTGTATTTCTGTTTAATTTTTCGGATTTTAGTTTTTTAAGTTCCGGTTTTAATATCTTTCCAAATGTCGAGATTTAAACTTCTTGGAAACTGAATACAGCAATAAGCTCTTAAATAATATACTTTTCACAATTTTCTGAACGTTTTCATTTCTCAAGAGAGAAATAAAAAAGAAAACTAAATGATAAAATAACCATTGTATTGCAGTCTAAATAACAATCAATTTGAAGTATTTTTAGCAAATATAATAAACAACTAATATAATCATTCAGTTATTCATAACCAATTTATTCTTACACTTAATAAAACTTCTTTTTCATTTTGATTATAAACAAACTGTATTTAGAAACAAACAGATTTTATAATGGAAAAACACATACTAAGTTTCATGAAGAAAAGATAAAAAGATGCGTTGAAATACGCTCAATGGCAGCCATACTAAAGATTCGGTCCCCTCAATTTATTTTAGTTTAATTATTTATCTCGCCTAAAAATTATCCAATCATCACCAAAATCAATAGCAACCCTCTTTGTTATGCCATTTACCCACATACAAAAAAATAAAAAAGATCGGGTGAAAATTGTAGCCTGTAGAGTGAGTACAAGATGGTGACCCTCATTTCGCTAATTTACTCTTAAGTTTTATTCTATATCTCGGCCAAAATTTATCTTATCGTCACCAAAATAAATAGCAATCCTCTTTGTTATGCCATTAACCCACATACCAAAAATAAAAAAATAAAATTGTAGCCTGTTGAGTGAGTACAAGATGGTGACCCATCATTTCGCTAATTTTCACTTACCATTTTGCTATAGCTCGGCCAAATCCGATTATAACCAAAATCAATAGCGATCCTCTTCGCTATGCCATTAACCCACATACAAAAAATAGATCGAATGAAAATTGTAGCTTAGGGAGTGAGTACCGGACGGACGGACACAAAACCTCATTTAACCAAGCCCAGAAATTAATTGCCACAGCCAACCTAACCTTTCCTAGCTCCAAGATCATCTTCACATGTGTGCCTATCTCCAATAAAATCTCTAAGAAAGCGCAGCAGAATCTCAGACATTCAACGATATGATGATGAACTCCGACACTGAGAACGCAAAAATCCTGTCACCCTACGAAGAAAAATTCGAACCAGTTGATAATATTCATTGGTCTCCGGAAACAGCCAACAATATCTACTTGTTTTGGATACGCCAGCTTCAAGCACCGGGCAAGTCTTTAAACCAACTACTGGGGATAAAAATATTGAGTCGTTAACTTGAGCCGAAAAATTCTCACACCCCTCCAGCATTCAATCTTAGACCGTGGACTGAAATTTATTCCGACTCCTAAACTACCTAACCTTGATTATCTTCAACCGTCTATTGAACGATTTCAACGTAATCTCAGTTGCACATACTTTTTTCGAAACCACCCCCACGTGGTGCTAGAGCAATGTTTATTCCTAAATCCACGTGGAAACCACCTAAAACCGCCATCCATCCAGAAATATTAAACGTATTTACAAGTATGAATAACCAAATATCAAATCTTTCCATAACACACGAGAAGCCTAATCTCACACGAGTAGAACGTGAAGCGTTAAATTTACTTAAAAAAGAGGATAGCATTGTAATTAAAAAGAGTGACAAAGGTTCATGTTGCGTTATATTAAATAGGGAAGATTACATTTTAGAAGCCAGTTCAATTAAATAACCCTAAACACAATGCAATTTTACCGGAGCCAATTTTTAAAGAAGCATCTAATATGATAAACAATATTCTTGCCGATTTAGTTAAAACTAGTCATTTAAAACCGAAACAATATGACTATCTTTCTGCAAAACCTGATTGCCGTGAGATACACTTTGCCTAAAATCCATAAAAATCCTGCTAAGGATTGGTTTATGCCTAATATAATCCCTAATGGACGCCCCTTCATACGCAAACCTTTTCATGGCAGAGTGGGAACGTGAGGTATTACCCCTCTGTCCATTTGACCCACTTTTTATGGACGCTTTTTAGATGACGTTTTCTTGTTTGGATTTACTCCATGGAACAATTTTGGCAATTTTTAAAATTCTCAACAACCACCACCCGTCCATCGAACTAATGGCCAACGTCAGCCACAAAAGCGTTGATTTTCTCGATACCACTGTACTTAACCCTTTGAAGACTGGTGTAGTTCTAAAACAACACTATTCTAAACCAGACATAAAATTACAATGTTATACATTTTATCATTTTGTACCATATATGCATAGTATACAACATATTTACCAGTTAAATATATCCCCAAAAGGTTACTGGGTTCGAAAAGTCACGTGTCACTTGACATTGTCCAGAAGCCTAGGTCAAATGACATTTTCTCCACGGTCCTGATATCAACAAATTAAGGTATAGTTAATCTAAATTTTAACTTTTTCTAATGAAAATTATATATTATTGAAGATTTAGATTTTGTGCTTCTATGTATATAAACACACATTCTTTCTAATAATGTTACCATGGAGAAATAACCACATCAATGTTCGTGTTGTTTGTGAACAACATCCGTCAAATGTGGCAAAAAATGAATACTCTTATGTGCATGCATTGCAAGTATTTCATGCACTTTTACTAAGATTGGGTGAAAGCTTAGTCTTAAAACTTTTAACCCTTTTAAATACAAATAATTCTGATTTCAGATGCTACAGAAACAGGAACTGTCTAGGGACGAAGTTGTTAAAATCATATACCTACCCGAAGGTGATGTTTCAGATATTGGCGAACCATCTGATGATGAAGCTGATGGTTGGCTTTCGGACACTTCTGATGAGTCCTCTGTAGATTTAGAACCACAGAAACTATGTACAGTATGCAACGGTACGGAAAAGAACCTGGAACAAGTTCTAATCAAATTGAACAATTTATAGGGATACATATATTAATGGGTATATTCAACGTTCCTCAGTACAGAATATTTTGGGAAAATCCAACAAGATTTGCACCTATAGCTGATTTTATGTCCAGAACTGTATTCGATCGGCTACGAACCTCAATTCATTTTAATGACAATACACAGATGAAGCCCCGTGGTGATGTAGAGTATGACCGTCTTTTCAAGATCCGCCCTCTCATTGATAGCCTTCGAGAGAATATGAAGAAGACTGAGCCAGAAGAGAAACACAGCATCGATGAGCAAATGGTGCCTTTTAAGGGAAGAAGTCACATTAAGCAATACATGCCAAAAAAAACACATAAATGGGGATTTAAAATATTGACACGATGTGGTGTATCTGGTTTGATTTATGATTTTGAAGTTTATGTTGGTCAAGGTTCGGTTCCTGATAAAGGTCTAGGTGTATCTGGTGATGTTGTTGTCCGTCTGGTTGAAAGTCTGGATCCAACTTTTAACCATAAAGTGTATTTTGATAACTGGTTTACGTCGATGGATCTCATGGTTCGATTACAAGATATGGGGATTTGGGCAATTGTTACTGTTCGAAGAAACAGGCTCAAGGGATGCATAATGATGACTGACAAAGAACTTATGAGCACTGGCAGGGGTTCAATTGATTATCGAAGTGAACGAGAGGGTCGTTTTATAGCTGTTGAATGGGCTGACAACAAAGTTGTTAATCTTCTTTCTTCATTTTGTGGTGTTGAACCAATGTCTGAATGTAGGCGATGCAACATGATACAGTTCAAAGACCTGCTATTGTTGCTGAATATGTAAAATATATGGGTGGTGTGGATTTGTCGGATATGTTGATTGAATTGTACAGGATCAATATAAGAAGCAATCGTTGGTACCTTCGCCTGTTCTATTATTGTATTCGATACAGCAGTGAATAATGGTTGGCTATTGTACAGGCGCCACTGTTATCAACTTAACCAACCTCACATGATATTATTGCCTTTCCGGAGTCAAATTGATGATGCTCTTATGCTGGCTGGAAAGTCTAAGAAGCGAGGAACAGGCCGCCCACTTTCACCTCTGCTGCCCACCAAGAAATCGAAGTCAGCAGTACGTCCAGTGTATGATGTCAGATACGATCAGTCATTGGCCCCAGTATTCTCCACTTGCAGCAAACAGAGTTATGCGCCCCTTGTAGAGTTATCTTTCCTTGAATACGGGTAACGTCAAAGGCCTACTTTCGTTTTTAGTTTTAGCGGCGCGAAATTTTAAAGCTTCTTTAGGGATTTGTAAGACAAATGATGGATTTTAATGCAAACACAACAACAGAAGACATTCTTAATCTTAAAAAAAGTGAAATTCAAGAGTTTTTACGAAAACATAATGCTAAAATAAGTGGATCTAAGCAAGAATTAGCCTTGAGCGTTGGATACAAATCAAAATTTGTTTACACAACGGCAACAACAGTGCCCCGATAACCACGGTCTCGATAATGTTAATAAATCAACATCAAGCGAAGAAGCTGGCAAGGATGATCGGAAGATTCCTGATTATAAGGAAACTCTTAGTGGCTGGACTAGTAATTTGCAACATCTACCCAACATTTCACATAAAGATCTCGAATCTTATCTCCTTCACAGTAGTCATCGCACAAACGACAAACAAAAAATGAATTGTTATAGACAGTATGTCCGCGGTTTCAATTTCTATAAGGAAGGTTACATTCATAGTTTAATGGTCAATAAAGTGAACGAAAACTACGTTTTTATAAGATCTGAGTGTTTTCCTTCGATGAAAAAAGGTACCTACAGTCAGTGGATTCTGTGTAGAGTAGGCCAAGGCCTAATGGATAAAACACAG
Source organism: Nipponacmea schrenckii (assembly GCA_030562195.1). NCBI lineage: Eukaryota > Metazoa > Mollusca > Gastropoda > Lottiidae > Nipponacmea > Nipponacmea schrenckii. The sequence goes on from JAUJPP010000011.1 coordinate 10,983,202, forward strand.
ATTCTGAAAGCTGGTTGCACATGTCCTGCTGGATATGAGACACTGTATATTTTATTTCCTTTTTATCATATTTATTAAAAAAAAGAACGAAGTCGGGCTGCTTGAATAACGAGTATAGGCTTTAAGTATGTTGGCCGACAATTTACGGGGAATTACTTTTGTTTGAGTTAAACAAATCTGATAAAATAACTACAGAACATAGCTCGCAATTTAACTTCATCTACAAGTTGCTTTGTTTAGTGCCGTTTTTATCCCAATTTGCCGACATTACGACTTAAAACACAAGTGTTATCCCCTAAATTTTCTTTTTTTTCAGGCTAGGTGAGGGGTGTACGCATGTTGCCGGTCTGCTGTTTGCCATGGAGGACACACATAAGAGGCAAGAAGAAATTCCAGTAACTTCAAAACCTTGTCAGTGGAACAAACCTAGTAAACGGAAACGCACAAACGATACTGTTGACAAGATGGCATTTAAGAAATACGGAAAGCAGTCATGTGAGAAGAAGTTAGAGAAGGAATATCCGATTATTAACAATGATTCTTTTTTCAAATCGCTCACAGGTAAACTTGCAAAAAATGGCTCAAACTGCGCCTTGCTACATTTAGTTGAACCAGAACCAGATCATGTTCCGGTTGAAAGCGATTTAAATGTCGGGCTTTATGAAGTTGTAATTACTTCAGGTATTTTCCAAAGAAAACAGAATTCCTGCATTATATATCTAGGTGCTGATTACATGACAAATACGAAACCTCCTTATATTCCTCAATTGCTTAAAATTTATTAAAACGCAAATTTAAAGGGAAACTATCCTCTATTTAATCGATGATTCATCTAATAGATTGTGTTTTCCTCATCTCAACCCACCCAGCAAAAAAGATTTTTGATTTCTGTAACCCGAGTTATGCCCTTTAATTCGCGCAGGATGTGACGTCAATTCTGGTCTAGTCGCAAATACCCAGACGTAAATGAAAACTGCGCAAATCACAATCAGACTGGTCATTTACGTCTGGGTATTTGCGTCTAGACCAGAATTGACGTCACATCCCGTGTGAATTACAGGTCATTACTCGGGTTACAGAAATCAAATTTTATTGTTGATAGGTGGGTTGAGATGAGGAGTGCACAATCTATTAGATGAATCATCGAATATAGAGGATAGTTCCCCTTTAACCAAAATGTTGAATTGCACGTCAAATTCTTAGGCCAAAAATGTGTACTGTACAGAGAGTTTTTATGCATAAGTTTGAATGTGAAAATAAATAATTGTCAATTTCAGATGCATAATAATTATTAAAATAAAATCACAATTATGACACAATTTTATTTAGAATCTATACAACATAGTTAGTTTAAATAACATTCACAAACTGATTTTCATGACATTCACTGATGCTTATTTTACTAAAGGTGGGAGGAAATTTGTCAAAGCAGAACATATGAAGAAAATTTCATTTATCGAGTTGCTTAAACTCAGTGGAATGACTCCGTGCAATATTCGGAAGTTCTTAATTTGCTCCATCTTCCTTTCAACGTGAATCCTGGCTGATGCAATTCGCCTGGTAAGAGTGACTTCCTCTTTAGATAATTGTTGATCTAAAGAACAGAATTTTTATAATTAGGTGGGAGGTCGAAGTAGGGGGGGGGGGCAAAGCCGAGGTAGGCATAGAAACGCCACTGAGCCACGTCCATATTATTTAGATTGTAATTATAAAAGTACCTGTGAAATACTCTTGATACGTTCAGCAGAATCTCGTCACTTTTAGTATAATAACTCTCATCGGGTAAACAGCTTTCATTCTCTAAAAAAAAGAAAATGCACAAAAAATTAAATTCATCTGTTTTTTTACAGATCACTTACTCGCAGCAGGATTAAGAAAAATATTCCAAATTACATACACAATTAAAACTGTCAGTTCCATTGGCCAGTTTTCAGTAGGCCCATATTAAACGTTTTGAGTGCGAGCTCAACACACGGAAACCCCCACCCCCTTGTAGGCCCAGTATTTACAGATTTTGAATTTTGAATTTCTTATTTGATGCGATTTTGAAAGAGAATTGAATCAACTAACCCAATAGCCTAGTAGGCCTATGTCAATATTTTTCATTTTTGTTTATACACGTGCATATAGGCCTATACTGTAGTACACCCAGCTAGATCTAGCCCTTCTTAGCACTAAGTAATGAAATAATACATACCTTCCATTATTTCTTCGGTGTCTTGAGACCTGTAACTATTCTTTGTTGAACGTACATTCGTATCTTTTTGTGTTTTATGTGGTAGATAATGAGTGGGCACTTGTTTTTCCACGAACGACCATCCCCACCAGGAAAATGATCACTGCAAACGAACGTATTGCTAGTTGGACTGTAATTTTTCCTGTTGATGGCTCTTATCCAGGCTGATTTAAGAGTCTTGTCTTTAGGCAAACTATGAAGCCTAACAATTTTACCATACCGGCCGACTTTTCCGCTAAAATTGTGGCACTGGGCTATGGCACAGTAGTCTTTACCCATATTAACATTAAAACTTCGCGCCGCTAAAACTAAAAACGAAAGTAGCCCTTTGACGTTACCCGTATTCAAGGAAAGATAACTCTACAAGGGGCGCGTAACTCTGTTTGCTGCAAGTGGAGAATAATCAAGCACAGCTACGCTGCAAGTACTGTCCAAAAGGATACACACACTTTATTTGTAGCAAATGTAATTTGGGTCTCTGTTTGGTCAACAACCGAAATTGTTTTTTCTTATTCCATAATCGACCATAAATATATCTTAATTTCAAAATAGAGAAGAGAAACATGAAATCAAACCTGAACCATTCATATTTCCTGTATCAATCGATATTTCTTATATGAGCATTATTTTTACAGTGAAAATATGTTCACTAACTCCTTCGAAATTTAATAAACTAAAATGATGTTTAAGCTTTTTGTCTAAATGTTGTTGTATTTGAAAGAATATCATTTCATGTCACTCGCTTGTAAAACTCATACAAACGTAGAATATCTATCAGCCGAATATGTTGTCCAAAAAACGGCAAAATTGGGCAAAAACAATATGTAATCAAATCCATGAAAGGAAACTAGTTTAATGTTGACCTCTGTTAAGGCTATGTCCTTTTGAAATATATTACCACATCTGACCAATGTTGTTCAGGAACAACATTACACAGTTTCTATGGAAACCACGAAATTTTAAAAAAAAATATTCAAAATGATATTTTATACCGTTTCAACAGTTTCATACAACAGAATAATTTTTCATATCGGTATTTCATAATGTTGCCTTCAAAGGGTTAAAGGAGATTCCATTACAGAGACTAATAAATTAGATATTTAAGTATATTTCAAAGAAACCGACACTCATCAACTTTTGCATAAGAGCTCATTTCATCCAAAACATACTCTTTCTGGAATAATTAAGTCACAAGTTTTACGATTTCACCGAATTTGCACAAGGTCCTCAACCAAGCCTGTACGATTGTTTTCTCAAAACTGAAAGAGCGTGGATACGCTAAACGATTTTTACGAAACATAAAAAAAATTCAAGTTCAACTAAGAAAACAAACAACATGGAACATCCGGCGAGTATTTATTGATACGGTCTATATTATTTGCTATTGATCTACACAATATATTCTATGTCCTTTTTTTCATTCAAAATATATTGACGAAATGACAGTAACTGATTTTAGATCCCGGTCGCAGCATTTATGACAATTAAGTAGAAATCTTTTATGTTTTATAAATTGAAAATACATCTCTGTGTAAATCCCAACTTGATTAATCAACTCAACCTCTGCAAAGAGTGTAATGACTACCCTACTAGTACTCCGTGTTAAAAGCCTCCCTTGTTGTAAGACGTAACTATTTTTTGTGTTTATATTATGCCAATTTTTTTTTGAGTGGCAAATTACAAATTTGCCACTCTTTGTTTTCATTAAACTTTTTTTTTTCGAGAAGCTCCCTAGCCCAACTCGAAAATGGTATAGACATTTGGTTTGAAAAATACGATAAGATACGTACTGGAATAGAAAATGAATATATAAAACTAAAATTTTTACGCATCAGTAGTTAGTAATTGCATAATAATAAATGAATAATTGCATAACTTTGTTGCTAATTATCCGGTCGCTTTGAAAATTACAGAATATAGAGAAGTCGCCTATAGAAATAAAACCGCAAAATAAAAAAAATTTCTACCACTTCCGGTTCCTTCGTGAGAACTTCCGGTTTTTTAGAACCGCGTTGGGTCACCCAGCTTCCGGTGTATGTAAGACATCAGTACAAAAGCTATACATATATACTATCAGGCATAATTAGAACCCTTTTAAGATAAAAAAAATCCAAACCGGAAGTAATACTTTATGTGTCATCACAGAACGGTAACATTCAGCAAAATTTTAATAAGTCCGCTAATTTTTATCCGATTTGTCCGATTTTTGGTGTTTTTCGAAACCTTGTTACTTTATCTAAAACTTGTTGGGAATTTTTTTAATGCCCGATTGAATTTTTTTGAAAATTCAAAAGGCCAAATACAATGACCTTGATCTTCAATGACTTTTTTTCAAGTAGAATGTTCTTGACCTAAGCTATCCACACATTTGCCTATTATGATCGACAACAATTTTTTTGGTACCGCACAAAAATTTTAGGAGGAAATATTATTTGTTTAACAGAATCAAGGCTAAATAATTCTATAACACCGGCAAAACTAAAGTTAAATGTTTTTCGTTTTCATCATAATCCTCGAAGAATAGCTATTCTACCAATAAAGATTTTGAATTTTTAAAACAAAAGGATCATGGCGGAGTAGGTCTATATCTTAAAGAAAACCTGAATTATACCATTTTGAAATTAGGAGTTCTAAATATAGAGCATATTGCCTTTAATATCCCAGAAAAAAATCTTAACGTTATCGTGATCCTGTTTATAGATTAGATTTGTTTCTACCAATGCTACAAAAGTTACTGGTTGAAATAGAAGAATCTGGTTCAGATTATATTATCATGGGATATTTCAATCAAAACATATTGGAAGGACATAGAGAATTGTTTTAAAACATTTGGCTTCCAACAACTTGTCCAGCATTACACTACCGAGGTGGTACACTTATAGATCATGTTTATATCAGTAGAAACATACCGACACACAATGTCAAAATATCTCGTATACCTGTTTATTATAGCTACCACGAGGCTATACAAATAACCACACGGTAATAATAATGATTAATCTACCCGAATTACGCGTATTCTAATAGATAATCTATGTTAATATATGTAAAAAAAAATACAGTACGATTTGCAATTCAGAAAAAAAAGTACTAGTAATTAAAAAAAACCACAGGATTTAACTTAACTAAATACAATGACTACAAATCAATAATTGGATTCAGATTATTTTTTCAACAATATCCTTGCTCAAACCATTCGAATACATACTAACGGAAACAAAATCGGGAGAGGCGGGTGGGAAAGAAAATATTTGAATCGTGCCTCCAAATGAGTATTCAAATAACAAATAATGAAAAGTCAACTTTGAGCAAGAGCCGCGTTCAATCGGACCATTAAAAAAAATCATTAACAAGAATAGTTAACAACAACAATACTTAAACTAAAATTGCTTACATCTATGAACGTATTTCGACAACCTAAAAATATTTTGTAAACAGAAATTGCAATTACTAAATATTAAATGGGTTATACAACAATGAACAAGTTGATATCTGATTATGTAGTTTTTATTTTAACCTAACAACATCTATCCATGTTTGATATAGTAGATAAATTTCAACCTCTTGTTTTATTCACAAAAATAAATGTTTTTCTTTCAATATTGACCATAAATATTTTTATGATGGAACCTTAAAAACGTTCTCATTAATATGCAATTAACTTTAAACTGTGGTGTAACAATATTACATAATAAAACTTCGCGTATATTTTTTTAACCCATAGCGGTTGTTTGCCACTCTCGGAACTGTTCACAGTTCTAGTTTTTGTTTGTTTCAGCACCCTGTGTTTATGTTCGTAATATATATTGTAAATATTGAAGTTAAAAAACAGATTCTGTCTTCTGCTACCCCTTCTCACCTTTTTCAATCTTCTATCTTCTTAAAGGTAATTAAAGTATTGCTCTGTTGTACATTTCTCAATGGATAAATATTTTCTCATATTAATATAGCATCACTAAATGTGAGAGGTTTAAGAGATCAAACTAAAAGGCTTGAGATGTTTCAGTGGCTTAAAGATAAAAAACATAACATTATATTCTTACAAGAAACTCATGCATCATGAACATTGATATAATAGGACAAGATAATGGCCGCTACTTAATCTTAAAACTCTTAAAATTTTGATAATCAGTCATTGTTAATATGCAATCTTTATGCACCAAACAAAGATTATCTACGATTTTTTAAATCCATATTTGATATCATTATAGAAAACAGAGAGCTGCCTTTAATTATTGCTGGAGATTTTAACCTTGTCTTAGATGTAATTTAATATGGATAAACAGGGAGGTAAATTAAAGTCTTTTGACAAATCCAAATCCATTTTAGTAGATTTCATGAACGACCTAGATATAATTGATATATGGCGTGTGAATAATCCAGATAAACATCGCTATACATGGAGACGAACTAATCCTAATATTCATTGTCGATTAGATTTCTTCCTTACATCTATTGACTTGTCGACCAAAATTGTAGAGACAAACATTGATTAAGGATATAAGACTGACCACTCCCTAATAAGCCTTGACATAAAACTGATAAACAATGTACGCGGACCTGGATTTTTTAAGCTAAATTCTTCTTTTCTGTTAGACCCTGATTATATTAACCTTATTAAACAAACCATTATAGAGAGTAAAATTAAATACCAGGATTGTGAAGCAATGTTAAAATGGGATGTTATTAAAATGGAGATAAGGGGGAAACTATTCAATACTCAAGTGGAAAGAAAAAAAAACAATTAGAAAAGATGAAGCAACAGGAAAAGCGACTTGAGCTACTCGACGAAACCCCACAGACAACCCTAATATTAGATGAAATCGACCAGGTTAAGCAACAACTATATATAATCAATGAAAGTAAATTGAATGGAGTCATGTTAAGAGCTAAGGCCAAAAATTTAACTGATGGCGAAAAGAGTAGTAAATTTTTTTTAAACTTAGATCAAATAAACTCTGCTAAAAAAAGTTACTATATGATAGTAATAATGAACTTATTTCTGAACCAAAAACTTATTTTAACTGAGATTGAGCAATTTTATAAAAATTTATATACTTCTGAAATCATAACAGATGCAAGATACTACAACAAAGTAGATAAGTTTTTTGATAAATGCGCAAAAGACATGCCAACAGAAACTGACAGTCAGCGGGATATCTCTGACTTTGAATGCCGTAATGTCATAAAAACTCTTAAAAATGGTAAAACACCCGGAAGTGATGGCCTCCCATATGAATTTTATAAACTATTTTGGAATGATATAAGCTCTCTTGTTTTAAATTCATTTAACCAATCTTTTAATAAAAATTTGATGAGTATTTCACAAAGGCATGGTATTATTACTTTACTGCCAAAGAAAGAAAAAGACTGTAAACATCTTAAAAATTGGCGACCGATAACGCTTCTTAACAGTGACTATAAAATAATGACCAAAGTTATTTCAGGTAGGCTCAAACATGTTCTGCCAGATATTATACACACAGATCAAACAGGATTTATCCATGAACGCTATATAGGTCAAAACTTTAGAACTATTTTGGATGTTACAGAGTATCTTGAGGAAAATAATGACGACGGTATGTTATTTCAAATTGATTACGAGAAAGCATTTGATAGACTTGAATGGAGTTTTATCTCCAGAACTCTTGATCATTTTAAATTTGGAAAGTCTTTTAAAAAGTGGATAAATATATTTTATACTAATATTTCAAGTCGCGTTTTAAATAATGGCTGGGCAACTGAAAACTATACTATATCAAGAGGTGTTCGACAAGGCTGCCCACTATCTCTTTATATATTTATAATATGTGCAGAAATTTTTGCATCAGTTATTCTTGAAATATAATATCTCTGCCCCCAATCACCTAATTTTAATCAAAAACTATTCCAATTTGCAGACGATACCACTATTTTCTTAAAAGGAAACATTGAATCACTTAACAACACGCTATGCATTTTAGAAGAGTTGGAAACTACAAGTGAATTGAAAGCTAATTAAGACAAATGTGAGATTGCCCCACTTGGTGGCCTGAGAAAGAGAGGAATACACTATAATATACCACACAACATTAGAATAAAACAAGAGAGCATATCTGTTCTAGGTATCAAAATTCCACTAAATAATCAGCTTAATTCTATATGGCAACTCAACTACCTACCACAAATTGAAAGTATTGAGAACATATTAACTCTTTGGAAAGGAAAACCAAAAACTTTGAATGGAAAAATCATCATCTCGAAATCGCTAGCACTACCGAAAATACTATATCAAATATCCATGTTACCAAACCCACCAATCACAATGTTAAAACAAATAGATAAATTATTCTTTGACTTTATTTGGGACAATAAACCGCATAAAATTAAAAAAGAACACCACAAGGCGGCCTTAATGCCCCAGATATATTTACCTTTTGCCAATCAAATAAAATTTCATGGATAAAAAGATTATCAAGCAAAAACTATCCACAATTGTGGAAACTATCTATTACAAACCAACTGAACATAAAATCTGGCATTATCTTAAATATATTTCAGCTCAACTTAAATTCCAAAGACATAATATCACTTAATCTTAAAGACAATTTTATATCAGACATTTTACAGGCATGGTCCTTAATTTTTTGTAAAGAATCATTAGATAAAGACAGCATCGTATGGTATAACTCACTTTTTAAGATAAATAATGAACAAGTTTTTTTTTCAAATCATGGTTTGAACATAATATAACCCTCATCTCAGATCTACTAGATCACTCTAGCTGCTTTTTAAACTTCAACCAATTTGCACAGAAGTACAACATCAAAACCAACTTTATTACATACTATGGACTAATAAACAGTATCAAGAAAAATGTCACCAATACAACGATTCAACGTGATAATGTAAACAAGCTCTTAACATCTGATAATATATGTAAATATTCATACAACTTATTACGTGAACATAAAAATATAGATCTGTCTTTGAGTAAATGGCCTCAAAACATGTCAAGTAAATATCTCAAGCCTTTTACATATTTTAGAAAACTGACTAATGATCCGAAACTGCGCAATTTTCAATTTAAATTGCTTCACAAGTAAATTCCAACAAGGAAATATCTCTTCAAAATTGTTACTCTGATTCCCCTATATGTACTACATGTCCGGACACTGAAGATACTATATATCACTATCTCTATGAATGCCCACGAATAAAACCATTTTGGACTGAATTAATATCAACATTAACTGGAATATGAAATAATATTAGGATAAACTTTGACAGTATCATTTTAAATAATATTGAAAAGTGTTATAAACATGAATTTATTGAATTTTTAATATTAGCAGCAAAATATTTTATCCACACCATGAATATTCAAAACCGACTATGCAACCTCTCACATTTCACCTCTTACTTAAAATATAGAGAGACTATTGAAAAATTAATCGCTTTTGATAATGATATCACAGAACACAATGAGAAATGGTCAACCCTGCAATATCTTACCTAACCTTTCAACCTATACTACTCACAGCCCTTACTACCTGTGGCTCACTCTTAACGACCTGCCTATTGAGTACCCCTCCTTGGGAGCTGATCCATGGCGTGTAATAATAAGTGATTATACCTCAAACCATCCTTGGCATCCCCACATATATACATATATGTGTTTCACAAACAATCAATCAGTAAAGGATGGTTTAATGGGGTAAAAGCACCGTACAACCTAAAACCTTGGACTCTATATTTTCGAACTTTCGCATATAGAGACCAAAACATTTCATCAAACATTTCATCTCCCATCCTGTATATTCTCTCCTCCTTCCCTAATCTATCCCATCCAGAACTGTTTGAACACATGTGCTGTATTTTGTAAACATATTTTTTTTTGTGAACTTATTTTTTGGTAAACTTTATGTATTACTGTTTGTATAGATTGTTGAGATAAATAAAAAAAAAAATTCCACCTTAGCACAGATAGCAGCTAAAAATAGACTTTATGCCGAAGTACCTCCAGGCTTAAGGAGTGCCCCGTGTATGTCAACCAGATGCAAAGCATGTCCCTTTATATCAGAAACTCATTATTTTCTAAGTAACTCTACGAATAAAAGATACCCGATCCAAGAGCACCTAACATGTGAAAACTCGAATGTAATATACTTAATTTCATGTAAAAAATGTCCCAAACAATATATCGGGGAAACAAAGAACAAATTACGCACTCGTTTTAATGCTCACCGATCAGATATTAAATTTTAAAAAGACAAGCCTGTTTCTAATCATTTCAATATTGATGACCATTCACATGACGATCTCATCCTAACCCCAATTGAGCGCATAGAAATCGAAACTACCAAATTCTAGAGAAGCCCATTGGATTGAGACATTAAATACAACAAGACCCGTAGGACTTAATATTCACCACAGTGTAGGCATAGCACCCTTTGTAGTCCCCTTCAATACAACCAGTAATAAAGCAAGTAAGATAGTTCAAACCCATTATAAGAGTCTTCAAGAGAAATTTCCTCATGTCTATAAACAGAAAATGATAGTGGCATATTCGCTAAATCAGAACTTAAATGACAACCTTGTTCATAGCAAACTAAAAACAATCTGTACTTAATAGGTACTATACTTCTCACCCATTGGGTGAGTTATTTTTTTCTAATTTCAGATCAGAAGAGAAGAAAATCATCCAACAGATCTAGATCCCCATTTCTCAATAAAATACTTGTTCCACCCTAGGCCTGTACATCTGGGAGATTCAATCCCTCCCTTCCCCGAAATCTAAAAGTCCTTAGCCTTAGCTAAACTGTTAGTGATAGAAAGCCATGGTCTATACAGCGAAAAGATGTGCAACAGTCTCCCAAATCGATCTGTTGCCAAAAGAGGATTGGATGTAGACCATTGTTTTTTTTAGAAAAGAGTTATTTTTTTTAGATTTATTAGCCACTTTGCAAATAAAAAGTCCTAAAGTCCAGTAAACCCACTTTCAAGGTTATGCACAATAATATAATTATAAGAGCTTTATCCTCTAGTGATTCCCCACCCACTTCGACGAATTTCATTTTGGGGGGGGGGGGGGCAAGGGTTCCATGTGTTTGGATGAGTTCCCTAGCCCAACCTCTGTCCCCACCCGAAAGGGTCATTCCATTTCAAATATTTTTTAAAATTTCGCCCTTTGATCAAATGCAACCTGTTTTCAGCCATTGTGATAACACAAACTAGTTTGGTATATACAAGTCTATTTATAACAATTATTTCGTAAGAACAAATTATTATTTCGTTTTATCGAAATAATTATTCGTTGAATCGAAATAATAATTCGTTTTATCGAAATACTTATTTCGTTTAAAATAAACAATAATTCGTTATATCGAAATAATTATTTCATTTTATCGAATTAACTAATTCGTTTTATCGAAATAATTATTTCGTTTTATCGAAATAATTAATTCTTTTTAATCGAATTAACTAATTCGTTTTATCGAAATAGATATTCCGTTTTAATGAAAAAACAATCCGTTTAAACGATATAAGAATTCGATTAAACGAAATAAGAATTCGTTTAAACGAAATATGTGATATTATTTCGTTTAAACGAAATATTAAAAAAAGTATTGCAAATTGCGCCAAAGGGGCTCCGTAAGAATCAGATATGATTATTGGCTTTTGATGAGTGTCACTGTTTTTCAGAATGGCATGGTATTGCTGTAAAATTTCCAGTAATTAACCCTTCATAAAAAATGTTATCTTTAATTTAGGAGAAATTTTGAATATGAATTTTTAGTCAAATGCTCTAAAACTGTAGTTTTCTCATACAGGGGATTGGACTTTCGGCCTGAATACAGAAACATAATATGTGAAATTGTCAGTATGTTTCCAAAAGTACCAACACTAGTATTAAATGACACTTGTACTAAAGCCATCAAAAAAGATATTTTCAAACTCGTGCTTAAATTAGGATGATACACATCAGTATGGCTACACGCTTCGTGGCAGTATCATCTTTTCACGGTACAGAGAAGTACTGGCGGTCAAGCAGAAAGAATTAGAAACTCTTGGAAAGGGAAACCTACCTCATAGATCTGATGCTTTAACTAGTGATGAAGTAGAAACTTTGTGGCAATCTAAACAATTAGGTTCATCTTCTCCACAATCCATTCTTAACACACTCTGGTTTAATAACACGATTCATTTTGGTCTTCGGGGTTCTGATGAACACAAACAGATGCTATGGGGTGATATTGAACTCAAACATGATGCCTCAACAGAACGAAATAAGAATTCGTTTAAACGAAATATGTGATATTATTTCGTTTAAACGAAATATTAAAAAAAGTATTGCAAATTGCGCCAAAGGGGCTCCGTAAGAATCAGATATGATTATTGGCTTTTGATGAGTGTCACTGTTTTTCAGAATGGCATGGTATTGCTGTAAAATTTCCAGTAATTAACCCTTCATAAAAAATGTTATCTTTAATTTAGGAGAAATTTTGAATATGAATTTTTAGTCAAATGCTCTAAAACTGTAGTTTTCTCATACAGGGGATTGGACTTTCGGCCTGAATACAGAAACATAATATGTGAAATTGTCAGTATGTTTCCAAAAGTACCAACACTAGTATTAAATGACACTTGTACTAAAGCCATCAAAAAAGATATTTTCAAACTCGTGCTTAAATTAGGATGATACACATCAGTATGGCTACACGCTTCGTGGCAGTATCATCTTTTCACGGTACAGAGAAGTACTGGCGGTCAAGCAGAAAGAATTAGAAACTCTTGGAAAGGGAAACCTACCTCATAGATCTGATGCTTTAACTAGTGATGAAGTAGAAACTTTGTGGCAATCTAAACAATTAGGTTCATCTTCTCCACAATCCATTCTTAACACACTCTGGTTTAATAACACGATTCATTTTGGTCTTCGGGGTTCTGATGAACACAAACAGATGCTATGGGGTGATATTGAACTCAAACATGATGCCTCAACAGAATACCTAGAATTTACAGAAAGAATTTCAAAAACACGACAAGGTTGCAATCCAAAAAATGTTAGGCAGGTTACACCCAAAATGTGGAAAATCAATGAAAATAAAGACCGATGCCCCGTTAAACTTTTCAAACTTTACAAAAGCTTGAGGCCCTCCAAATTCTCAAATCCAGAAGACCCTTTTTATATAGCCAGCTCTACTATTGCCAACCCACTGATAGGTTCTATGTGGTTTAAGTATTAAACCGTTGGAATTCATAAATTAGCAGATGGAATATGATCTGACAGGAAACTTACCAATCACAGTGCAAGAAAACACTTAGTTCAAACACTGAATGACTTTAATGTTCCACCGTCTCATATCATGCAAATATCTGGCCATAAAAACATTCACAGCATGAATAACTATTCCCATATTAATGACGATCAACATAAGAGAATATCATCGATTCTTTATGGCTCGAAATCTGATTATCAGCTTGCAGTTTCCACGAATACACCACAATCTGCCGAGTGTCCGTCAATCGCCGTTCAGCCTCCATTGTTGTTATCATCGGCTAGCTCTTCTTCGTCTTCGACAAATAATGACCATATTACGAGTACAAACTAACGAGATCATTTTCAATTTGTGTTCGGATCAAGCCATATTTCTGGAGGAAGCTTCTCGATCACAATAAACAATCACAGTAATCCACATAAACGCCCAAGAGTTATATTATTGACAGTGATTCCAATTAGAAAATTTTCATTCACCGACATATTTGTTGTCGTTAACACTGTTATTGTTCCGGTTTGTGAGCTTGTCTGATAATTTTCTTTCATTTTAAAATTTTCGTTCATATGTCTGACAAATTAAAATATTTATGACGAATTTAAGACTTTGCTATCGATGACCTTCACTAGTGTATCCATGAGTATGTCGGTTTGTTTATGTGATATCCCTACGCGACATTCCTATGTCCAATAGGCCTAACGAAAACATTTTCAATGGGGCCTATAGGTCTATTTATTTCTATATTATCTAAGAGCGATATTGGGTGATAAAGAAAATCTCAAACTCGTCTTTCTTGATATAAAAAAAATATCACCATAAGTCGATAAAAGTGCAAAACTCCGAGGCTCGTTAGAGATTTTCTATCTATCACAAATTCCCAAAATAGGGGAATACAATAAAATTGTATAAAATTGTCCTTTTTGATTACGTTTCGGCTTAATGCCTTCTTCAGAAACACTCAAATTAGTCTATGATCAAAATTTTTCTCGTCCTTCTATTTCTAAATTTCAGTTTAGAATGTTTTTTGGTCGCTCACTCGTCATGCCGTCAATAGTCGCTCCATAAAAACCCAACGAAGCACTTCTTATGTAGTCCACCCGGATCTTCCGATCGTCTTTTTATCCAGTCACGCTCTTCGATCATTCTGAAGTTCCTCTCTCTATTTCATATTCTTTCCAAGATGTGAACTTGTATAGCTTCCCTTGCCTTGTGGTTCCCGTCGTTACAGTCGTCCGCTACTGCTTTCTTTCTTTCTAGTCTTATATCTGCCAAATGTTCTTTTAATCGCTCCTCTAGTGTCCTCCTTGTCTCACCTACATATATCGGTTCCTTACATGTACTACAGCTTATTGCATACACGACATTTCTGGTCTGACATCCATGAGTATTATGGTCCTGGTTGAACGTTCTCTTCCCGTCTGTAGATGTTATCTTGCTTCCTGTTGGTATCCTGCTACAATACTGCTATATGCCATTATTGGTTGATCTGTGAACACCTTTCTCATCCTTTCTGACTGATTCAGTATCTTCATATTCTTTCTAACTATATTATGTAGGTTCGGTAGGTCTTTCGTATATGTCGTCACTGTGTATTTCTTTATTCGGGGTTCTCGTAAAACCAAGATAGCTTGAGTAGACCTTTTTTATTTAATAACCTTGAACTTACATTTTGTACGTAACCGTCAATACAGTAAACGAAACATTTAATATCATAATATCTTTCCATCTCCCCCTTAAGATAATGACAAAACAAAATATGGAACATTTATCTTAAATGTAATTTAAACTGCAAATAATAAGAGGCATGTCTAACAAACAACAATGGTTACAAATTTAGTTTGTCTTTCTGTCTAACTATGCGACCACTCTTGGTTCTAACGTGGTAATCAATAGGCTTAATGAAAGATCTATTTCTCCGAATTTTGCTACCATTGTCATTAGATACAATATAGGATCTTGGTGTCGAGGCTTGTTTCTCAATAACACCGGGATACCATGTTTTGGAGTTCTGATCAAATATTACCACTTTTTGATTGACCTCTAATTCAGATTTACTATGACTGTATTTTTTTATCATATTGATCTTTTTGTGTATTTTGCCTGTAGTGCAATAAATCATGAATATCATCATCAATGTTTAACGTTTGCTTTTTGCAAACGGACTATTTAGCACAACACAAGGGGAAGGTAATTTGTTATCTACTGGAGTTGTTCTATAATTTAGCATGGCTAAATATAAATCTTCATTTGCATCGGAAGATTTCTTGAGGATGTTTTTTATAGTTTGTACCATTGCTTTGCGGGTAAGGGGTGAACTAGTAATATTCTCTATCCCCCGCTTAAAACAAAACTGATTAAATTCAGCACAACTGTACTGGAGACCATTATCAGAAATTTATATGAGGTATGCTATTTTCTCCAAATATAGATTTAAGATGATAAATAATTGCATTCGAGGTTGTACTAGTAAGTTTGCGAACAATTGGGAACTAACTAAAATAATCAGAAACTAATAAATAGGTAACACCTTTAAATTCAAACAAGTCTTTCCCAAGTTTCTGTCATGGATAACTTGGAGGACTGTGGGGTAGTAAGCGGTCCTTTGTTTGTTGCTTGCTATAATTAATGCATACTGCACAATTTTGATAGAGGGGGGAAACTGCTATCTCGTAGTTCCGGGAAAGCACGGGCCTAGGAATCAGACCTAATTTTTATTTCCTTGCGCCGATCGGGATTCGAACCCACGGCACCTAGTCGCGTAGCAGACGACAGTCCAACTCGCTAACCACTGAGCCATTCACCACCCAAGAGAGAGTTTTGATATCCTTAGAGATACCAGGCCAAAATATGCACTCCTTAGCCTTAAGTAAACACTTTTCTGTACCTAAGTGACCTTGATGTAGGAGCATTTTATCATGTAAGTTAGGTGGTATATACAACCGATAACCTTTCAATATTAACCCGTTTTCTACTTTCAGATCATCACGATATGTCCAAAATTGCTTTAAATCTTCAGGACATTCTGTTACAAATTTCGGCCAACCTTTGAGTATCATTGTCTTTAGCTGTGACTATATAAAATCATTATTAGTCAAATGGCGAATCTCTGATAGTTTGGCAAGACTAGCAGGTATGCTTTGAGTTATAGTATCAATATCATCTCCATTGCACTTACACGAGACAGAGCGTCAGCAATTACATTTTCTTTACCCTTAATATAAGGTACAGTTACATCATACCTCGCCATTTGTAATAACAATCTTTGCAATCTGGTTGAAGCACTACTTATAGCTTTTTTCCAAATGCTTTCCAAAGGCTTATGATCAGTACCTATAACAACACTTTTACCATAAACATAATGATGAAATTCCTTAAGTGACCATGCCTCTCGCTCGATATTGCTATAACGAGACTCAGTTAAAAAACGACTGCCATAACAAACAGGTTTTCCATCCTGCAACAAAACACAACTTAATCCCTTTAAGCTTGCATCATCTTAAATATAATTAGGCTTTTCAGGATCATAGAATGTTAAAACCGGTGTATGCGTTATAATGCTTTTTAGCTCATTGAATGATTTATCGTGTTCAGTTTGCCATTGAAACATCATGCTTTAACAAATTTCGTATAGGTTCAGAAACATGAGCTTAAATAGGTGAAAACCTATGTAAATAATTAATCATTCCCAAAAATGACTGAAGTTCTGTTAAATTATTTGGTGGCTTCATATTTAAAATTGATTTGATCTTCTTTTCATCAACAACTAACTATGGACAAACCTCAACAACCTACTATGGACCAACCTCAAAAACTTACTATGAACAAACCTCAGCTTGTCACTGTGGACAAAGCACAACTACTTACTATGGATCCATCTCAACAGCTTACTATGCACCAACCTCAACAACTTACTAAGGACCAATCTCAACAACTAATTATTGACCAACCTCAACAACTTACTATGGACCAACCTCAACGACTCAATATGGACGAACCTCAACAACTTTCTATGGACCAACATCAACAACTTACTGTGGACCAACCTTAACAACTTACTAGTAGAAAAATGCATTTCACTAGAGCCCAGATTAAGGAGAAAGACTAAAATACGGTACCTCAATATCGAGGAATCCCCATTCCCTGACCTCGATGAAGTAGAAGTGTCCTCATCTGAAAAACGGATTCCGGATTCGAAATCGTCCTCTACTAAAGACACTTGAGGCTATATCTCAAGTGGTCATGGTTGATTATTCACATTCTTTCGGGGAATCTGATATTATTCCTATTGTTCCTGATCTATCATTCGCTTTACCTGTTAGTATCTCAGTAACATCTGAAAGAGATCCATCTGTTGAGGACTTAAATGTACTTAAATGAAGGGAAGCGCATCAGTAAACAAAATTATTGTTCGTTTTGCAGTAAATCATTTTCAAAAATGCCCAGGCATCTAGAAGCTATGCACAGTAAAGAAATAGATGTTCAGAGAGCCTTGTCGTTCCCGAAGAATTCAAAAGAAAGAAGAGTCTAATTTAGAAAGATCATTAACCGTGGAAATTTTTTGCACAATAAAACCACCCTTGAAGATGGTCATGGTCAAATTATACCAGTTAGAAGACCAACTGCTGATAGAGATCACTTAAATTATATCCCATGCCAGTATTGTTGGGTTTTATCCAAAAACAGGAATTTTGAAGACATGCCAAGATTTGCAATCCTAAATCCCCCCCCCCCTTCCATAGGGCAAGGGCAAGTGCTGCTTTACTACCTGTTTCTAAAAATGCTACTCTTCACTTTAGAAAAGATTTTAGATAAACTCTGTCTAGATGAGATTAGTCTTGCAGCTAGAAACGATGCTACAATTGTTGCTTGTGTTATCAAACTATTTAAAAAATGTGCCCAAAATAAACAGCAATTCCAATATGTAAGACAATAGATGAAAGAACTGGCCAGACTACTTCTAGTGGTCAGAAAAAGAACAAAGATATGTATGCCTTGAAAGATTATATCAAGCCAACGTTTTTTCGTATCTTGGAAGCAACCAAAGAAGTTGCTCAATTTTGTGAGGAAAGCGCGTCTTACAAAACACCATCTCTTGCACCTAAACTTGGTGGATACCTTAAAAAATGTGCCGAAAATTTGAAAGCGGAAGCCATCATTGCTGGAAATGAGTCATTAAAGAAAGATGCCTTAGATTTTCTGGTGTTGTGTAATACTAATACTGAATGGAATATTGAGGTTTTTGTGTGGGCAAGGGAAACTCTTGACAAGGCTAAATTCAATAAACCAAAAAGATTACCACTTACAGAATACCTGCAAAAACTGGATAATTATCTCAAAGAAAAGGCAGAATTGTAAAGAAGACAATTAGAAACTAGAACTGTGAACAGCTCCGAGCGTGGCAACTATGCGTTATCCCATGGATTTCGAACATTTTGAAACTTCTAACCTGCTAGCTTTCAATTCCGGTACTTTTCAGCCTACAATTGTAAGCGTAAACTTTCCGCTATATAGGCAATTTTTTCTACTATAAGTTTCTACTATCAGTTCCTTATTAGATTTTTGTACATGTCTAAGATTTCGGTAGGATATTTACATAAATTCCAAACCAAAATTTAAGTAGGTAGTAAGATGACAATTTGTCATGAAATTTAAACTCTCTATATTCAAATTTAAACATTATTTTGTAACTTTGGTTGTAATTAACATAGAGAGAAAATTCAAGCTATGTGATAATTTGCTAATTCACAGCTTTATAATGAGATATTTTTTGAATTTGTATGCAAAAATTTTACAAAAAAATAAATAAATTTTATTAGCAATTGGAATTTTTTTCTTCTCGAGGGATGCAAATTATTTTGTATAGCTAATGTACTGTTTTTGCTTACATTCTTGAATTACACGGGATGTAGGGTCGCCTGAAATGAGATAAAAAAAAAACGGAAGTCCCCACGCCCAAACCGGAAGTGATCAAAAAATTTTGATGATATATTTTTAATTGTGTTGCATATCTATCTATATCCTGTAAATTTCAGATCGATCCGAACATTAGAGCCCGAAAGTGTAACATAACCGTCCAAAATTGCAAAATAGTCAGATTTCGGTGGGCTATAAAACCGGAAGTTAATATTTGTCATGCAATATCAGCACATCTATAGACAGCTGAGGTCAATGACATTCTACATCTCAAATGTCAAGGTCACGAGATATAGAGTTTTAAATTTTCGAAAAATTCGAACGGGCATAAAAAAATTCAAATTCGAAAATCAAAATTCTGTTCCCAACATTTTTTAGATAAAGTATCAAGGTTTCGATAGACACCAAAATCATAAAAATCGGTTAATAATTGGCGGACTTATTAAATTTTTAAGAAAATTTGCCAATTTTGAAAACTGCGCATGCGCAACATTCAATTTAATTTTTCTTCATCTCAGGGGATTAAAATCATGTAGTATAGCTAAAATATACTGATTTTGTTTAGAATCTTGA
>JAUJPP010000011.1:11003681-11080314 GCA_030562195.1 Nipponacmea schrenckii
TTCTAAAACTAGTTGATTTAGAGGGATATCATGTTTGGCACTTACTGAAAAAAATACAAATGAAACAGTTTATTTTGCATCATAAAGGCGCTGTCAGTGTAAATCTCGGGAGCATACATTAGTGTTTTTCAATGTGTATTTAATGTCTCTGATGCATTGAAACCAAGAAAACACTTCAAATAATACCATAACTTCTTCATAAGTTACTTTTTCCCCTAGAATTTTTTCTTGTGACTGGCTTTCAGGTGAAATCATTTTGTATAACTACGTAAAACAGGTAGAACCGATTTGAACCACGAAAAATGGAGTGTCACGGTATTTGGCTTCCTCCTCTCAAGGAAATTAAACTCTTATGTTTACCAAAAATAGTCTTTTTTACCGAAAAAGAAATCATAAGTACTTGAAATTATCAGAATTAGGCATGTCTGCTTAAAAAATACCTACCACTGATTAAAAAGCTGTCATAATTTCCAATGGGTACTGCTATTTTCCAATTGTTGTAAACAACCTTTAGAAATTTAATTTTGTCTGTTTGGCTCATCCTGAAAATATAACTTTTGACTCTGTGAGTGTAAAATTCCGACTCGGTCGACCTGCCGACTCGCATCAAAAAAAGACTTGATGATCAAGATGGAGATTTCTCCTAAATTCTAGAATGTTCCTTCTCATAATGAGAAAACGAAATAAATAGTAGAGGATATTAAAATCACAGGTTAATCAATTAATTTGACATTATAATGTCCAACAAAAAGAAAACAAGACTGTAGAAGAAGTTCTAACATCTCCAGTTAGAAGCAAGGTTTCATTTAAAGGCATTGTGATAGGGGTAAGCTATATTACATTATAAAGAGACATGGATGTACTCTGTCTGATTTTATTAACTCGACGTTAAAATGAGCAGAGCATGTAACAGAAATTTCAGTTTTTTCATCGTTATCGTTATGTTTAATATTTCCACTTACAACCTTTTCAGAACGAGGCTGTTAAGACAGTAATGATTAAAGGTAAAGAGACTTTCGTAAAGAAAATAAAGTTGAAAGACAAGACTGGTGAGATCCGTGTGAGTCTTTGGCGGGATGCTTCCAGTGCAGATTTGAATTTTGGTGCCAATGTCAACCTACTTGAAAGTACCGTCAACTTCAATAATTATTATAAATGCAACATTTTAAATATAAACTATTTGGATGATATCAAGGTTAAGATCTTGAAATATTTCATACTATTAACAGCTAATTGTTTATTATCAAAGTAAATATAAATTAAGCACTATATTTATAAAGAAGCAAAAAATGATATTATGGATAGACTATGTAATGAGTTAATGGATGTTAGCTCTATTCTTATCGGAAATCTCTTTTAATAGCATATTTTGATAGGTATATACACGAAATTGATTATTTATTAAATTCACTTTTTTTTATAGATTCAACCAGCCGAATCGGAAAGTCATTCTATCCAAATAGTTGGTATTTTAAATGATTCACCGGATACGGAGGAAACATTAACTGTCGCAATTGAGAATGAAAATGGAGAAGATAGTGAACTTAAACATTTCTAGGGATTTGTTTAAAGAATCGTTAAAGTTGGACTGCCTGTCAGATGTCGATGAAATACTTTCAAAATTACTAATATCTGCTATTGCTGATATAAAAAACGATACTATTATACAATTAAAAATTTGAAGATGTCGGTACAAACTTATATATCATTTCGGGTTTTGTGCTTGAATGTAGTTTCATTGTTTTTATTGGGAATGTTTTTTTCCTTCTTGATTTTATATTTTTTATTATAGTTGAAAGTACATTTCAATATTTGAGTGATATTTCTGGTATAATTATTATTGAAAATAATAATCTTAACGAAAACAATAGATCTAAATCTAAATATTCATCTAGGGTAAGTTCAATCTGTCCATTTTAAGAAGTCAATTCTTTATGAAAAATACCCGCGAAAATAGATTATATAAATTGAAAGAATTATCAGTCGAGACTTATTCCAAAATTCTCAATTTAAAGCGATGGAAACTGTGTCATTTACTTGTTCAAACGAGGATACACTGTAAAATATTTCTGTTAAAATTACAGATAAAATAACGTTAATTGCTACAGAATATTTGCTGTAACCGATTTTAACTTGGATTTACCTGTATTTTTTTACAGAAACAGGTCTAAGCTCCCCAATATTTACAGATTTTCTGTAATTTCACAATTTACAGCAAAATCTCTGTAATTTTACCAAAATTACAGTAAAGTTCTGTAATAATTGAACATAAATGACGTAATATTTTCCTGAAAAACGGTGAAAGTTCTGTAGATCTGATACGACCTTCTTTAATTTTGCGCCATTCACAGTAGGAATTTGTTATTTAACAAAATAAGGCTGTAACAGTAGTCAGGGGCGCAGATCCAGGAGGGGGGGCAGGGGACACAACCCCCGTCAGAAATCCAGGAGGGGGACATATCATGTTTCTTTCAATAATATTTCGGAGAGCTATAAAGATACGGTGTCACAAGCTCAACTGAAACGTTCTCATGCCGACCCCTTTTGAGTAAATCGTGGGTACGCCACTTCCCCCCCCCCCCCCACATTGCTGCGTTCCTGACAGCAGCTGAAATATCTTAGTAAAAATGATAAGATGTCACTTATTTAAAACGGTCTATCACTGTAATCCATGCTATAAGCCACGCTAAAACCGAAGGTTGCAGATTGAAACACAAGAAAAGATAGAGTAAATTGGCGCCAACGTCAGCTGTTTTGCAAAGTCAACAACCTCAAAGGTGAGTTAATGATTTAAAACAAGAAATATGAATTGTGATATAGTGAATAATGAGAACCAAACGCGATAGTGTTTTTTTTTTTTTTTTTTAAAGTAAATAGTAATTAATTCATATCCTGTACTGCGACAAAGACTGTCCAATGACGAAACAGACAGTGAACTGAGCACACCAATTTCCGACCACTTTTTATCAGCGCCATTTTTTCATGTTTCGCTGTCAACAATTTTCGGCCCAAATTTTTATGTTTCTACTATATTTTATTTGATATTCTCGTAGACCTCTCCCTTTCGGTATTGGCATAGCATTTGATAGTAGGCCTACAGTAGGCACACTACGATCATTTATATTACTACCGTATTTGTTTATTATGCCTATTACAAAATACACAAGACAATATGTATTTTCCATTGTATGTCAATTGCCTAGGACTATGAATGCCTTTGGATCCATTTAAATTGAAGTTGAAAACTCTGCACTATAAATTATAGAGTCAACTATTGATGATACAAGGGCCTCTTCCCTCTTCATTTAAAAATGATTGCAAAAAGCAATTTATAACTCATTGTGGCCACAGAGTATATCTAGTCTAGATCTACAACAATTATAAATACAAGAGTAGCCTACTAGGCCTAGTTAGACCGAAGGTAATGACTTCGACACTGCCCAGATCAATATCTCTTCTTGTGTACTTTAGCTGATTTTGCAATGGGCTTTAATTTTTATCTTTATAAGTCTTAATAAGCAAGTTCTTAAAAACCATTGTTTTGTTTCATTCCTATTTAGGCTTAATGTAGTACTAGGTCTTATATATAACCAATATTATAAAATAATTTTATTATCTACTGTAGTATTGAGTGAAAAACAACCTCGATTTAGGCTATAATTTGTTAATGACTAATTAGTAATTGAAATATAATTTTACTGAAGTTTACTGAAACAGCAGGGCCAGTGCTTTAGTTGATTATCTTTTATAACACTCTAAGGTTCAGGTTAGAATTTTGACCAGACCAGGTTTTATAAGCACCTAATTGCTTTATATAATTGGTGCAGATTTTATCAGTTTCATAAGGGTCCATTTGGTTTGGAAAATAGCTGCAGTCTACATCAGTTTAGACATTGTTTCCGTACAAAAACAGTCTTAACCAGTTTTGACTCTAATTTAAACCAGGTTTTAGCTGACCACCCCCTGCTTAACTGAAAATGCCTCATTTTAATTGTAAACATTGCAATTTTAGTACTTCCTCTGTTGCTCAGTATGTTTACCATTACAGTTTTCATAGGAATATACCAAATATAGAATATTCATGTTATCAAGAAGATTTGGTTTCATAGAAAGTTTCAAAACATGGGGCTGCTTTCAAATCAAAAATGTGGGGCCTTGGGGAATCATCAAATTTTTCCAAAGGTATAACTTGATAACTCAACACGTCTCTTTAAAGGGAAAAGGGGTTTTTTTGCATTACCCCCTTATTGATTCCTACTGATGGTCAAACAGCTATTTTTGACCCCTTAACATGTCCATATTTGAACTGCTTGTCCATTTTTAAAAAATATCTTCATTCATATCCCATTTATCTCGAAAGCATAAAAACTATACGTCAAATGATTTATTGCCATGTTATTTGTCTGCGAATATTGCATCTATCGAAATTAATGATATACCGGTATCAATTGCAGATGATGTGGAATTAGACTTCAATGATCATGATAACACTGAACTATATTTGAATGTCAAAAGAAAAGAAAATTTCTTAAATAATGTTGCATTGTTTTATTTGAAACTCCAAGCTAAACACTTACTACCAGAGTCTTTGATTGACTTAATTATTTCAGAATTCCAAAAGATACATGATACAAATCAAATAATTGTAAAAGAAAATTTCTTTGAACTTTTGCGATCTTTTGATGTACAAATTGATGATAATATTCTTGAACAACTGAAGAAAAATTTCTTAGATGCAGATTTTTTTATGAATTCAATAATGGTCCTCTCAGAACATCACAAAAAACGATTATCATTTTATCATACAAACTATGCATATGTTTCTCCAAAAGAAATAAACCTTGGTGTTTATAACCAAAAGAAAAGGCAAGTTTTCCATATGGTCTCAATAAAAGATTCATTAAAAATGTTGTTAAACTTTATCCGTCAAAGATAAATTTTCCTCACTCTGAACTGGTTAGAGACAGTGCCGATAGTTACAAAGACATTGATAATGGACATACATTTCATAATAATGAATTGTTTAGACAGCAATATTCTTTCCAAATCATCTTATATCAGGATGCGTTTGAGGTAGTTAATCCCCTGGGCTCCGCTAAGAAAAAGCATAAATTGATTGGTGTCTATTTCACTTGATTAATTTAAACTCTCATCATAGATCTAATATTGATCACATGCAACTTATTCTTCTATGCAAAGAGTCAAATTTGAAATACTTTGGGGACAATGCGATATTTGGACCACTACTTGAGGAATTGATTGATTTGGAAACAAACGGTTTGATTTGTGATGATGGAAGAATTATAAAAGGTACAATTCATAGCACAGCAGGGGACAATTTCGGCCAACATATGATAGGTGGTTTTTTTTTTTTTTTGCCGTTACTGTCGTATTTCAAAACAAGAATTCCATGAATCTGCATCTCCCATGTTAGGTATAAGAAGAACTGTTGATCATTATAAAGAGTGTTTAGAATTTTTATCACAAAATAATGAATTAGAAAATTATATGGGAATAAAGAAAGAGGCCATCTTTAAAAAATTTAACATATTTACATGTAATTTCTAGGGTTTTCCTCCATGTCTCGGACATGATCTGAGTGGTAGCATATGATATGAAGCTAATAATTAAATATCTGATAAAAGAGAGGTGGTTTTCATTGGAACAGTTAAATCGTAAGCTTGAAAAATTTGCATATCAAGGTAATGATGCCCTTGATAAACCCGCACCCATCAGTTTAACTTCAGAACGTATAGGCGGGCATGCCATTCAAAATTGGGTACTTGTTCGATTGTTTTCATTAATTATATTTCCATTTGTCATTGATACTGACAATCCAGTGTGGCAAGCCTATTTGAAGTTAAAATTAGTGGTTGAATTGGTGTGCTCTCCTGTTATTACTGTTGATCAGATAGCTTATATGAATGTATGTATTTTTGAATACTTGGAAGATCGTAAGCAATGTTGTCAGGATGTTAATTTACGGCCAAAGCATCACTTCATTATCCCGAGCTAGTTATGTAATTTGGACCATTGATAAGACTTTGGACCATGCGGTCTGAGAGCAAATGTTTGAATGTGCGCGTAAGTTGAAAATTTATAAAAACTTGACTCAAACTTTATCACGAAGACATCAGCTTTTACAAGCTTACTACTCTTCTGGAAATCTGTTCAAGGCTGACTTGGTCGACGACAGTAATATTCCTTTAGATCTAAACTTGTATAGTATTTGTATACAAAACGCTATAATTAATGCTAAATTAGACATCTCCTGTACAAGGCTTTCACACTCATTAACTTACAAAAACATAAAATATAAACCTGGAATGATGATTGCATTAAAAAGTAGTGATACAGGAGTCATTTTTGGTAAAATATTGACGACTCTTGTGGTCTCTAATTTTCACCCATATCTAATTGTTAATAAATTTCAGGGAGAATATGATCCATCGTATCGAGTTTATGATATTTCACATGTTCATTTTGAATGCGAATGTATATATCTAGCAGAACTGTGTGATCAATTTCCTATTTCTCTTTCCGATGAATGATGGAAAAATTTGCTTTTATACTCCCACACAATATTGTAAAAGTATCTCATATATATATATGCACAGCTTTATGGAACAACAATCACTGGTTAAAGTTTATGTACGTTTCGGCGTGTTTCCCCCGCCGTCCCCAGGCACAGAAAGACAAGACATGATAGGCAACGATATATATACAATTGTACTTATTATTAAAATAACACAAGAGATAAAATGTTTTATTATAAGCTTATTGTCCCTACATCTTAATAAAAACGTTAAATTGTTACATGTTTGAACTCGTTTGCCTTCAGTCTTCTCAAGCTTGTTTATGAGTTTATTTGCCACATCTCCATATTGATGACGAATAAAGTCTTTAAATGGCATTTAGCAATTGTGAGTACGATATATATGCACAGCTTTATGGAACAACAATCACTGGTTAAAGTTTATGCTACGTTTCGGCGTGCTTCTCATATATCTCTTTGTATAAGTAAGTTTTATAATTCATTTTAGTTATTCCTTTATTATATATTTAAAAAGAAACTGTTAGGGATACTACTTATCAGTTGATACTACCTGCAGAAGTGTGATAATTTTAAATATCATTTGTGTCTTTATCTTAAAGAATTAAACTCAGAAGCAGATATTTCAACTTCTGAAGATAGTGCCAGTACCAGTAGTTTTTTTTTCAGTCACAACCAGTCAGATCAATTAAGCATGCAAATAAACCTGATTGGGCCGAACATGTGGATCTGGAGAAATCGTTTCCAAAAATTCCAGCTGTTAAATGGTTCTGGACAGAGGGAAACAAATCACCTCAGAGCAAAGACAATTGATTAAAACAATTGTTAGTGACTTGAGGGAAAATTCAGAAGAATAACATCATCACAACTTGTTGCAAAACGCATTGTCGACAAATATGGTGTTCTCCGGGATGAATTAGATGGCCAGGTTGTTTGCACTGGTTATACCAGCATTTTCAACCAGTTAATCAACAAAAATGATAAACTTAATCGAGGAAAATCTACAAAGAAAAGGACCAATTGTCTTGTTAAAGAGGGAGAAACTCCAGAAACCAGAAAGTTAGTAACTACAACAAAAGATGTGGATTGAGCACGAGTTGCACAATATGGCTATAATAGAGTGAAACGTCAAGTCAGACACAATATTTCGGTGAAAAATTATACGATCATCACGAAAATCTAAAATTGAAAATTTTGACAGAAAGAAAGACTTTATTTTCAACTATTAATATAAGCATATTATAAGGTTTAGAATTCTTACCAAGAATAACAAGTGGTTGCCTAGCAAGATACGCCCACTTTCCTAATAAATTTTCAGTTTATCAAGGGTGTTCGTTGATATGAATAAAAATTTATGGAGTTTTACACCAAAATAATTAAAAATGCCTTGTGAACTTGATAGAGACCACAGTTTTGGTTGGATTTGAATAAAATTTTGTGTAGGATTATCTTCTTTAGATCTTGGACAAATTCAAATTCGGGTTCGATTCGACAAAAATTCACGGAGTTTTACACCTAAAATATGTTAAAAATGGCTTGTGAACACGATAAAAACTATAGTTAAAATTGTGTGTGTAGTATTATATTTTAGCCCTTTATACACCAAAAATGTGTTAAAAGTGGCTTGTGAACGCAAAAGAGGCCACAGATGAATAGAGAAGACAGATTATGTCAAAATTTTATAAAATTTTGTGTGTACATTTTAATCAACAATGTCTTGGACATGTTAGATATGTTTTAGGATTTGACACAAATCCATCCAAAACTGTGGTCTCTACCGCGTTCACAAGCCATTTTTTAAACATATTTTGGGTGTAAAAATCTGTGAATTTTGGTCAAATCAAACCCGAATTCGAACTTATCCAAGATCAAATTAATATAATCGTACACACAATATTTTTCAAATCCAAGCAAATCTGTTGTCTCTATCGCGTTCACAAGCCAATTGTGGACAGACGGATGGACAGACAGGGACACGACAATATACGACCACATTTCAATGCGGGCATATAAAAACCGAAAGAGGATAGTTTATCAAAATAGTAATAATACTCATGAATATATTGAGAAATATCATACCTCTGCAAAAATTCCAAAGTTAAATATAATACATAGCAAACATCACCAGAAGTGCGTCATCTATTGTCTCGTAAGTCTGGACAGATTTAGATTCTATTATGATATGGAAAACAGGACTCTCATAAAGATTACCTGCAAAACAATCCAAAAATTAGTTACAAACTACAAATAACATTCAAACATTCCAGTGTTTGCCATGAAAAAATATATTTTCATATGAGCTTACCTGTACCATATTCTATTGGATATTATAGCATTGGAATTTTCTTTGTTCAAGAAAGAGATAATAAATTTCCAAAATGCGATTCTAAGATCTTCGATTAATTACTTCAACAGCACTTAGTCTTATCAGAACTTTTCTGTTAAAAGAGAAACAGATGAGACACTTCAGAGAAACAAAAATTCTCATCATATGGAAACAATCAAAATATGACACTATTTTCAGAAGTACTTCTTATTAAAAAGCTGAATCTACCAAAATCTTCATGCAAATGGGTGAGATATTATAGATAAATTAAAAATATAAATTTGTATTTTCTTATCAGGTTTAATTTACACCGAAACAATTAAAATTAAAAAAACACTGAACTCAGATGACATTTTTTGCGTTGTATAACTGGAATTTCAATAAGTGGGAATTTAACTTTTGGTTAGAACTGTATCCCATAAAAATATTAATAAGATGCCATATGAAAGAAGCAAACATTGTGACATTCAATATACTTACAGGATGGTATTCTACCAATCCATCTTCTTTGAAAAAGGCTAATAAAAGTCTTACAAGAAGAAGACTTTCAGGATACATCTTGTCAGAAATACTTTGAAATTCATCTACTTGGTTCCAAATTTCACCTATTGCCAGATTTTTTTTCCTATGTGTCTTCATGTAGGCTAAAAATGTTTGCTTGGTTTTACTGGAATTAACTTTAAATTCCCTTGACAAATTTATCCCAGTCAGTCTTTCAAAGTCTTTCAAACTGCACATCTTTACAAAAATAAACGGCCAATTTTCTTGTATGTCTTTGACTGTCATACTGGAAATTTCCTTTTGTCTCAAGTTAAAAGTTTTGTCCATAGTGTCTGTAATTAAGCTATAATCTATATCCTCTCTGCCAACTTGGCGCAGTAGATATTCTTTTGAACTTGTAGCCTCTTCACATGTATAATCTCCCAAATCTAAATCTACAATGTGCCCATAACAACTCTTTCTTTTTCTACTCTCTTCCATTTCACTGACGGAACTATTTTTCCTATAAACATTGTTTATTCTGTCTTGAATTTTATTTATCCATGAACTGTAACCAGTTCCAATTATTCTATCACCTACACGATCCAGAAGAGATGTTCTGTATGTATCTACCAATTTAGTTGCAATGACATAAATATCACGGGATGATGGCCTCTTGCAGACGTCTAGGATGTCATCAACCAAAATTCTTATCACCTCCCTCACATCACTCTGGCTTGGTAATCTGTTCATATTACATGATGCTTTAAATGTTTTGGGCAAGCGTTCCCACGGTATATCATAACTTGACAACCAGTTACCAAGTGAACTGTTAATGGTCTCATATACACTGTTGTTGTCTCTATCAGATTCATTGGTACTATATGAACTATATGAAGTACTTGGACTGTTGGGTGGAGGATAGACTCCTGTCAAAATTGCTGATGATCCAGAGGCACTTGTAACATCAACATTACTTCTAATCCCTGTTGAAATAAAGTAATTGTCTTCACATAATTTACTAAACAAGGTTTCAGCTAAGGAAATGAAACTGACTTTCTTTCTTTAAAAAAGCAGTGAATGTGACAGGGTTCAACATTTCAACATACTGCAATCAATTAGAAAATCAATATAAATTTGTTAATGAAACTTTCTCCTGATTTAACCTTTTTATGTGCTGATCCCTGAGTAAATTACAAAAAGTAATAGCGGAATATTATAATGATTGTTGCTCATTGTTGTTAACATATATTGTCTGAATATTCTTTTGGATTGTTGTCGGTTTTTACTTATTTTATTTGAAAAAACTATATGATTAAAAACACTTACCATCTGGTTTTGTTAGACACAAAGATGATAAAAACATGAATACTTTTCGAGCTTGAATAATGGACATTATGTTGATATCCAATAAATCAGACTCGGTGACAAAACTCAAATCGGTCTCTGTTATGACCCCTATACATTTAAGTCGATCAATCAATAGGTCATAGATGCAACTGGTATCGGCTGAAATAATAAATAGTACTCCATTACATAAGAAAACATTTAAGCCCAAAAAATTAGGGGGTCACCTAACTCTTTCAGTACATTACTTTGTGTTGTCATCGATGTCTATGTCTGGTGTCGTCATTCCGTTTGTAGGGTCAGAAAGAAGAAGAATTTGTCGATGAAACATTAGACCTGCTTTTTATTTTACATTTCGTCGCCGATGAAACTTTAAAATATTTTTCAAAGTGTGATTTCGTCGAGAATTTACCTTTTCTTTAAGAAGGCACTGCCTTCGCCATGGAGGCCGCCATGACACAGGATGTAGTAAAGAAGCGAATATGGGACGTAACTCCGTCTGTAGTTTCTCGCGGCAAACATGCGCAGCGGGATGCGCACGAACAATGCGCTCGTACCTGCTTAAAAGGAAAGGAAACGATTCGTTCAGTGTTGATGCGAGTTCTAATAAAAACCCCTGAGGCCTAGCCTATTTTGTCAAATTCGTTTATGTTTTTTAAATTCACTTTGACATTCGATTGGGTCAAGAAGAATGTCAATGAAAAAGTGTAGGGCAGGGTAGGCTAGGTTAGCATAAGGCATACACAGACGATCTAGATCTAGTTACCAGGGTATTTATCAGAAATACTAGAAAATGTTTGTCTGCATGACTTTTTTCTTCAGCATTAACGTGTTCAATGCTGAAATGGGGCATAATATTTGAGTACTTACTTGATGTGGATGACGTCGACGGCGATAAACCAGCTTCAGTCACAGTGGCCATGTTTGCTCAGTAAGCCTACTAACTACCACGTGGTCAAGTTCCCCTCTGACGTCACTTGCAAAGTCGCATTTTACGACAATTCCTCTCGTGCATGATAGCCCGTATTGCACGATTCTAATGCGCATCATAAATGTAAACAAACTATTTTCCCGTCTGCTGTCAATGGCCGCGGTATGACGAACTGCTGTGTTATTAGTATTATAAGCTTCAGAGATGGTTAAAGTCATCTTGCGACGAACACGAAACACTGAAGGAGCACTGTCCTTGTGTAAGACCTTTTTTATTTATTGCATTTCCTACGGAAAAAACAGATCCAGATGCTAGGCGAACGTGGATACAAAATGTGAATAGGGCTGATAATATCGGCAAAAATGTGTGGACTGCTAAGATACATACCCGACGGTTTTCCAACTAAAGAGAATCCATACCCAACTCAACATATGGGCCACGGAGATGTTAAAAATTCCCGAAAACCTCCCAAGCCTCGGCTATTAATTCCCCAAAACAAACAAGAGGCAGTAGCTGTGCCTGTTGTAAGTGTAAAGCAAACTGAGTCTGAAGTTAACAATATCATAATTAATGATCACACTTACCAATTTAATTATAAATGTGACTGCTCCCCAAAATGTGACTGTGTTGGTTGTGTAAGGAAAGAGCTTAAGATGAAACACTTGAAAACTCATATAGAACTATTACAAGAGAAAGTGCACATGTTAGAAATGGACAATCTCACTGCTTTAAAGTCATTTTCACTAAATGTCTTTACTCGATGTGATAACAATGTAAGACATTACCTTGGACTTCCAAATAGAAATAAATTTCTGAAACTTGTGAAACTAGTAAAGCTTTAAGTAAAACATTTACGCTATTGGAAAGGTGCAAAAAGAGTGATCAGCACAAAGGCTACAAAAGGGGGGAACACTTCACTTAAAAAAAGGGGTCCAGAAAGGGAATTAACTTTATTGTTTTTAAAACTCCGCCTAAACCTAACACAATTTTTTATTAGTGATCTTTTTGGAATAAGTCAGACATTGTGTTCCCAAATAATTACCACATGGCTGAAAGTTTTATCACAACTTTTCCACAGTTTGATTTTCCATCCTTCAAAAGAACAAACTAAGTCATGCCTACCTAAGTCATTCCAAGAGTTGGTTCCAACAGCAAGATCAATAATTGACTGCTCGGAATTCTTCATCGAGACCCCCAATAGCCTGGATGTGCAAGCTAATACATGGTCTGACTATAAGCAACATAATACTATCAAATAACTTGATCCATACAGTTTATATCTCGTTCTTGGGCAGGAAGAACTAGTGATAAAACTATTGTTTTGCTGTCTGGATGGCTCGATACAATCGAAGCAGGTGACACAGTACTAGCTGACCGAGGATTTCCTATTGAAGAGGAATTAATTCTGAGGCATGCACGTTTGTACATTCCACCTGGTGCAAGGGGTGTAGATCAAATGAGTCGCGAAAAAGTTATGAAAACTAAAACAATAGCTAATCTTCGAATTCGTGTTGAGCGGGCAATTAATAGACTCAAGTGGTTCAGAATTCTCTCTGACACAATGCCTAATTCACTTGTGCCTCTTATGGATGATATTTTAATTATATGTGCTGCAGCGACTAATTTATTTCCCCCCTTGGTAAAGTAGTTCTAAATATATGCACTGTAAAGCAAAATGTTACATATCGTCGGTGTTCTGATGAAACCCTGTATGTCAAAATTTATCATTTTTCAGGAGAGCAATAAATTTCTTTTAGAAACATACTATGATGAAACCTTGATATGTCAAAACTTAATTTGTCTCATCAAATACCAAGTTTAACTATGAACATAAACTAAAATAGGTTTTTCTAAAAACAAGTTTTATATTTTCACATTTATAGGGAAAAATAGCAAGATAATCACATCACATCATATGACATACGAGGGTTCATTAGAACATTTTTAGGTGAATTAGATTTACATGTTTTGTTTATAAGGTAATAAATGAAATTTGATTGGTTGTAACTGTACAAGGTTTTAATATGAGATGCGCTTTTGAGTATGCTTTATTTTGGTACAGAAAGTCAATTTTCAAAATTTGTGACTTACAGGGTTTCATCAGAACAACGACGATATATAGAATTTATACATGTAAGAAAACAGTGATAACTGGTTTATATATATATATATATATATATATAATATATATATATTGTATAATAAATAGAATTTATATAATTTGTGTTCTGTTCACTCATACATAGAAACTGGATTTATAAAACAGAAGGTGGCGTCATGGAAATTATTTAAAGATTCTGAAATACACAGTCATATTATGCATGATTGGCATACCCAGATGTCTACAGGTGTATACTTGACACAAGCAAAATGAAACCAAATACCACAAAAATCACATTGAACACTGTTGGTGTGGTTCGAGGCAGACCTTAGAGCAAGCCCCACAAATGTAAGTCGGCAAGGACAGTTTTTGGTTTTTGTTCTTGGATACAATTTTAGGAGGATATTTTTTATTAGTAGATTCAAAATTTATCAAAGGCATATGTGCTGCAGATGATGTATACATGAATGCTCATGAGTAACAATATCAGCTGTCACATCAACTACTTGGTCTGTTTGACTTACAATTAAATTATCAGCTGTCAAATCAACTATTTGGTCTGTTTGACTTTCAATTGAATTGTCATCTTTTTGCAAGGATCTCTCTTTTACAACAAATGGAATTACATAGCTAGTATAAAAATAACTTGCATTAGACTTTAATTCTTCGAAGTATATATGATCAAATGGTACTTTCTCTAAAAAATGTCCATGTCTGGAGTATAAACAGTCGCACCAAGATCTGCCACATATGCCCATTTGCCACTGAATTTGTGAAAAATATTTACTGGGCCTCTTCAGTTGGACAGATTTCTCTGTCTTTAACAAGCAATCTTGATTTGTTTCATTAGGTGAAGTATGTGCAATACTTATAGGACATTTAATTTCCAATAGACCTGGAGGACAACAAGAACATGTTACTGATGCATCTGGCGATGCTCCAAATTCTGGGTTTTCATGGGAAATTATTATGCCTGTTTCATGAACAGAAACATCTTTATGACTTGAACTAATCAATTCTTTGTAGCAATTTCTTGCTTCAGATTCCATTTCATTACCATACTTAAGGGCTGGTATGGATTTAGAATAATTAGGAACTGACCCTGAAATTTTCTTTAATAAAGGGGTTGGGTCCTGACTGCGTTTCTTTGTTTTAAGCGATTGCACCTTAGTATAAACTTCATGAACAATTGAAGCTGTTATTCTATAGTTTCTT
The DNA here is from genome assembly GCA_030562195.1 of Nipponacmea schrenckii. Taxonomy (NCBI): domain Eukaryota; kingdom Metazoa; phylum Mollusca; class Gastropoda; family Lottiidae; genus Nipponacmea; species Nipponacmea schrenckii. The sequence goes on from JAUJPP010000011.1 coordinate 11,018,635, forward strand.
TGTACAACCCATATATCATTATTAGATTGGCCCTATGTAGCAACTTCCAGACTGTTAACATCATCTTTTGTGAATGAATTAAGAATATGTAAAATATCATCAGAAGTAGTACAATTGCCATACAACTCTTTAAGCGAAGGTCTAGCCGCAGTTAAAACCGACACCTCTAATGCGATGTCATGAGGAGAAGTGGGTCCCTGACTTTTGAATACCACAGCATTAGGGCAGCATTAGGGCAGCAGTCACGCAAAGCATCTGCCAGTTAATTGAAAGAAAAGGCACTTAAATGAGGATTTGCATCTGCAAGACTTCCTTCTTTGCACACTACTTGTGAGGGATTCTTTTGGATTTTACCGAATCGTGGTTTTCGAAATAGTAAGTCTTTCACCATGACTGGCTTTTAAATTTGTCTTTTCAGCACCATATTTATTCCATACGCACGGTATTTCGGTACACGACTTGTTAGTAATACCTTCTCTCCTAACCTAAAATAATGAAAAAAGAAATCTATGTATTACACATTTGTATAATATAATCCCTTGTCAGGTGTGGGCTGGCATGAATACGTGTTTTAGTACTTGGAGGATACGATAACTGGAGTCCTGTGTTCATCAGATCATGTTAAAGACACTTTGGAAGTTGCCCTGACAAAATTCACTCCAAATGCACTTTCTTGCATATATGTCCGTCCCTAGTTAGCCTTACAGTGCATAAAATAATGGGATGTTAAACTTCATTGCATTTCAATTTTGAAATAATGAAGTTTCACCAGAAATGCATGTTGTTAAAAAGGAAACTAAGTAATATCATTATAGAATCACCAATAAAAATGATGAAAGAATAAACAAGATAAAAGGAGCAATAAATTTACCAATTAAACATGCCAATCAAACTCTGCTTCACATAACATAAATACTAATTCATCTGTAAATAAAGAACATGAACATAATAAACAAAATTGTAACTTTTACACCAACATTTTAGTCACAGTTCGTGGGCACAAAAAACTCGAGCCAACAATTCCTCCTTCGAACCCTTGATTTTCAGTCCTTTTTTTTGCAAAATGCTTGTTATGAATGTACATTCCAAAGTCTTAATGTTTCTCAACTTATTGTTGACATTGAATGGACAAAACTACTAAAAGTACTAACACAAAACTATGAAGATAATAACAGACCGCGAGTTATTCATAGTGTTATCGTCTGCCATTTTGGTTTGTTTACATTCGATGCTATCCCAGAAGCCTTTGCGCGACGGAAAGGTAATACCATAGATATCCTATAAATAACTAGATCGCTCATGTGATCTTTTCAGCGCGTAAATTGCCTTCACTTCCGGTTGTGGACAAAACAGCGGCAAAATGGTGGCTTCGTGTAGTGCTTTCAACTGTACAAACAGATACAAGTCAGGATCTTCCATCACGTTTTACAGGTAGATTCAATGTTCAAGATCTTTTGTTAACATTGTCTGGTCAAAAATACCAGTTGCAGAATTTTACCACTATAGATTCATAGCTTGAAACTCCAATATAATCCAGGCAACACCAAGGCAGGGGTAGGCCTAGCCCTACCTACTACTAGTACTAGGCCTAAAAACTAGGCCTAAAAAAACGAATGCTGTCCTTCTCTAGTAAACTACTAGTTGGATCTAGGCCTACTGCCTGACAATTTTGATTTATTAATTGAAATATTGGAATAATACCACTTTGTTTATAAATTGAAACTGATTAGGCTTAGGCTAAGCAAGGTCTATGCCTATGGGTAGAAATGTTTTTTTTTTTTCATTGTAATGCAATTTAATGGACCTAGTACAAGATGAGTTACATTGCATGTTGAAAATGGTCTCCATTTTTCAATTGATAAATTTAAATGGCTAGCTTGGCCTTTATTACTACACAGTTATCATAGGGGCCAAATAATTGAATTAAATTTAGTAATGACGAAGACATGTTTGCTTGTGACAGACATTATTCTAGATGAAATATTATGTCAATTGTTAGGCAATACTATTCACAGATCTTCTTTAATTATAGATTTCCAAAAGATGACGGCCTACGCAAAATTTGGTTAGTAAACATGAGACGTTCTGGTTTTCAACCGTCTTCATCTTCTGTCATTTGTTCTTGCCATTTTGAAGAAACATGTTTTGTTAAAAAGGGAAACACATTTTTGAAACCAGAATCTGTTCCAACCATATTTGATTTTCCTTCTCATCTACAGGTATGTCTATGAGCCTTTTTTTTTTCTTCAACTTTTTACATATATAAAATTAATTACAACTCAATATGGGTATAAAAAAGTATAAGAAAACAAGGTAACCAGGCAATTAACCCATAAGATTGGATAAGACATTCTGGGTTTTATTTATTGCTCGCTAGCCTAAGTTTCAATCCCGGCAGAGGTCTAGATGATTAACTATGAGCTCTTTCAGCCCCGTTTCCCTTGTTAGTAATGCAAGTCGGGGGAACTGACATACAAAAAGCGTATGGGATGGGACTATATAAACCTAGGCCCCATCTTCCAAGGTTAGTGCACGTTAAATATCCCTCAACAGTTGAAAAGTTGAGCTGACTAATGCCGCTGTCCTGGCAAAATTTCCCTCATTTTTATACGCCCACATGAAATGGGGGGCGTATATTGTCGTCACCCATGGCCGTCGGTCCGTCCGTCCGTCGGTCCACAATTGTTCGTTAACACTCTAGAGGACACAATTCTTGATGGATTTTGTCAAAATTTTGTGTGACTGTTCGTAATCACCCAAGGATGAACCCTATCGAAAATCAGCGAAATCGTAAAATATTTAGTATGAATTATTGCCCTTGTTTTTGAAAACGCGTTCAATTTTTAGCTCGTTAACACTCTAGAAGGCACAATTCTTGATGGATTTTGGCGAAATTTGGTGTGAATGTTCGTTATCACCCAAGGATGAACCCAATTGAAAATCAGCAAAACTGTAAAATATTTAGTATGAATTATTGCCCTTGTTTTTGAAAACGCGTTTAATTTTTAGCTCGTTAACACTCTAGAAGGCACAAGTCTTGATGGATTTTGACGAAACTAGGTGTGATGTTCGTAATCACCCAAAGATGAACCCTATTGAAAATCAACAAAATCGAAAAATATTTAGTATGAATTATTGCCCTTGTTCTTGAAAACGCGTTCAATTTTTAGCTTGTTAACACTCTAGAAAGCACAATTCTTGATGGATTTTGACAATACTTGGTTTGAATGTTCGTAATCACCCAAGGATGAACTCTATTGAAAATCAGCCAAATCGAAAAATATTTAGTATGAATTATTGTAAAATTATAATAAAATTATTCAGAATAAAAGTGTATGACTGAAGGTTAAATATTTCAAACTGTGATTATTACTGTATTGTCAAATATATTTCATTCAAAGTCAAAGCTGCCAGTGGGCGTATGTTACCTTGCCTGGCAAGCTATCTTTTCATTAGCCGATATGGTGCAGAAAAGTAGAACGTAAAACTTCATTCATTTATTCTGGTGTTATTGTTTTGTTCCTGTTCTTAAATAATCTTTTCTGCGTGTACATGCTTTCTGTTTTTATTTTCCAGCAGCCAAAGGTATCTCCAAGGGCGACTCTGAACAGCAATAAAGTTACAGCTGAAATACCAAATGTAAAGCCAAAAATTTATATTGACGTCGAACATTCTTATGCTGGAAACGAGGTCACCTACAAGAGGAAATATGAAGAAATTGATACAAGATTGGAAGAAACCAGAAAGGAGTTGAGGAACACTAAGATTCGAGAAAAAAGGGCAAAATGCACCATTGGAACTTTGTTGGAAAAGGTCCAGCTTTCAGATAATGCTGAAAAAATGTCTGCATCTTACAGAGGTTTGTAAATAAATTGAAATTTGCTTGGAATGAACTAAATATGTCCCTGTGTCAGGGTTTTATTTCTGTCTGTTTATAACAGGAACATTCAAAAAAGTCAGTTACCTGCAGGAGGTTTTAGACTTTTATAATAGCAAAATAGTTCAATAGCAAAATAGTTCAACAGTTGTATATGACTTCATGTTTCACAATAACTACATGACATTTGATAATATGTCTCTTTTGCAGATATTCCAATTGATTTGTTCACCAAAATTTTATGATTTATGATTTGTTCAACATAAATTTTATTAAGGGAATTTAAAAACTTGGCTTACAAACAACCAAATTTTTTTTTTGCTTGGTGGGTTGAGAAAGAAAACACAATCTATAAGATGAATTATTATAGAGGATAGTTTCTGTTTAGTTTTTTTGCAAACTGCATTGCATTGCTCCTCTTCATTAGCCCTTAACTCCTTAACAAGTTGAAAAGACTTGAACTCCATTTCATTTTGCAGTATCATGACTAATAGAAGCCAGTCCAACATAACCTTCTAGATCAATTATTTGAAAATCTGCAGGAATTTTTCTTCAAATTAAAAATAGTTTTAGTCCAAATTCTTATTCAGGGTTTAGGCTGAATATGACATAGACATAGAACATAGAACTAGCTACTCTCTGGCCAAATTGAGTAGTACATTGAATTTTTTCTGTCATGTCACAAATAATCAAAATATGATTTTCAAATGTATTTCAATTGTCTAAGAATGCCTTTGGGTCCAGTAAGTTTTGGAACTTTTGCATTTAAAATAAACACACTTCCCTCCTAGAAATTTCATATGAAAAAGACATCCATTTTGGACTGAAAATTCCCCTCTGTAAAATCATATTTTCAAATAATTATTTTTTTATGGTTGGCATTTTCATTAACCCAAAGACAATTTAAGACTCTCAGCACTATTTTGAGGTTAATATTTCAATTCATTTTAAAATAATTCCCAAAATGTGATTTACAACCCACTGGCACTATGGCCAGAGAGTAGCTGTCAATGAAACACATAGGCTAATTAATAACAATAATCGCAGATACATAATTTATTGGCTTTATATAAAACAATAAAATACAAATTTGAGTATGGTTCGTCAATAAATTAAATTCGTGGGACAAATTATCACTCCTAGACAAAAGAGCAGTCGGTGAAAATGAAAAATAACCAAGCGCTTGAACTCAACTGAACCGGTGTCCAAAACAATATTTCTATCAAATAGACTGTTTTGTGTCCTTTGTGGCTTTAACACTATATATGATGCACATTCGGTTTCTTTTGAGTCATTCCAGAATCCATTTTTTCCAAAAAAATCTTTATCTTCACAATCTTTTCCGTTTAAATAAAAAAAAATTAACACGTACACGATCAGCTGTCATTGATTGTTTACTAACAAAATGGCGGCTTTTGCCCTTAACCGGAAGTTGGCTTGCTTGACATGCTCGTCGTCATTGAATTGATAGCGCGCGAGCGATCTAGTGATTTATAGGATATCTATGGGTAATGCGGGCTATTGATTGTGTAGTGGATTGGCTTTATGTACGTCACTCACGTCAGTGATATTTACATGGGATTCCCTTGATGTGTATTTTTAGACTTGGTTGAACTTGTTTTACATGACCGGGCTGTACTATTTAATTTTGTATGATGTATTACGCGACATAGCCTCGCATTCATAATTGTTATGAATCGTTATCCAATCAGAGCCGATGTTTGGCACGTGCATGTGCAAAATCGGAGTGTATAAAAGCCCTTCTGTAATGTTTGTTAGTCGGTCAGTCGGGGCGTTGCACAACAGTAAGTTATCTCCGAAAGGTGTATGGGAGTTTATTGACTCTGCACATAGATTCTTTGGTAATAACCTGCTGTGGACTGACTATGCCTGAGTTGTACGATGGGAAGTTCTAAGAATTCCGCTCCATTCACGCAACTCATGGAACCTTGTTAGGGTGTCGGGTTTTGTTATGATGTAGTGTTTTCTTTGTAGATGTTTGGTATGTAAAGTTGTTCGTTTATTTTATATTAAACCGTCTTGTAACTTCTTGTCCCTTTAATTCCTCACATTTCACAGTATTCTGAACCTGGAACGTACGCTGGTGGGTTTGAGTTGTGCGGGAGCAGCGTCGCCACTTTCCCCCTGCTACATATTTTGGCGAGCTTGCCAGGATGCTGTGATTTTGTAAGGCGTTAGGGGAGAGGTATGGTTTGAATATCTAGGTTAGGTTTAGGGTTTTATTTTGTTTCTCATTGTGAAGTTTATGTATTAAGTTCAAGGTTTTCAACATGGATAATTTTCCCTGGTGTGATGGTGCTCAGGGTCAAAGTGGTGATTCAGATAGCAATACTGTTGTAAGTGCCAGTTTTTATTCTATTATTCGGCCGACAATAAGTAGGTCAAATGATAGGATTGCACCAATTTTCAGAAGTACCCCAGAATACTCTTTGGAACAAGGTAGGAACGAATATGATGATTTGGAATACGAAATGTGCCCGACTGAATATTACAGTAGGTCTAGGGTAGGATTTCGACAAGGGGATAATGAGAATGGTCGTAGGTTTCCGGACGCTGTTAGGGAGCCAGGACATCATGTTGTTGTCACTACTGCTGGTCCCGAACCGGGGTCAAATTCAAAGCCTCGATATATGACCACATCTACCCAGTCGACGTATAGCTATCCTAAGTTTGTAAAAGCACCATTGATGACTGAACGCATAGGTTATGAGAAGTCTAACGCAAGTAACATTTTTAGGGCATGTTGTGTCTGCTTCCGGTATTGAATGTGACCCTGAAAAAATAAAAGCTGTCAGTAAGTGGCCTGAGCCTGAAAATTTAAAGGATGTTAAATGTTTTCTTGGATTGTCAGGGTATTATAGGAAATTTATCGAAAATTATGCTGCTATCGCCAGTCCTTTAGTAAATTGAACTAGAAAGAATGTTAAGTTTGATTGGGATGATCAATGTAAATCTGCTTTTAAAGAACTAAGGAGAAAATTGATTTCTCCCCCTGTATTAACGTTTCCAAACGAAACTGGTCTGTTTATTCTCGACACGGATGCTAGTGGTAAAGCGCTAGGTGCAGTCCTTTCTCAAGTACAAGTTGGGGAAGAGAGAGTTATTGCATACGCCAGTAAGACTTTGAATCGATCGCAAGGCAACTACTGTGTAACAAAACGTGAACTTTTGGCAATTATCACATTCATGAAACATTTTCATTATTATCTTTACGGTCGTAAGTTTTTGGTTCGCACTGATCACGCTTCTCTTAAGTGGTTGCAGAATTTTAAAAATCCTGAGGGTATGCTAGCCAGATGGTTGACAACGCTGCAAACTTATAACTTTGAAATTGAATTACGTAAGGGTAAATTACATGGAAATGCTGACGCACTCTCTCGGCTCCCAACTAAAAAATGCTCTAATAACCTCTGCACCGATTGTTCTGAAATATTCCCAGGAGGTGATTCATTAGGATTGACTGAGGAACTGGAAAGGGCAGGTTTAAGCCGGCCGCTCGACCAGTTCGACGATCAGGAAAATGTGTCTGGAGCAGTTGTCAATACGTTAATAAGCGATCAAAATTTACCTCATGATCCTAATTGGCTCCCTACCTATAATGTTCTTGAGATCCAGGATATGCAAAAGAATGATCCTGGAATTGGTGTCATTTATGAAAAATTTGCAGAATCTGGAGTTCGACCAGATAAATCTAAGGTGAAATCTTTTCAACATGAAGCTCGAGTGCTTTGGTCTCAATGGGATGCTTTAGTAATGAGGTCGAATATATTGTATCGGAAAGCTTTTAATGACCTTGATGGAGAATTTTTACAACTTGTTGCTCCTCAGGAGATCAGGGATAGTCTTTTTTCGGAATAACATGTTAACAAAATTGCAGGTCATTTTGGTGAGATAGGAACCTTAATACCATTAAGCGTAGATTTTACTGGCCTGGGATGACCGCATCAATTAAAAGATGATGCGAAACGGGTGATCTGTGTGCACGATGTAAACCTGGCCCGGGGATTGGAAAGTCACCCCTTAAGCAATTTCAATATGGTGCGGCCATGCATTGTGTTGCCATTGACATCTTGGTCCTTTACCTCTCACTAATGATGGAAATGAGTATAATATGGTTGTAGTGGATTATTATACCAAATGGGTGGAAGCTTTTGCCATAGTCAATCATACTGCTCTGACTGTCGCGGACAAATTGGTCACTGAGGTCATTTGTAGGTTTGGATGCCCAGCACAAATACACACTGATCAGGGTAGGGAGTTCGAGTCTGCTTTATTTTCGGAAATCTGTCGGAAACTGGACATCGACAAGAGTCGTACTACTCCATACCATCCACAGTCGGATGGCTTAGTTGAACGGTTCAATCGTACATTGAAACAGATGCTTAAAATCTTCTGCAGTGAGCACCAAAATAATTGGGATGATTACCTTCCTTATCTTTTGATGGCATATCGGGGGACGAAATTCAGAAAAGATGGGTTCATTTCTTGAAACGGAAAAGTTATACCCTGACGAAACATTCGAGTATTTGATCTGAACATTTTACGGAAGATAGTTTCCTTTGCGACCTGCAGGTAGAATTACGGAATTTGAAACGACAACGTAAATTGTGTGAAGCTACCGTTCCAACTATTTACAACTCTAATCCCTCAACCATCCCTGTTATTGTTAATGTGAATCCACCATCTCTCAAAAGACGAGCACACACAGAGTCAAGATTGCAGTCAAAACATCGAAAAGACGTAAGTTAAAGAATTCATAATAATATGCCTTAGATCTTTTATGAAAATTGTTATTGCCAACAACAAATTATATATAGAAGAAGAATGGAATTTGTAAACATGTGATTGTTCTACAATAATGTAGGGCCTATCATAGTGTAATCATAAAGGTGATAAAACTGAGACAAGTGAATTTATTTGCATCCAATAACAATTCATGCGAGGTATAACAATTTATTTTTTTATTTCCTTTTCAGGAAGTGTAAAATATTCTGTCAGAATCAAGCTTACAGAGAGAAGACACAGCAGAACCAGCAATAGAATTGGAAAATGAGGGTTTGTCTATTGGTCAAGAGCTTACACAAGTGCAATGTAACATGTCTGTACAGACAGCTACTAATGTTAAAGATGTTGGTACTCAATGTGATGATAATGTTATCTTCGTATCCACTTATGGATCTGCAATGGAAATTCATTCGTACTGTATCACAAAAGAAAACAGAATTGATAATCTTTTTTCACCATCAACACAAACCATAACTGTTCCACTTAAGACCAGCACACCATTAAAGTCGTTAGCTAACACTAGCTTAATAAGTACCGATACAGAATCTACTCATGAATCCTCTTTACATTTGTCAACACATGATATTCCTTATGTGCCTGAAACGTCAGATCAAAGCAGTACTAGTTTGAGTGATAGTGATCCAATCAACACATCTGACGGCAAAACATCTAGTTTATCTCATGAAGACTCTAAATATATTGTGTTTTACTCCTCCCTTATGGAGCTTTTTCAGACATGCCAAAAGCGTTGTGATCCCATCATCAATGTTCGAAAATCTACAACTGGAACACTGTTAAAATTAACAAGTACTTGTCTGTCTGGTCATGTGTTCACATGGAACTCCCAGCCTTTCATTTCAAAAATGCCAGCTGGAAATCTGTTAGTTGCTGCATCTATTTTGTATACAGGTTGTTCTTTGGTACAGATATCAAATTTTGCAGAAACTTTGATGTATACAGGTTGTTCTTTGGTACAGATATCAAATTTTGCAGAAACTTTGAACCTTAACTTCTTTGGACTTTCCACATTCTACAAAATCCAATGCAGCCTCTTTCAAATTGTAAATGAGGCTTGGTTGAATGAGAGACAAAGTGTGCAAAGACAACTACATGGAAAACCTCTGACCTTGTCTGGCGATGGACGGTGTGATACTAGTAGTCCTGGATTTAGTGCCAATTATTGCACTTACTCTTTACTTGACAGTCTGGTAAATTGGTAGACTTTGATGTGATACATGTTGGGGAGGTAAATTACAAATCAAATAATATGGAGAAAGAAGGCCTATCCAGATGTCTTCAGAGGGTCAGTGAAAATCCGTCGATAAATGTGCTTGCAACTGATAGACATATTCAAGTTGGAAGTATGATGTAAAAGCAGTTTCCTAACATTATTCACCAATTTGATGTCTGGCATGTTTCAAAAGCAATCATTAAGAAGTTGAGGCTTTTCTTGCAGTTCAAGCCATTGTTTTTGACAACTCCATTTTAAAGTCACTGGAAAGATTGACATTGTTTTGTCATACTGGTGACTTAGAGGTGTATCATTCCATGAAATACTGCCCAAAACGTCATAACCATAACACAGTTAGAGAGCAAGCCACATCTACACAAGGTCCATCAGAGGGGAGTTGAGGTATTACCAAGTTTTTCCTATATTGTCCTGATTCTGAGTGCAAGGCATCTCTTATTTTTTTAACAGCACAGGCTGGTATTACACGCTGGATGTTTTTTCCAAGTTTTTGATGGACCCAGTAGATAAACTGTCTGTAAGCCTGATGGCGCAGAACTCTGAAATGATAAAACATTATGTTCATTCACATACACATATTTGGGCTTGATTCGATTTGAAATTCTACTTGACCAATTATAGTCCTCAAAAATTTTATTGATATAAGGAAAAGAATCATGTATGCTTTATCTTTGTTACAATTGTGTGACTTAATCAAGTTTTCAAGACTTTGAAATAATACTAATATTTGTTTCTATTTCGATCACACAATTTTTTTTTTTTTTACCTTGCACTACTTAAAGAAAATTTGCAAGGAAAGTCTTTGTTCTTATTTTTCCTTCCATGCTCTACTTTCGTTTTCCTAGTCTGTTTCTGGGGATTTGATTGGCTGATTAGCATGACCTCCATAAAATTATCCAATCACCGAACACAACTTGCTTCTAGATATAGAATCTCGATGTAATCGTCTGTTCCCCAAAAAAAGTGCCAACCAATATGTATGCCATGTACTTACTCGTTTGGGAGTGGGTCTTGTAATATATCTTGACGTATATCTGCTCTTGCTACTGCCGCTACTTTCAACACTTCGATGTCCAAACAAATTCTCTCGAAATAGGGATTACTCGTCACACAAAAGTTATTTTCCACGCGGTGTTGGGCTCCATGCACTTCATGACAACAAATGCATTCATTCACTGTCGGTAAGGCTACGCAATTCCCTTACTTACACCAAACGTTTAAAATCAAACGATTTTCTTCGGTTTCTTCCTGAGTTGAAATATCCGATTCATCAGACGAAGTGGATAATTCATCTGTGTCATATTCTGGCTCAAATTGGTACGGTAAAATTTCGACATTGTCTGTATTGATCGACGCCATGATGTTTGTTTGGCACTGAGAATGTTCTGCTATGACGTCACAAATTGGCCTGGTACCGTTTGTGGTTTTCAGTAAAAGAGTTCCAATTTTAGCCGGGAATAAAGTCCGATTATTTCAACCTATCTTCCTAACTTGATTTATTTTTTTTTTAAATATTTCTATGCAAATACCTACTTATGAAATCATATTCTAAGGGGAATTTCTATCATACTCTATTCCTTTAAAAAAAAATTGTAGATATATTCAATATTTTATAGGCGTGATCGAGGAATAGAAGGATATTTTGAAACACACTCTATTAAATAGACGTTATAATCGATTCCTTCAATCGGCTCTCAATATTTCCCAGGTCTTTATAGACGATTACCAATTTTTAGCACGAAACAACACGAGGTCAGGTCGTCTGGATTATGAGAAATGGGGTTAAAACGCCCGATTGAATAAATAATACTACTAGGCCACTAGTCTGGTTAGAAGATCAAAGGGTGTGGATTCGAAGTTATGTCATTACCTTAATATTGAGCTATAAATAGAACTGTATCGGTACGGGTATATATACTACCACTACTATGTTTTTATAGTAAGTTTATGTATATAGTATAAATATTGTAAATAATACAAAAATATTTTCATGTAAGGGGCCAAGCTTGTGTTATTGCCTAGTAGAAGTGCTACTGATGCCTTGAACGGACGCTGAGTACCCAAAAAAAAAAAAAGAAAAAAAAAGGAAGCTGCACAACTGTTACGAACAGGTCTAGCGTTTTAGTTGGAATCTTCAGTTCAGTTAACATCAACTATGAAGCTAGAAATATTAATCATCTACCTGCTGTATTTATTGTTTGCAGTTTTTAGTGAGAGAAGCATGCTGTTTATTTTATTCTGTCTTAAAAAAAACTACTAAAATTCTTAAAAAAAAAAATAAAAAATTTTTTTTATCTATGCCCAGGCCAAACTACTGGAGGAATCGCTGTGAAATTTTACAGGATCGTCAAGTGTAAAAGTTTGTGTCAAGAAAAGAGGGAACAAAGCTATGAGTTTCATTAGGTAGTGGAACTTTTCTCGCGCTCTTTGACGGTTTAACCCTTTCGATACTCTTGGGTGGTATATGTCCCATGAAATTGGGTCTTTTACTATTGGGTGTTCTTAGTCCCAATTATGCATGTATTAATGGCGATTCAGTGTTTTAGACCTCCATAGGCTTATTTTGTGATGTCATAACAGGAAGTTGTCATTTTTTGGCGCAATTTGAAGCCTGGATAACCAATTCAAGTGTGTGGATGACAGATTTTCTATAATTGTTAGTATTTTACAGGTATCTTTATGTTTATTTAATTTTACAAAATAATGGAAAACATGTGTATGTCTTAATGGTGAATGATGCCATAGTAACTTGATTGATTTTATGAGATATTATGTCCCAATAGTACTATAGTTGGAATAATGCATACCAATAGATGAATGTATATTGTCCATGTTTTTCAGATAAATGGCAAAAAAACGTATGTCTGCTGGTGATGTTCTAAGTCTTCTTAGTGGAGATGATCTTGCTAGTACTGATGATGATACAGAAAGTGAAAGCGATACAGATAGTGTCAATGATCCCACATACAAAAATATCGATCGTGATAATTCTGATTCGTCTGAAACCTCAACTGAAGACGATTTGGATACTGTTCTTCTCCTTCCACCTAATGACTCAGGGGATGCAAGGTCTAATGTCGTCGAATGGTTTGAGGTAACTGATAGATATGCACCCAGATTCTCTGTACCAGAAGAGCGTCTGGGACATGTTTTGACTAATGTCAATAGATCTTCTTCTGCCACAGATATATTTTTGAAAATATTTCCACCCAGTCTGATTATATTTATAGCCCAATGCACAAATTCTAGGATTAAAATTTTAGAACAAGATAAAAAGATCACTATAAAGGAAACAGATATGGGGGAAATAATGATCATTCTTGGATGTTGCTTGATTATGTCTTACAATAAAGTGCCAGACTTTTCATGTTATTGGTCTCAAAACGAATCCATGGGAAATACTGCTATCCAACAAGCTATATCAAGAGATAGAGCAGAATTGATAATGTCTAAATTGTATTTCAATGATCCTCAAAAGCCAGATGATGCTTCAAAAACGTATTATATTGATGAATTGGTATCATGCTTGAAAAAAACCTTTCCAGAGTGTTGGTCAGAAAGTTCCAGACAAAGCATCGACGAATCGATGACAAAGTTCAAGGGAAGATCCAGTCTCAAGCAATACTTACCTATGAAACCAATAAAGAGGGGCATCAAAATTTGGCAGAGATGTGACTCTCTTACAGGGTACACTTACGATTTTAATATATATTCGGGAAGAGGAAATGATGCTGCAGCAGTAATGAACACTACTTTAGGTGAAAGAGTCGTGCAGAAATTGTCAAACTCTATTAGAATCCCTAGCGTCTCCCTGTGCTTTGACAGATATTTTTCCTCAGTCAAACTTTTTGACACCATAAAATACACATCTGTTGGAACATATATGAGTAATAGGAAAAATACTCCTGAAATGAAGGAAAAGCTCACTAGAGGTTGTAGTTCATTCCAACAAAATAGAAATGGAACAACAGCAACTAAATGGCAAGACACCAAGGAAGTGTTTGTAATGAGGAATTGTCACTCTAACAAGGTTGGAACTGTCCAGAGACGATTGAAAGATGGAACAAGATCGGAATTTGATTGTCCTGAAGCAATTAAATTTTATAACCAATTTATGGGGGGTGTTGACAGAGCAGATCAAATTTCAGCTTTATATGATCATGATAGAAAGTCATCAAAGTGGTGGAAGAAGGTATTTTTCAAACTTTTTATGACATCATGCGTGAATGGGTGGATAGTGTGCAACGATATTCGACAATCAAAGATTACATTTTTGAAGTTTATAATCGAGCTGGCTGAAGGGTTGATTTCGATTGGTAGAAGTAAAGCCAGATATAAGAGGGAGTGGACGACCTTCAAAAACAGCTAAACTTTTGCTGAATGTTGGAGATCATTTGCCAGATCGAAGTCGATGTTTCAGGTGCTCCAGAAGAGGCCAGGAGAAGAGGACAAACACCATCTGTAGATCTTGTAAAATACCATTATGTAAAGACTGTTTCACACCATATCATACATAAAATCTTGATCAACCAATGTTGTGTGTTATCTTTACATTGAACAACCAAAAACGAATGGGAATTATTTGTCCCAACAATAAATACTACTGGGACTGTGGGAACATTTCAAAATGGCGGACGGGACATACATGTCCCAGCTGATTATAGGGATGAATAATTGCGCATGCGCAATCAAAGTGTTCAGTATTTCAAATAAACCTATTTTGATAGTATTTCATCACAGAATAGACAAATCAATAAATTACACAAAAGTAGGGTTGAAAGGGTTAACCGTAATTCCAGCGTTTCATAGCAGTTTGTCTATAGCTAATTAGCTATCAGGACCAATTTTCTAACAAATTTGACTATTGCTACAACACGACCTTGTGGATTCACCATCGTGCGTAAACAAAGTTTATTGGCCTTGCGCTATTTGCAATATTTAGAGCATACGGAAAAATTACAAATTCAACACGCTAGAAATGGGGGTGAACATCGCGTGCAATCATTGTCTGTCGACGGGTATTATCTTTGCCCTTTTTCGAACCAAAACATTGTCACTGAGATATTTGTCGCATAAGGAATCACGCTCATAACGACAAAACTATGGACGAACATCAAGCGCGCACTCTTCGTCTCGAAAAGGCCAATTTGGAAACGCGTATGATTTGGGAATGCGAGTTCAAGTTGATAAGAAAATCTTGACGCCTATAAGGCATTTGAAGGCGATGATCTTTAAAAGAACCTTTAGAATCCGAGAATTGGGGGAGGGTCTACGGTTTACGCCTTAACAGCCGCGGAAAACGATGAAGAAATTTTATATAAAGACAAAACCTCGCTATTTCCTTAGGTCAATAAGACGTAGAGATACCCCGTAGGTCATCCGAAGGTGATATTGAACAGTTTTGAAAATTATTAAGGTTTTATAAAGTGCTCCATTTTACCACCCCAAAATTTATATATTCCCGTGTTACCTTTGAGGTTTAACAGGAAAAATGATTTCCCTTTATGCGCAACGTGTGCCACCAGACAGTAAACGGTAAAATGCGAGCATCTGAACGATTATTGTTTGGTACGTGGTTCAACTAGGAAATTTTCATTCCCATCCGGAAAGGTTACGTTGTCAAAGATGACTAGTAGCACCACTACGAACATACTCGACAATACGATGCCGATAAAAACATTGAACAAGTCGCCATGGAAGATACCCCTAAAAGCAATCTCACGGCTGAAGGGAACGCTATTCCCGAGGAGGAGCTATATAAAGTTCTTCTGGAAAATGACCTCTTTAGCGAATACATCAACCTCTTTCTAAAAATTAAAACGGAGGCATCGGGGTGGCCCGTTATAATAGTATATTCTTGTTTGTTGGTAGTCTTAGATTTCTTTGATATACTCAGCACGCGTTCCATGTATTATTAAAATACAATAGTACAGATGGTCAAAATAATACTGACCACTGGCTTGGTATTTTGGTAGTCATTGGAATCTAAGATATACATTACCAAATATGGTTGGGGGTATTTAGCATGATATGGGAATGTAAAATGTATTTTCTTGAGTTTGGGTTTAGCTTTTATATATGTAGTACCTGTATGATATTTTCTAACTAGTAAATATATATACCTGTAATTTTTACCAGAGTGTTCATCTTTTAATAATTGGGAATTCATCAATCGCATATCCAGAACCTAGAAATAACATTACACCGTTGAATTAGACCCAAAGTGCGATCTCTGCGAAGACGTGGGCAGTTATACGCATATAGATTTGGGCTAGGTAAATAAAGAGAGATTACTTTATAGAGGAGTTTCTGGCGAGGGAACACATTCAATTGGAGAAGCATAAGATTGCCTTTAACCCCTATCGACATTTAAATGTCGGTCCGCCCCTTTTCCTTGCCTTACGCCAACTTTTATTTTGCAACGATGGAAGCAAAAATGGGATGCTGCAGATAGCAGCAAACTTCATGCCATCAAGCCTCTCTTGGGGGATTGGCCATCCTCCTATTGTGTTGTATTTTGACACGGATTCGATTATCTATCCCCAACGACCAGTGGAGGAAACGATTACCAGTGGAAGATGTCTCGCAGATTTAACCGACGAGATACCAACGGGGTCTTCCATTGTGGAGTTCTGTTCTACAGGACCGAAAAGCTACGCCCTGGATATTTTGAATCATAAAAACGGAAGTATCGACTACGTCGTGAAATATAAAGGAATTACCTAAAACGAAGAAACGTCAAAATTAATAAATTTCGATCCAATGTTTAGATTGATTCAAAATCAGTCTATGTCTGTGCACATCACTTTTCCGAATAGTTTTCACAGAACTCGCGATTCCACCGTTTTCATGAACATGATCGCTCGAAAACGTTGAAATTTAAATATGATAAACATCCACAATTCCCTATATAAGGGGCACATGCCATAACGTAATTATTTCGTATATTCACTTTTGTTTTTACTTTTTTTTCTAAAGCGAGACCTGTTTTTTCTGTGTAAAATGCGTTTCAACTTTTTTATGGTCGTGTGTGCATATATATAGTATTATCATGTATTTTTTTTATGTATTTGATTTTTTTTCGTTACTTTTTGTATATATGTTTGAAAAAAATAAACACTTTTCTTTGACAAAAAAAATATTGTAAATTAAAAAAAGGTTCTCGCATTTTCTTTACTATTAATTTGTAATCAAATTTTGTATAAATAGATTTGTGTTTTTTTAATTTTGTATATTATTAATAAAAAACGCAATTCTTGTAAAAAAAATATTGTAATTTCCCCAAAAAATATATTTCTAGTATTTTTTTATTTTATGTATAATTATTATTATTTTCTTAATTATCATTCGTGGACAAAAAAATATATGAAATAAAACACATTTTGTTTGCCTTTACAGCCTTTATTGATATCATAATCTAAATCTACTGGTTACAATTTGTTTTACGAGTCTGTCATTCCTCGCATAATGTCTGGTAAAAAGCTTGCACCCGACTGTCATGGCTTTTTTTTGCAATATATAATATAACCAGTAATGTCCACACACTGTTGCAAATAGTGATTTAAGTCTTGAAATATTCCACCCTTTTTCACCTTAATACATTTCATTTCACAGCCGCCCCCATTACCAATGTTTACTCTGCCGCTTCGCCACAGCCCATCAGAAATATGAGAACAGAATTCCATACTTTAATATAATGTTAAAGATAATCGAAATAAATGAAATGAATGGAGTTTTGCGTCCTAATAAGATAATCGAAACTATTCCCTTAAAGCAATGACAAAACTCTTATGTAATTTTTAAAAACCTAACCAGTCCCGATAACTATTTGATGTTTATTTCATATCCTAATGGTTCTGATACTTCAATAGTCATTATTTCAAATTCCAACGAATTCCTTTCAATATAAAAAGTGTGAATTCTAAAGAAGTTCATTTAGATGAGGATGGCGGTAAAGTAGACTGATACCAGGGATGATGTAAAAGTACCAGGGTCTATTTTAAATATAATGTATCCTTATAGTGCAATCAAACACATCACTTTCCAGTGTAAAGAGGTTAGTTGTATAAATTATACCTGTAAAACATGTCCTGGTTCTTACAGAAAAGCTCCTCGATAGATATGAATGTTTTGTTACTCTTGTTAAAACTGCTTAGAGTAACTTTACTAAAGATCGTCATGAATAGATAAGAATATATATGTAAGATGGAATTGGACACGATCAATATGCATCTGACCAGCACCTCTGCGGAGAGTACCAGCGCACAGTCCGTTACGGTTTTCACACAAAAACCGATAGATGGTGTTACATACAGAAAGTAAAGTGCCCGATTGATGTCAACAAAAAACAAAAATATATGCAAGCTACAACTCAAAGAACTGATACATACATGTGTTAAGCGACAATTGGGGCGTTTGCATCTAGCTTGGGAATTGAAACCACAGCAAGTGTTATTGCGATTACCAGAACTTGGGTATTTTTGTTGGCTTTAACTGACGGAAGGGGTGAAATTCAATGGATGTTGACTAGTTTGGCGATTTATGCGAAATTATGACCCTAAGGTACCACAGGGATGAAATATCCAATGAGATATGAAATGAACCCCTACCAAACACCACTTGCTCTGGGTGTTGCTTTATTTAACGTCGGCAGAAAATGACTTAACAAAATAAAATGAAATGTATCAAGGTGCATCAGCCCCAAAAGCGGGCTATATAGCACCTGAATACGATTTAAAACAAAATAAAACCAGAAAGGCATTAATACAATAAAGTAAAAACTATCACAGCACGATAGTGCTGCGATCTAATAGATATGAGATGCATGCACTCAATCAGAATGTGTTTCACTGTCATGCGAACTTGGCAGTGCTCACAGACTGAAACTTCATTTCTCCTGTTGGTACAATAGGAGAATGGCCAATTCCCAAGAGAGGCTTGATGGCATGAAGTTTGATTGTATCTTCAGCATCCCATTTCTGTTGTAAGGAAAAGGGGAGACAGGCAGTGACAAAGCAGAATTAGCCGCCGCATCTGCCTGGTTGTTCCCTCGTATGTCTTTGTGACTTGGAGCCAACAAATAAAAATGTCCTTTTTCGGCCCAGAAAGCTTGTAACTATCTCCGATTATTGGGTGCACAAGCTGGATTTTATGAATAACTTATAATGCGGACAGAGAATCAGAATAGATTTAACATTTTTGCAATGACGAGGACTGAAAGAACACGAGTGCCTCTAAAATGGCAACGAGTTCTGCTTTAACACAATATGATTGGCTGGAACACAAATTGGATTTTTTCAATGATATTTATTTCTTTCAAAAAACACTTTCTAAAAAGTTATACATATACTGGGGGATTACTTTGGGTCCAGAAACATCGGTGTTAAGGTAGCTGTCGCTTTGTGTAGGGCAACAATTACTTACTTCCAAAATTCAAAAACATATCACATGATACAGTATTAAACACTTATCTTTATCAATTGGTTTACAAGTACTTTGTTACGTTTTTATTTCTGCCTAGACCCACAGTGTTCTACAGCTGGTAATGTAAGAAACAATAGTCGTGTGCGGAAAAGAATGTCTCAGAATAGGTTTCTCACAGAAGGAATGAAACTAATGCTGATATATGGATGCCACGGTCTCCAGTCCTCCATCAAACCTCTTTCATGATGATTAGGTGTAAAATATAATAATTTAGATTCTATTTCATCATATACAATGTTGATTAATGCTTGTTTTTAATTAGTAAATATTTTATATTACGTGACAGTATTTAAATCAGTTTTACACATATAATGACTTTATTTAGGAAAATGTAGAAAATTTAGATGTAATCATTTCGTTTATAAAAAAAGGAAATAAAAAAAAATTGTTTGATTTTACAAGACAATTTCTGACGTATAGACCTAAGCTGCAATTCAATATATTGGTTGAAACCTACAAGCCAGTTATTCATCATTGACTTATTTGGTATAGCTAAATAGTATAGTTCGGTTATGTTAGGGGTAGTGAAAAAATACTGAAGGGAGGCATGTATTATATTATAATGTGTGTGATGCCGTCATGTATGTCCCCACTAAATGGTGTTCATGTGTTCTTATGCATTATTTTGTTACATAGCTTTATTTCAAAAACTGTATATATACACTGTATTCTTTAATGTATATATTTAAATATAAATTGATGCCAGTGTGTCATAGCCTACTTGTATCTTGTAAAACCCCTTTGAGCGAACAATACAATAAATAAATAAATAGAATATGTTAACTATTGAACTGTATACGTCAACCGGATTACTAAATATAAAGCCTATTGGGTAGTTCACATCAATATCGACCAAGAGTCTTTGTATAACACTACTCTTAGTTCCACACTACTCTACAGGTTTAACTCCCTTGATCACAATTCACAAAATTTGACCTATATTAAGAAACTATTTTCCTGTATTTCTAGAACTTGTATACCTATATATACTATTTACGGCATATAGATATACGAGAACTCGTAAAATAATTCAATTCATTAAATCAAGACGAAGGTACAC
Source organism: Nipponacmea schrenckii (assembly GCA_030562195.1). Taxonomy (NCBI): domain Eukaryota; kingdom Metazoa; phylum Mollusca; class Gastropoda; family Lottiidae; genus Nipponacmea; species Nipponacmea schrenckii. The sequence continues at coordinate 11,039,110 of JAUJPP010000011.1, forward strand.
TAACTGGTACAAGTAAATAGCATTAAAATCATTGAAATGCAACTACAATATTATATTTATGAACTGGTTAACTCCCTTGATCACAATTCACATAATTTGACCTACATTAAGATACTGTTTGCTCGATTCCCAAAACTCATATCTGTCTACACTTTTTTACGGCATAATAGATAAGGACTCGTAAAATAATTAAATGAATTAAATCAATGTGAGCGAGCCAGCTTTGGTGGCCTTCTGGTTCCCCACAGAAAGAAATCACTTGAATTAAATCACGTCTTCATTCAGTTCTCTGTACACAAGATCCAAACAAGATTCGGATAAACAGCATACAGACTGCTCACTTCCTATTTATACCCTTCTCTTATGCCGACCTACTACAGACTGTCAGAATATGACCTATATAAACACAGTTATTCTAAAGATAGCTTGCAAGGCAAGGTAATATGGGGAGAGTGGGGCTCATTGGGACATTTTTAACAATTTCCTCCATATTTTTTTTATTTATTGGAATTTGAAATACAAAATTTAACAGACAGAAAGTGTATGTCATTAGGCAAGTTGAATAAACATGAAATAAAGTATTGTTGCATACTGAAAAAAGATAAAAGCAATTATAACAGTAAAAAATTATGACCCAATGTACCCCATATGCGGGGCAAACTGGGACTGGTCATGGTGCAAATTGGGACATACTCAAGTAAACTAGAAAAAAACAAGAAATATTAAAGTTTTATTTGTCAAATAAATTAATATAAATAAAACTTGATAACATGTTGCCTACATGTCAAAAGAGATCATTATAACAGATGTTTAGGGTTTGTTGGTCTGCATAAACGTTAGAAATACTTTTCAAGATCAACGTTGAAAACAAACTGGCACCCCGTGCGCTTTGTCCCCCCAACCGACGAAGGATTTGGTAACTTCATTATGATGTCTTCTAATTCAATGACATCCCTGTCCTCGCATTCGGGAAATGTAAACAGCAAGGAAGACTTGGTCTTGGTATGTTTTCTAATAAGAAAGTTAACCTCCATTTCATCATCTAAGTTGGGTTCTGTAACAATTTTGCCAACAAAGTGTTGAACAAATTTCCTGCCTTCATATCGAACAAGCACAAAGTCGTCTACGTGAATATTTTCCTTACTCGGACGCAAACAGACATCAATACTTCTTCCACTATCAAAAGATTCCTCATCGTCTGACTCATCCATTAATGGAACTGCATAATCTTCTTCGCTTTCTGTCTCACTTTCTACGTCTACTTTTTTTTTACACTTTGAATTACCGGTAAACTTCAATGATTTTCTTCTTGTATCTTTTGACTTGTTCTTGGCTTCCCTTTCATTTAATACTTCAACCAAAGTTTTCATTACTGGGGTGTCTGTAAGAATCAAAGTTTTTTGTTTTTGTCGATTGACTTGAGTTTTGCGGGCTTCTGCCTTTGGGTATGGTCTTATTTCTTCTGGGGAATAGTACCCATTTCCGGTGCTTGGCTCCTGTGTACTGGTACTTGGCCCCTGTATCATGCTGGTGCTGGTGCTTGGCCCCTGTATCATGCTGGTGCTGGTGCTTGGCCCTTGTATCATGCTGGTGCTTGGCCATTGTATCATGCTGGTGCTGGTGCTTGGCCCCTGTATCATGCTGGTGCGGGTGCTTGGTCCTTGTATCATGCTGGTGCTGGTGCTTGGCCCCTGTATCATGCTGGTGCTTGGCCCCTGTATCATGCTGGTGCTGGTGCTGGTGCTTGGCCCCTGTATCATGCTGGTGCTGGTGCTTGACCCCTGTATCGTGCTGGTGCTGGTGCTTGGCCCCTGTATCATGCTGGTGCTGGTGCTTGGCCCCTGTATCAAGCTGGTGCTGGTGCTTGGCCCTTGTATCATGCTGGTGCTGGTGCTTGGCCCCTGTATCATGCTGGTGCTGGTGCTTGACCCCTGTATCATGCTGGTGCTGGTGCTTGGCCCCTGTATCATGCTGGTGCTTGACCCCTGTATCATGCTGGTGCTGGTGCTTGGCCCCTGTATCATGCTGGTGCTTGGCCCTTGTATCATGCTGGTGCTGGTGCTTGGCTCATCTGTACTGTTACAATCTGTGGGGTTATCTCTGTCAGTGACAAAAGAAGACAGATATTCATCGTCCGTAAATATATGTCTGTCAAAAGGACAAATGCCAGATACCCTGAATCCTGATATTATGTTTTCTGGGGTAAAAGCTCTTGGAAATGCTTTGCCAAGATTTTCCGAAATGTCATATATTGTCATAGGTTTCCCAGGGTTGCATATTTGCCATTCATTACAGGCTGCATTGTAATACTTTTTCAATGGACCATATACGCTCCTATCTAAGGGTTGAAGCTTATGACTACAATGTGGGGGAAATGTAAGGAGAACAATTCCGTTTGATTTAGCTTTATCAAGAATGTTAATGGAAACATGACTGATATGATTATCCATTAGCAACAATACTGGGTTATCAACACTACAGGCAGAATACTTGATAAAATGATCAAGCCACAACTCAAAATTTGATGTTGTCATCCACCCGCTTTTATGGCTTACTCCAACAGTACCACTTGGGGCATTTTTTATCATAAAATCCCTAAAATTGACCCTAGGAAAAATCAAAAATGGTGGAATAGCGTTTCCTAAAGCATTGACGGCTGCATTCATGGTGACAAGAGTTCCCCGTTCTGCAGAGGTAATTTGACCAACTTGTTTACTGCCAGTTGCAGCTATCACATTTGGTGGTCTATGGACTGTGGTAAGACCAGTTTCGTCACAGTTATAAATGGATCTGGCTTCAAATTTGTAGCGTGTAAGAACACTTTCTAAATTGTCAAAGAATTCTGTGACATTTTTGCGATTGAAGCTGGTTGCTCGACTAAGACTTGTCGCCTCTGGTTTTCTGATGGATAGATCAGGATGTCTCTTCAAAAATCCATGTAACCAGTCAACACCTGAAATAGAAAAATTTGTAACGAATTTAGAGCAATGATGGTATAAAGTAGTAGTTTAATTTATTTGATATATTGTTCATTAACTTTGTATAATTACCTGCTTTTTTCTCGGTTTGCCAGTTTTCTGGAAGGGTCTTGTTATTCTTTGAGGCATATTGATATGCTAATTCTCTTGTTTCACTAGTAGAAAGTCCGTGATGCTGCTTAGATGCTGTTATTAAGTATGATTTTAGCTCGGATTCCTCGTTGTTATTGAAAACCATTTGATGTGCATAGTTTGGAGTGTATCTAATGTTGTCAAGCCCCATTGTCTTGGCATTTGCAACATATCTTTGCAGGGTGGATTTCGGTATATCAAATGCTTTAGCTGTATTTCTAATAGATTTCCCATTTATTACCAACTCCACAGCCTCCCTCATATTATCTGCTGAGATTTTCCCATGATTTTCAGTTTTTCTCTTCCTATTGCGTACCATTCTAAAAGAGAAATAGATAGTTTATACCAGAAAGTAAAATGCAATCATGCATGGGGTGAACTGGGACGTGGCCCAGTCAACCCCATCAGCTGTCCCATTAGACCCCTTTGCCAATGTCCCAATCCACCCCACACTTGATGGCTATCAATAAAACGGCCTGAGGAAATTTTCACAAATGAGAAAGAAAAAGTAATTAATGCAAACTAATGCTCAATAATGCAACTATCTGTCACAGCTATACAAATCTTGCTATCTTTAATATTCCAGATGTAGTGAGATACAATCCGAAATCGTAAAAAGTTACTCAACCTACCTTAAAATCAATTTTTTGGTGTAAATTTTTAAGTGTTGTTCCTTGTGTTCTGAAAACAATATAGCAGAAAGGGACGTTTTCCCGCCTTTTTTTAATGACATCATAAGGTTATATTGTTTATATTCAACACTATAAAATTGCATTGACCCATTGTACCCCATGTCCCAATGAGCCCCACTCTCCCCTATACGCCCACTGGCTGCATTTATTTCAAATAAAAACTTTTCAGTAAGGTTACAATAAGTGGAATGAAATATTCAACCTTCCAACCTATTTTTTTCTTGGGTCTCTAGTTTCATTAAAAACTAAGTGAAAGATGAGGGTTTTGGCGGATCGCCAATCTGGATCATAAAGAGAAGTGGCGGATCATTTTGTCCTGTGGCGGATCAAAAGGAATCAAGTCGTAAAACTAGTTTTCTAGATTTTAGAAATGGAGAGTAACGACTAGGCTATTTGTTTGAGTGATGGCGTGGAATAGATCAATATTCTTAGTCTAAAAAAGATTTTATTGAATGAATAAAATCAAAGGATGTTTTCTTGAAAGCTTTTTTCAATTACTTCCTCGGGCGTACGTTGTTCCACTAACTTTAACTGTAAAAGCCGCAACATTATTTATCTTTTAACCTGTACTTATTGTAAAAAGCAATATGTAGGAGAAAGTAAACGACATTTCTCCACACGTATTAGCGAACATTTCGCTGACATAGCCCACAAAAGAAACAGACCCGTTGCTCTACATTTGAACATGAATGGCCATTCAGAGAGAAATATTTCCTTGAAGGTCATAGAACAACTTAAATCTGACCCCGATGTTGACCAAAACACGGAAAAAAGAAGGTGTATCGAACTAAAATGGATCTTTACACTTAAAACTTTCGCTCCGGATGGAATAAATGATCAACTTTAGCCCTATGATATCCCCAACCTTATTTCTTTATTCATTAAAAACTGTCAAGAATTGTACCTAATAACAACTCATTAAATATTTTTCGGTATTTTTATGATTTGCAATAGGGTTCACCCTTAATAATATTTAGATATTTTTAATTCTTAATAAGGCTCATCCTTGGTTGATATTAAACAATTTCAGCGAGTTTTGTCAAAAAGGAATGTTTGGAGTGTTCACAAGCCAAAAGTTGAAAGCGTTTTTGAAACAGGCGCAATAACTGACACTAAATATTTTTCGATTTATCTGATTTTCAATAGGGTTTATCCTTGTGAGAAAACAAATACTAAAGCCAAGTTTTATCAAAATCCATTAAGAATTGTTCTTTCTAGAGTGCTTACAAGCTAAAATTGAATGCGTTTTTAAACACAAGGGCAATAACTGATACTAAATATTTTTTGATTTAACTGAATTTCAATAGGGTTCAGCCTTAGGTGATTACAAATACTCATGCCAAGTAATGTCAAAATCGCTCAAGAATTGTGACTTGTAGAGTGTTTACAAGGCAAAAATCCAACACATTTTATAGAACAAGGGCAATAATTCCTATTAAATATATTTCGATATGTGCTATTTTCAAAAGGGTTCATTCTTGGGTGATATTACACAATTTCAGCAAGTTTTGTCAAAATCGGTCAATAACTGTGCTTTGTAGAGTGTTTACAAGCTAAAATTGAACGCGTTTTCAAAAACAAGGGCAATAACTTTTATTAATTTTTTTTCGATTTGACTGGTTTTCAATAGGCTTCATCCTTGGGTGATAACAAATACTCAGGCCAAGTTTCATTAAAATCCATTAAAAATTGTTCTCTCAAGAGAGTTTACAAGCTAAAATTGAACGCGTTTTCAAGAACAAGGGCAATAACTCATACTAAATGTTTTTCGTTTTCGCTGATTTTCGATAGGGTTTATCCTTGAGTTATAACATACTCTCACACCAAGTTTCATCAAAATCGGTCAAGAATTGCACGTTGTATAGTGTTTACGAGCCATTCAAGAACAAGGGCACAAACTCATACTAATTTTTTTCCGATTTCGCTGATTTTCAATAGGGTTCATCCTTGCGTGATCATAAACACTCATATTAAGTTTCATCTAAATCCGTCAAGAATTACACCGTGTAGAGTGTTTACGAGCAATTGTGGACGGACGGACCGACGGAACGATGGACGGACGGACGGATGTGGGTGACGACAATATACGCCCCCCCATTTCATGGGGGCGTATGAAATTGAATAAATGCAGCTTATTTTAGATGCAGCTACCAAATTTCATGGAATATGAAAATGTGAGCTATGCAGGGTTACATGATGGTTATAGTTACTACTAGGTGATGCATTATGGAAAACACGTATGGATAATTCTAGAGACTTTATTTGCATATCCATTAATGATAAATTGGACACTTTACCTGGAGGGTCTCTTGAATTTTAAATTTTAAACACAAAAAATATTTGTTTCTGAACCATTATCTTTACTGTGAATTTTTACCAACAAAATGTTCAAAGATAAATCATGTTATCTATATAGTCTTCTTAATCTCTGTTTACACTATAATCTAGTTAACTGTGATATGCTCTGAAACAATCTTTATCGATATGCAATCCAGGATGACTAGGAAAATCTTCACAAATCCAAATTTCTCTACCAGATGGGAGTCTCAATCCACAATAGACAAAAAACAAACTTTGAATACCACTTATAAGATTTTCTCACGGTTTTCAGTGAATGAAGTTGCATGTCAACTAAGTCCACACCTCCCATGTGGCGATTGTATACACTTCGGCTTCATCACCTTGTTTCCAACTTTGTCACTTTTACCAGTTTCAACCATTATGGGGGTGTGTTCAGTTGTCAGCATGTATACTTGTTTAGGCTTATTACCAGATTTATTTTGTAAATCTCTAAATTTTACTGCTAAGTAATCACCGGATTTTGAAAACAATGCTTCACCTTTTTCTCAATCATTGATAATTTTTCCTTTTTGGATTTATAGTACCACACAGATAGGTTTTGTTTTCAAGGAAATATTTCGCCAAAGCTGGCGATGTATAGTAATTATCAGTATATAGTGTGTGCCCTTTGTTCAGATAGGGTTGCATAAGGTTGACTGGAATTTGTTCAGTGGCTAACATTTCAGGTACTGGATTATCATGATCGCGAAATAAGTGCTCACCAGAATATATAAGAAAATCCAGTGTTATACCATCATTAGTGCATAATTCATCAAATTTTATTCCAAATCTTGCTCTCTTCGTTCTTATAAACTGGCGAAAGTGCAACCTGCCCTTGAAAAGGAGTAATGATTCATCAACTGACAAATTTTTTTTCCTGGCTCGTAGACATTCCTACATCTTGACTGAATTTTTCTGATGAACTCGCGAACCTTATGAAGTTGATCATGATTTGGATCATTTACATTATAATCTGGATCCTGATTGTTTGCAAAATGAGGAAATTTCATAAGAAGAAGACAGCGATCTCTAGTTATTACTTGACTAAACAAAGGCATTGACAAAAGTTCATCACTGCTCCAATACATTTGTATGCGTGGCTTGTAAATAATGCCCATCAATAATGTTAGCCCAATAAATGTTCTTATTTCATCCGAATTTGTAAGAAACAAAGATTTAACTCTTGAATGCTCTTTGAGTTCATCACCTCTTTGTTCTAAATATTGGTCTGCATAACGATTTGTTTCTTGAACTATAAGATTTACAATATCATCAGTTATATACATTTTAAAAAAAATCATAAGGTTCCTTGCTTTGTGTTCTAACGCGCAGACCCTCCATACCAGAAAATATAAAATCTTTCGACTGGAAATCATCCAAATTTGTCTCAAACCAGTCCCACTCTGGGCCTCTGCTACGTCCACCACCACGCACATTATTATTAGCAGCTCTTCTCTGACCTCTCGGGTGGACACCAACACCATGTGTACCTACACTCTGTGGTCGTTGTCTTGGCAACTGATTGGTAGCCTGCTTCTGTCGATCTTCTGTAGCTTCAGAATTAGAAAGGAAAACCTCATCATCACTTTCATTATCCTCACCTGAAAATACATACAATAAATCTCAAATAGAAATATAAGACTGAAACTTGAAATGAAAAATCGAAAGTAGACACTGTATTTTAGTCACTAAATTTAATTATGAACATAGGAATATTCCATAATTGTACATTTTTACAATCGAAAATGGCTAGTGATAAGTATACATGCAGATGAATTCTAAAATTAATAACATTTTCTGTCATCTTGCTGGTACGCCGCAGGGCGGTGTACGTGACAGGTCACACGAAGAGATCATTGGATACAGACTTACTGAATGAATAGTCAGAATCGCTGCCAGATTTTTCGCCAAACATGTCCTCTTCATCTTCATCCTCGTCCACTGAATCATCGTCCATAAAAACTGCAGCCAAAACCTCGTCAACGCTGCTATATAATGAGCGTTTTCGTGGTTGTTTTTGAGAATCCATCGATAACCCACGTTTTCAGTTAGCTAGGTAAACAAAATACGACCATTTACACCTCTAACATTGAAGAGGATAACTCATTTGGATTTTTCATAGTTACCTCCCTTGAACAGATATTTCATTTCCGTTTATTATATCAGTAAAAAACTGTTTACACCGCTATGTGGTGTACTAGCAAGTCGCGTTCATGATGTATACACCACGATGCGGCGTAATAGCATTGAAAAGGTTTAAGTCAAGGGCAATAACTCAAAAACTATTCATTAAAATAAGTCGTCAAACTCAAACTTGACTACTGTATCAATTCTAACACCATGGTTCATAAAGAACCTTTGAAATTAAAGCTTCTGATTGCAACCACAATTGAATTTAGACGCAATTTTACTAAGGTAAGGGCAAGAACTCAAAACCGTTTATTGAAAAATTGTCAAATTCAAACTTGATTGAGGTCTAATCAATTCCAATGCTCACACCAAGTTTCATCAAAACCTTTGAAAGTTGTAGGTTTTATTGCCTCAACAATACAATTTTGACAAGATTTTACTACGTGAAGGGCAATAACTCAAAAAGCGTTCATACAAAAAAAATCAAATTCAAACTTGACCGCCGTTTATCAATTTCAATACTCATACCAAGTTTTATCAAATTCCATTGAAATTGTAGCTTCTATTGCATCAACAATAAATTTTGATATGATGTAACTAAGTCAAGAGCAATAACCCAAAATCTGTTTATCGAAAAATTGTCAATTTTGAACTTGACCGCCGTCTTATCAATTCTAATGCTCACACCAAGTTTCATCAAAATCCATTGACAATTGTAGTTTCTATTGTGTCTACAACAAATATTGAGGCAGGGGCAATAACTCAAAAACCCTTCTTTGAAAAATTGTCAAATTCAAACTTGACCGCCGTCTCATCAATTCCAATGCTCACACTAAGTTTCATCAAAATCCATTGAAAATTGCACTCAAAATAAAATTTTGACGCATTTTTACTTAATCAAGGGCAATAACTCAAATTCAAACTTGACCACCCCCTTATCAATTCCATTGCTCATACTAAGTTACACATTCAAATCCATTGAAAATTGTAGCTTCTATTGCATCAACAATAAATTTTGCTATGATGTAACTAAGTCAAGGGCAATAACTGAAAAAGATTACATCGAAAAATCAAATTCGAACTTGACCGCCAGCTTTTCAATTGCAATGCTCAAACCAAGTTTCATAAAAAATTGTAGTTTCTATGGTGTCGACAACAAATATAGAGGCAGACGCAATACCTCAAAAACTGTTTATTGAAAAATTGTCAAAATCAAACTTAAACGCCGTCTTATCAATTCCAATGCTCACACCATGTTTCATCAAAATCCATTGAAAATTGTAGTTTCTATGGTGTCGACGACAAATATAGAGGCAGACGCAATACCTCAAAGATAGCTTGCCAGGCAAGGTAATATACGCCCACTGGCAGCATTTATTTCAAATAAAAACTTTTCAGTAAGGTTACAATAAGTGGAATGAAATATTCAACCTTCCAACCTATTTTTTTCTAGAGTCTCTAGTTTCATTAAAAACTGTCAAGAATTGTACCTAATAACAACTCATTAAATATTTTTCGGTATTTTTATGATTTGCAATAGGGTTCACCCTTAATAATATTTTGATATTTTTAATTCTTAATAAGGCTCATCCTTGGTTGATATTAAACAATTTCAGCGAGTTTTGTCAAAAAGGAATGTTTAGAGTGTTCACAAGCCAAAAGTTGAAAGCGTTTTTGAAAACAGGCGCAATAACTGACACTAAATATTTTTCGATTTATCTGATTTTCAATAGGGTTTATCCTTGTGAGAAAACAAATACTAAAGCCAAGTTTCATCAAAATCCATTCAAAATTGTTCTTTCTAGAGTGTTTACAAGCTAAAATTGAACGCGTTTTCAAGAACAAGGGCTATAACTGACACTAAATATATTTCTATTTATTTGATTTATAATAAAGTTCATCCTTGAGTTATACCACACTCTCAAAACCAAGTTTCATCGAAATCCATCAAGAATTGTGCCATGTAGAGTGTTTACGAGGCAAAAATCGAACGCGTTTAAAAGAACAAGGGCACTAATTCATATTAGATATATTTTGATATTTTTAATTTTCAATTAGGCTCATCCCTTGCGATATCCAACAATTTCAGTGAGTTTTGTCAACATTGGTCATGAATTGTACCTTTTAGAGTGTTTATTAGCCAAAAAGTTAAACCCGTTTTTAAACACAAGGGCAATAACTGACACTAAATATATTTCGATTTATTTGATTTTCAAAAAGGTTCATCCTTGGGTAAAAACAAATACTCAAGCCAAGTTTTATCAAAATCCATTAAGAATTGTTCTTTCTAGAGTGTTTACAAGCTAAAATTGAACGCGTTTTCAATCACAAGGGCAATAACTGATACTAAATATTTTTCGATTTAACTGAATTTCAATAGGGTTCATCATTAGGTGATTACAAATACTCATGCCAAGTTATGTCAAAATCGCTCAAGAATTGTGACATGTAGAGTGTTTACGAGACAATAATCCAACACATTTTATAGAACAAGGGCAATAATTCCTATTAAATATATTTTGATATGTGCTATTTTCAAAAGGGTTCATTCTTGGGTGATATTAAACAATTTCAGCAAGTTTCGTCAAAATTGGTCAATAACTGTGCTTTGTAGAGTGTTTACAAGCTAAAAATTGAACGCGTTTTCAAAAACAAGGGCAATAACTGATATTAATTTTTTTTCGATTTGACTGGTTTCCAATAGGCTTCATCCTTGGGTGATAACAAATACTCAGGCCAAATCCATTAAACATTGTTCTACCAAGAGTGTTTACAAGCTAAAATTGAACGCGTTTTCAAGAACAAGGGCAATAACTCATACTAAATGTTTTTCGATTTCGCTGATTTTCGATAGGGTTTATCCTTGAGTTATAACATACTCTCACACCAAATTTCATCAAAATCGGTCAAGAATTGCACGTTGTAGAGTGTTTACGAGCCATTTAAGAACAAGGGCACGAACTCATACTAATTTTTTTCTGATTTCGCTGATTTTCAATAGGGTTCATCCTTGCGTGATCATAAACACTCATATTAAGTTTCATCTAAATCCGTCAAGAATTACACTGTGTAGAGTGTTTACAAGCAATTGTGGACGGACGGACGGACCGGGATGTGGGTGACGACAATATACGCCCCCCATTTCATGTGGGCGTATAAAAATAGATCTGATCCAATACATCAAAGAGAGAACAGGATGTTTTCACAACAATGTAATGTATAGGGTTACTATGTCACATCAATTAGGTATACAGCCCGATAGCTTACATTCATCTATTGCCGACGCAAATTGTTTCTGACCAATCGTATTTGCTTTGTTGTCTGTAAGTACACCACCCACGCACAGTTTTCTTCCTATACTCCATTGAGTTCACAAGACATCAGTCTCTCAAGGTGTACGATCAAATGTTGTTATCTTATTCGGAATACACGCGTCGCTTTTGACATCAACTTAAGAAGGCTTTAGGAAAAAAAGATTCGGCTTTGCCGGAGGTCGAGTTGTTCTTTTCTACGAAACAGAAATCCGCTTCCAAGAATTTGTTCTTGGATTTCTTCGAAGATATATACGAACAGAGTACAACTTTAGTCATACAGACATATGTGCGGAAATAAGACACTTGATTCTGCATACACCTTTTTATACTATGTAACACACAGTCTCAGGCCATTTTAATGTCAGACTACTAGTATATAAAGCATATCGCTGGGGAAAATATTTAAGTCACGCTAACAGGTGACACTCCTTGCGAGATTAAAAATGCATTCATGGAAAACCCGCACGCTTATCTGATTGGTAAACGGGTTCCTCTGTCATACAATTTGTGTTTGCGTCGGAGTATATTTCAATTTTGCTTGGTCTAGGCGGACGTTCATTGTTGTCGATACTCTCACCGTAAACCATTCACCCTCCGTCATAGGCATGTACCAAGGAGTGGAAGAAACAAACAAACTACCTCGGCAGGCGAAAAACACCGCCTCGTGCGAGAAAGCGTGGTATTTTATCTGAGCATTTGGCCGAGTAAATCTCTGCAGAGGATTCGGAATAAACCCCTCCCGCCGATATTTATATGGGATCATGGAAAACACACTTACCTTTGATAGAAAGAGACACTCTTGACGCCGTCGTCATCTCATCTAAAAAATTAGAGAGATTGTTCAACAAATCGGCTAGGTTTTTCTTCGACGTATTCATCTGTTTGCTAGAGGCGACGTCTTTGAAATTAGAAAAAGGGGGGGGGGGGGGTGTCTTACATGCCGAATTACTTCCCAGACGACCAATTGAAGAAGCCGGCTTTAGACATGTGTCGGGAAGTGTTCGATACGAACATCGTCCAATACACGTCCCTCGCGCCCACTGTGTTCGATCAAATATTCAAAGGCGAAGCACGAGAAACAAAGACTGCCGCTATGATCGAAATTGCTCAATCCCTTAAGGTTGTTCGGGGGAGTGGGGGGGGGGGGTGCCACCACATTCTTTGTTTTCCATCACATAAATAAACTAGTTATGATGCAGTGGGCAATAAAGTTCGACAAACTTCAGTTCGAAGCACCTGGCGAATCGGTGGATTTGCTTCGATACGACGAAGAAGTTGCCTTGGTGGCCGACCCAGATCGCCTCCTCGAAAGAGTGAAGCGAAGATTACATGGGAATAATATAACGCCGACGCTAAAACGATTTTGTGACTTTGACTGAGCTCTTCAACTAGCATCCGCCCTCGTATTTCATTCCAGTGCGCCAGTAATCATCAATTTGCGACATCTTTACAAGCCCCATTGAATAGTAAATACCAATGAAAATCTCAAGTTCTGCTTTTGTGAGCTTCAATTCATCTCCGGTGGACGCAATACAATACTTATTAGATTCCTGTACAATCACATCTAAGATATCTTCTGTTATAAACATACGGAAATAATCAAATGGAGAACGTTCCAATGGTTCAGGTACTGGCGGACCCAGGTCAACATCAGTTAAATCAGGTGGCACAAATGGACGTATTGATTCATATGCATAAATTTTCTGTTTCTTTGTTTTACATTTTGTCTGTGATGCTGTGGCAAGTGGAACATTGTCATTGTCATCATCTGATTCATCAGGCCAATTATCATCAGGTTGCTGGTAGCCCTCATCGCCGTTACTTTCATCCCATCCCTCATCTTCGCTATCAGACAAACCCCCGAGCGAATCCATTTCGCTATCGTTTCCATCAATAACATCTAAAATGTCATCTTTGTTCATGAATCTTCTTGAACCAGCCATCTGAAAAATATTAAATGAATTGCCTACAGATAATAAATTAAAATAAACCCCCAAAAAATGTTACAAAATTTAGTGAATTGAAATTGAATTGACCTTGAACAACCGACGTTGCTCATGAACAACATGAAAATTAGGCATCAACTGTCAACACCAATCTGCAAATAAATATCATTACATACGATGATTATATTCTTTATATAGTCTTTTACAAATATTTTATACTTTTGAATATGTCTGAGTTCAATTCCAAGTAAAAAATAGCCAAAATAATTTCAAGGAAGCAGCCATGTTGTATCCACTGATGTAACTAAGGACAACGAGTTATCTCCCTCTACAGGTTACTACCAATACTAAAGATGTTGTTTGCGAGCAACATTGGCTAATTAGGGCAAAATCTTGTGAAATCACTCTGTAAGGGGGGTCAAAATAAAGCGTTGCTTATGAGCAACAGGGATCAGTAGAGTGTTTTATTTTGGCAGATACACATACACTTTATTATCCTTCAAAATTCATTACGTTACTCGAAACACGTCGAGGGCACCTAATCACCACATGTAAGTACTGTAAATATGGAACTGAAACTCTCGAGCACCTGTTTTTAACTTGTAAAGCGATAAGACCATTTCGCCAATTTGTAAATAATTTTCTATGTACTTGTAAATACTGTTAGTCAGACGAAAATATTTTAATGTTAGGGGCCAAGCTTGTGTTATTGCCTAGTAGAGTGCTACTAATGCCTTGAAAGGACTCTGAGTGTACCAAAAAAAAAAAAGAAGCTGCACAACTGTTACGAACAGGTTTAGTGTTTTAGTTGGAATCTTCAGTTCAGTTAATTTATCAGCATCAACATTATGAAGAGAGAAGTATTAATCATCTACCTGCTGTGTTTATCGTTTGCAGTTTTTAGTAAGAGAAGCATGGTGTTTTCCCTATATTCAGAAAACAAGCTACATCCTGGGTTTATTTCTAGTTATATCAATATTACCAGTCGATTGTATTGTTCAATGAAATGTCTTGAAGACTAAGAAACACCTTGCCTAATAAGAAGAATTACTGTTATCTGTTTAATCGTGTACTACTTGATAACGATGATAACAACTATAATGAAACAGTTGGAATGCTTACTTATGCTCCTGAATTTGATGATATCAAGAAAAACAAGACAACAGCCCAGAGTTCTATCTTCTTGAATCAGAACGATTCATAAGGTTCACATCTAGCTATAGATGGAGACTTATGCGGCGTTCATTTGAAGTCGTGAAACTTGTGAATTCACGACTTTCAAAAGTTGAAAGTGTTCACGTCGTAATCGTTATATCCACCAGGATCAAGATGGCGCCCACCACAAAATTGATCGCTGTATTATTAAATGGCTTAATCTTGTCAGAAGACAAACTACAGCTATTGCTGTCAAATAAAAAGAAAAAAATCACCCGCTAGGCCTGGTGGACCCACCAAAATATCTATAGAGCGGAAAGCCCTTATCTTTTTATGGAACATGACCAATGCCAATTCCTTTAGAGAAATTTCGGATAAATTTAATGTATCTCAAGGCGCAGCTCATAACATTATAATGAGAGTATTGAAAGATATCCATAAGCTATCGCAGAGATATATTAACTGGCCAGACCACCACGAAAGAACACAAAACGAGTAAGAGACATTCAGAATACAAATTTGGAAACAATTGTGCGTGTCATATTAGCTGCATGTACACTTCATAATTTTATAATTGTCGATGGTTATGTTTGTCCGGAACATCCATTTGGTTGTCCTAGAGATGATGATGGTAATGAAGATTAACATAAAACATCTTTTTTCTTTTAAATACTTATATGAATAATATGTGTTAGTTTTGTTATATATATATTTTTTCTCATTCAATGAGACTGATTATTAAAGTCACTGAACCTTTGAAATAAAATTACTTATTCATTGAAGGGGAATTTTGCTTTGGCCAGAGGTTTGGTTTGGTGTTTGATTTACGATTGTTCATGGAATTTTGACCGCTTAAAGATTAGTTAATTGTTAAGTTTATAATAACTTGCAGAACATCCCACATTCATCACATCCCTACCCATGACCAAAGCAAAATTCCCTCATGAAAAACTCTTTAATTCTTTAATCAACGGTGGGATTATATGAATATATGAAGATCAATTTCACATATCGCTCGCAGACACACATCAATACATAATTTTGTTTTTAACATTTATTCTTTAAAAAAATAAGAAAGAAAATGATAGTTTGATTTAATCAACCGTGGAATGGTGGTGGTTTATCTCAATGAAAGATTAATCCAGATCAAATGATCACAATGTCTCGGTTGTGAACATGCTTACTCTTGAAGCAATTCTATTTAAAATAAACACAATAATTAACACAGTAAACTTTGTTTTCTTAATAAACGAGTTGTATATAAACATTTTGTTGGACGGCTTACATTGAATGCTTTGACAGTTTCACAATATTACATCTTTTCTGCCATTTTCTGCATAGTTTCAAGGAAGGATATGTGGAAATTCTTCATTTCATCTAATATATCTTTTTCTCTCTGCTAACTCTTTTCTTGAAAAATTCTGAAACATTGTTATTCCTGGCCTCTTTCTTGGTTGCACAGTGTTAACTCGTATATAAAGACACATTGTATAGTTCATCATATATTTATTCAGACGTACGTCGTCACTCCCTGGGGGTATTACATGAAGTGCTTACAAACACAGATGTGCTCATGCGCGAAGATATAAAATGCGCATGCTTTGAATATTCATTTACATACTGAATATTCATACATGATAACATTCACCCTCTTTTCTTATTGACTAAAATTTATAATTTTTCTTTTTGTTCCATTTCTATAGATATATAAATAAAATTGAATGTCAATAAATAGTACATCTTCAATAAAACCATATTTTTGTTATTTATGTGCAATACAATAAAACAAGTCATAGTCTCATTTAACACAATATTTACATGACAGATTTTGTCCGCTTAAGGCAGAGATTAATTTACTGCTGGGTGCACCAGCTTTTGTCAAACAGTCTGCCAATTGACTAGAAGTATCTGTCCAGTCAACATTCTGAATTTCGCCCCTAGAAAGCATGTCCCTTAAAACACACACATCAATCTTAAGTCTCTTATCAGTCAATGTTTTATTCTCGCATAATGACTTATTATCAACTATACAGTGAATAGGAAAACTCTTAACACACATATGTAAAATATTACACAAGGTGATTCGCAGAAGGCAACATGCCTATGCTGACTCCAATCGTGCGCATGCTTTGAATATTCATTTACATACTGAATATTCATACATGTTAACACACAGGACGTGACAGTGTTTGTTGTTCTTTCCTCAGTTCATCCTGCTCTGTTCCATCTGTGCCAATTCAATCTAATTCAATTTCTTGTAAATCTTGTGTTGAACAAGATGATGCTCTGGAAAGATCAGGAGTCCGTGTGCGAGATCTGTGAACCACAACTGATTGACTGTCTGCTGTCACCAAAAAATTTATGTCATCCCTATCGCCTATCAAAGCATTCATTTCATCGAAGAATTGGAATCGACTTCGGCCTTTACAAGTTGAAGTGTTGTTGTCGACTGCAGCCTTGAAACCATCAATTAATGTCTGCCATTTCCTGGTCACTTGCTTCACAGTGAATTCCATTTTCAATGCCTCACTCAGCTTCAAAGCAATTTCTGTAAACAGGTACTTGTGGTTAGCCTTACCCCTTTTAATTCTTGCATTCAGCTCTGCAAATGAAACAGGCGGATTGTACTCCGCCTGTACATAGGTTTTCATTTCATCTACTAGTATTATAAAAAGGGTTTCTCTTTTCGACCATGCATCATGTTTTGTGTATTTCTCTGTTTTGCTGCAAAGTGTAGATGAGGTCTGGGAAGTGGTTGGTATATTAATAGGTTGGCGTATGGAAGGAGTCATCGTTGTCGGTCGTTCTTCAACCACCATTAGTTTTGTACATGCCGCGTCCATAAATATCTCCGTCCGTCTCTTTGTAAACTGTTATAAGTTGTAGAGTGGCGGTGTCGTACATTCCACCATCAGGAGTTCGGTAAACTGAAAAATAAAATAATTAATTAATAACTGAATTTATCACAAAATTTTTTTTTTTAAAATTCTTACGCTAAATAATAGCATCGCCTGAAATCTTTATGTACATGCTGGCTTTAAAAATACATAACCGGGCGTGGTGAAAAATTTGTCATAGAAATTGGCTATATTTAAAAAACAAATGATATTCCGATCAAAGTTTATACGAAATAAATTGAATGAAGATCTCAAAAAGCCTCTCAAAGAGCGAAACTAAACCAAGAACAAAGGGATTTTTCAAATGTTACCTTTCACAATTTCTGAATGTCTTGTATTGGCCGTCATCCTTCAAAATTCATTACGTTACTCGAAATTCAAAAAGAACACCATCTTAACCTTAGAGATTTGAATTAATGTAAACAAATCTATCAAGCTCTTCTTTCTACTCGCACTTCTAAGTTAAAAACTGTTATTATGCACCCGTTTATAGATTTCAACCAAACTTGGAAAAATTTAGCAACGATATATGACAGTAAATTGAAGGACTTTTTATTTTTATCTCTGCATGACGCGCACCCCACTAAAAAAGTTTTATCAGCACGTCAAGGGCACCTAATCACCACATGTAATCACTGTAAATATGGAACTGAAACTCTCGAGCACCTGTTTTTAACTTGTAAAGCGATAAGACCATTTCGCCAATTTGTAAATAGGGATGTAAATAACTTTCTATGTACTTCTGATTTCCATTTCTGAATCAACTCTCTTTCTTAACACTGATCCTAAATTCTTTCCCTTTATATATATTTTCACTTTCACTCTCTGGTCTAACAAGAATCTCAATACCAAACTTCTAAATGACGAACTTATTTACCGATTTTGTAAAAAATTTAAACGTCTTTAACTTCCTCTCTCTTTTTCAGCACAACTAAGTGTAACCGAGTGAAGTTACATTAACAAACAAGAACACAAATAAAGTCGTCGAATCTTTAATTCACATATAAACCAAGGCATTAACAACCGGAAAACAATACAGAAGTCCTGCCATTTGTTCGCCATCAATCTCACCCCGGCCTCTCTACTCGTCCACGTGCACACCGAGACTGGTTAAGGTAAACCCATTCCAGATCCACAGAAACTAATGAATAGTTAAAGGGAAGGAACTCTATTATCAGACTACAATTTGTACTATGCTCAAAGGGACCGTTGTCATGTACGTTGTCATACTCTCACACTCCCCCCCCCCCCCCCTTTTAGCGAAATGCGTCCTCGCATTTAAAACCGACATTGAACAAATTTCAAAAAAACTGAAACCGAAAAGAAAAAAAAACATGCCATCTGCATCAATCAAAAACAATAGAACATGAACAGTAAAAAAATACATAAAAAAAAAACGTCAACATTATGCTGTATGTGTCTCTAGAATTCGATCGATTCGTCGAATAGCGATCTGCATGAGTTCATTTCCTACTTCAATCATTTCCAGGTTATGTTCATCTGGGAATAACATCCGATATGAAGATGCTTCAATAGTCCGAGAAGAAGCAGATTTAGGAAGCCTATAAACGTTAGAATGTTCGCCTTTTGTTGTTCGAGAAGATCTGCGAATTGGTACAGTTGCGTCTTCATCAGCATGTTCGAATTCGCTGTGATGTTGAACGTCGCTCTCATTGATATTGGTTGAATCCAGGTGTGGTGGAATGTCACCCTCATCTACTTGCTCTAAATGACTATCCAATTCCATCGGGCTAGTCTGGCTATCCAAACTATCCACGCTAGAAAATGATTGCGTATTTTCGGGGTCGGGGCCATTGGCATTAGAATCAGTCTCAGTAACGGAATCTTGATTGACCTGACTGCTATCAACCTGGTCATCCATTACTAAGGACGGACATAGGCGTAATTCAGATCGATGTAACGTCTTTTGAACTTCCGGATTATCTACAAGACAGACTATATAAACATGATTGTCCTCCGTAATGCGTTTAACAACTCTGTAAACCAAAGACGACCAATGATCGTGTATTTTATCACGCCCAATAATACCACGTGTCCTGGTAAAAACAAGTTGTCCTATCTCCAGTGCGTGATCTTCAGCTTTCTTGTCACGTTGATTCCGACTATTCACAGATTGACTAAGTTGTTTAAACGCCTCGGTATATGCGTTCTTTAGTCGTTTTTGATGGTCTGATATCCAATCTTCAGATGAAGGTAAATCATTGCCTAACAATATATCTACTGGCAAAACTGGGTTACGTCCGAACATGAGAAAATAAGGTGTAAATCCCGAAGACGAATGAGGAGATGTGTTATAAGCGAAAGTTAATTCTTGCAAATGATTTGGCCATTGCTTTTTCGCATGTTCCGGTAAAGTACGCAAAAGGTAATGGAGTGTTCGATTAAAGCGTTCCGTTTGACCATTCCCCTGTGGGTGGTACGGGGTCGTGCGCGTCTTCTTTATACCATATAGATCACAGAGATTAGCAATGACTTTAGATTCAAAATTTCGACCTTGGTCGGAATGTATACGTCGCGGAACTCCATAACGACAGAACCATTCCTTGACCAGCACCTTAGCGGTTGTAACAGCCGTTTGGTCCTTCGTAGCTACCGCGATAGTGTATTTAGAGAAAACATCCGTGATTACCAACACATTCTCCACTTTAGTTGAAGCTGGTTCCAATAAAGTAAAGTCAATGGCCACAATTTCAAGAGGTGCCTTTGCCAACAGGTTTTTCATAGATAGATGGGGTTTCGGAACGCATGGTTTGGCAATGACGCAACGCGGACAGTCCTTACATTTCGCTTCGACATCGCGCCACATGCCTGGCCAAAAGCATCTTGATCGAACTAATTCGAAAGTTCTTTCGATACCCTGATGACCCGCATTGTCATGAAGCTTCTCCAAAATAATAGATCTCATCGATTCCGGTAAGACAAGTTGATGGATCTCTTCTTTGCACGCGTTCATCCGTTTCCTATACAGTACACGATCTTTCAGGAATATTTTACTGCGTTGTCGCAATAATGTCAATACTTGCTTTGATAATTGTTTTCGTTCTTTTCTGGACGGAAATGATTCAGATTCCCAATAAGTGCGGAATTTGTGTATCGTTGGGTCCGAATTTTGTAGTGTGACCAATTGTTCAGCTGAATATGTTGGCAGCATAGAGATCAGGTTATTATAAACTGTTTCATTCGGAGGATCTGACAAAATGTTCTCACAGACTGTAGAGCGTAAAAAAACTGGAAGCTGGGTTGATTTAGTTACTTCTTGAATTTTCGAATCGATAGAAATAATACCTCGATTAACTTCAACGTTTGTGGGCATTCTCGATAATCCATCAGCATTATTATTTGACCTGCCGGCCTTGAATTTTAATTCAAAATCGAAAATTGCCAGGTCAGAAATCCAACGTTGTTCGACGGCACTCAATTTTGCTTTTAGTGAATGACAAAGCGGGTTATTATCGGAGTATACGATACATTTTTGTCCTAGTAAATAGTCACGGAATTTTTCACAAAGCGCCCATTTCAAGCCTAAAAGTTCTAGTTTTCTGGAGCTATAATTCTCCATATTACGCTCAGCACCACGTAAAGCACGACTGGCATAACTGATAACACGCATCTCGTTATTCTGATACTGGGAAAGTACTGCGCCGAGACCTTGGAAACTAGCGTCAACTTCAACTATAAAAGGTTGAGAAAAGTCAGCGTAACCCAATATTGGAGCACTCGTCAACCTTTGTATAATGCAGCACTACACTCTGTTGTCCATAAAGCTGTCAAATCTTGATTTTTACCACTGATGTCTAAGCTCTTCAGAATAGAATGCAAAGGTGCTGTCACCCTAGCATAATTATGAACATATCTACGGTAAAACCCGCAGAACCCAAGAAAAGTTCGCAACTGTTTTGCTGTGGTAGGCTTGGGCCAATTTTTGACTGAAGATATTTTATCAGGGTCTGTAGAAACTCCGCTTGATGAGACTACGTGCCCCAAAAACTTTACTTGGTCTTGTAACAGGTAACATTTAGATGGCTTGAGTTTCAAATTATGACGAGCTAAAGTTGTGAATACTGAGTCCAGCCGCTCTAAATGTTCTGAAAATGATCTAGCAAATATTATAATGTCATCCAGATAAACCAGTAATATCCGAAAAATGTCGTCGCGAAAACAGCCTTGCATTAACCTTTGGAATGTTGCTGGGCCATTACACACACCAAATGGCATACGCTTGTATTCAAATAGTCCGAAAGGTGTGGTGAAAGCCGTTTTATGTTGATCACGTTCTTCCATAGCTATTTGGTTGTAACCACTTGATAAATCAAGTGAGCTAAATACGGATGAGCCATACATCGAGTCGAGGCTTTCCTCTACCCGAGGTAAGGGATACGAATCACGTTTGGTTTTTAAGTTTAATCGGCGGAAATCCACACACATTCGTAAATCTCCGTTCTTTTTACGTGCAAGAACTATGGGGCTTGCAAAGGCACTATAGCTAGGCACAACTATATTGGCCTCTACTAGTTTATTGATATGTTGTCGCACTTCCTCTAGATAAGCTGGAGGAATACGCCGAAAAGGTTGTTTGATTGAAGTATTGTCTGTCAAGTCGATACTGTGTTTGACTGCTGATGTATATCCTATGTCCATGTCTGATTTGCTGAATATTTCAGAATGTTTTCGCAAAAGGGATTGTATTTCTTGCTGTTGGTTTGCATCCAAGTTATCCGGAATGGAAACTGCCGGTAAAGTGGTACAATCGTGAACATTGTTCACAGAAGATGATGGTTCGGGTGGCTTGTTTTCTTCCACAACAACTTCGCGATCAGCGACTGAGAATTTCACATTGTCCAAATCAATGTCAGCCTTGCAGATGTTAGCTAAACGCGTTCTGGGTTGAAGCCAAATGTCCGAATTGGTGATGTTGGCTACCTGAACATGGAATTTTCCATTATTAGGGACACCTAAAGTGTTACAAATGCTGATTCCATTTGGTAAATGAGTCTGATTGCCCAGTTCCTCTAATAGAACTGCACCAGATAATTGTGTGTGGCCAGATACGGGAACTACTGACACACTGGATGCTGGTATTAAAACTGGACTGGATCCAACAACTCTGGCAAATCCTGACAACTTCTCGTTTCGCACTGTGGTGTCCTGAACAGATAGTATCCGCCTGACAACTAGCTCATCTAAATCCTTCGATATACCAACCGGTGGTGAATCAGACAATACTGACCAACAGTGTCGCAGAACGTTCATCCCTAGAATACCAGGAAAATCCTTATAACTGTCGGGAGTAGTATGGTCTTTAATTACAAGAATACTTTGGCTACCAATATTCCTGCCAGCTACCTCCATAACGACCTGAAAGATGCCAATGTATGGAATTTCCACTCCATTTGCTGCTCTTAATGTTAAAAAGTCTATATTTTCTAAGTTAACTGAGCACCCGAAACAATTCCTAAAACACGATTCGGTCAATGTTGATACCTGGGATCCCGTGTCAATA
Organism: Nipponacmea schrenckii; assembly: GCA_030562195.1. Lineage (NCBI taxonomy): Eukaryota > Metazoa > Mollusca > Gastropoda > Lottiidae > Nipponacmea > Nipponacmea schrenckii. The sequence continues at coordinate 11,062,215 of JAUJPP010000011.1, forward strand.
ACAAATTTCAGTGGGATCCCAGCTAAAGTTAGCTCTACCCAAGGGCAGTCACCCACGGTATCTTGTATCGAAAGAGTCGGTGTCGAGCCTTTTTGGTCGGACAAACCCCTTTCTTGGCCCGCAGAAAAGGGTATTATCGGTTTTCCGATTTCGTAAAACGCAATTTAGGGCAATTCCTCCTGAAATGACCGGGCTCGTTGCAAGCGAAACAAAGTCTAGGTGGAGGTGTCTGTTTGTCAGTGATAATCTTCTGTAGTTGTGTCAGTTGCTCTTGTTGTGCTTTGACCATTTTACGTAGAGTTTCGATTTCAGAAGTTTCTGAAGTTGAAATTTGTTGTGTTCGGGCTGAATTTGATGAATCTCTTAAGTTGTTTGTTTTGGCATCTTCGTCTGACCATTCTAGAGCGAACTCGCGAATTTCTAAAAATGTCATATCTTCATGGTCTCTCACCTGCCGTTTAAGTTCTCGTCTTAAACTTTCGTCATAGACACCATCTACAAAATGATCTCTTAGCGTGGCATCCTGATCATTGAGCGAGCTCCGTGTTTTCCTGATGATTCGATCCATGAACTTTCTTAAGGCATAAGAATAACATCGCAATGTTTCATCCCTCCGTTGCCTGCGTTCGAAAAACTGTTTCTGCAGCTGAGACAGAGTATAGGTGTCACCGAAAGCCTCTCGTAGGGCTCGAAACATCAGACGCCAACACCCCTTAGCATTTCTGATCTTCACCTCCTCCCGTGCATGGCCTTTCAGATACCTGTAGACATACCTTGTCTTCTCCTCGTCACTGAGTTGAAGAGTGGACATACAGTTAGTAATCTCTTCGATCCATTCATGGACTGTTGATTGCTCAGCCGAATCAGATCTCCCGCTGAATTTAGGAGGTTCTTGTTCTTTGCCTAGAACAACTATTGACTTTTGAGACATAGACGATAGATCCGATGACCCACGGTCGTGATATCTCGTTTCAGGAGAATGCTGCACACCACGATTAACTGTAGAAGGTGTGCTAGTATGGAGGGTATTTAAGCTCATAAAGTAATTTCTAACTTTTAAATTTCATTTCTATCAATGTTCACTTTTAACCTTCAAATTCTAAATTTCAATTTGCATATTCTAACTTTCATCTGGCTATTTTCTTTATCTTACATTTAAAACTCATATTTCAAATGCTATACGCTAAATCAGTAATTCTAAAATGTAAATTACTTATTTCAAATTTGAAATTGCAAAGTCCAGCACACATATCATCACATCTAAATCACAGTTTATAAATTCTTACTTTTATTTTACCAATTTTTAACATGAAATTCCATTTGACAAATGCTGTATTCTAAATAATTAATTCTACAATATAAATTACACATTTCAAATTTAAAATTGCAGATTTTGAAACGCATATAACAAATTCTATATTTCATTTGCTTTCGTTTTAATTTTAAACTCCTCATTACAAATGCTATAAGCCATATGCTACATTTCAAATTGAACATTTCAAATTTCAAATTGCAGATTCCAAATCTAAGATTTTAAAATCTAAACTACTTTGGTCTGTGCAATGTCTATGGTATAGGAATTGATTAACATAATTTTCTTTTTTTCTATTTATTAACTTTTTTGGCACTAAAGTACCCCTTTCCACCGTATCAAAAATATGACATCAAACTTTTTTCGTTTCAAGTAAAATCTCCAAACCAGATTCTGCAATTTGAAAACTAAAATCTGGAATTTGGAATTTAGCTTTTACAATTTTGACCACACGCGTTAAACAGCTCATAAAGATGGCGGAAAACACCCCTATAAAAATATAATGGACGATCCCAAAAGGAAGTCAGAAATTTGCGACAATCGCTAACTTTTTTGTTGTTTATCACATGGTTTTCTGCAATCGATAGTTCTTTAGCAAATCATCAATAATATTCAGGGTGAGTAATTTTAAATCTTTGTCTGTGAATTCGGGAAAGAACTGTATGTGGCACCATCATTCAACACTAACAGGCACTTGATTCTGGAGTGGGGCTGGCCGGTGGGGGGCTTAGTTAAGTGCATGTGCGTCATTCGTAGGGGTGGCTCTTTTTGGCTATTGTGATAATATTGACATTGCCAAAATCACAATTGCAACACTATTTCTATTGGCACTTGAATATTGCAATACTATTGCAATAGTAACAAGTTGGATCATTTTTGTTTAAAATGTAGATTATACAACATAATCTCAAATATAGGCTAATGACTAATGATTGATCATCAAATGCAAATACTATTTTCTTCCTAAGTCTAGTAATGATTTAACCTTGAACTTCATTTCTATACGCCCACATGAAATGGGGGGCGTATATTGTCGTCACCCACGTCCGTCCGTCCGTCCACAATTGCTCGTAAACACTCTAGAGGGCGCAATTCTTAACAGATTTTGATGAAACTTGATATGAGTGTTTATGATCACGCAAGGATAAACACTATTGAAAATCAGCGAAATCGTAAAAAATTTAATAGTGTTCTTGCCCTTGTTCTTGAATGGCTCGTAAACACTCTACAATGTGCAATTCTTGACAGATTTTGATGAAACTTGGTGCGAGAGTTTGTTAATCAGGATAAGGATAAACCCTATTGAAAATCAGCAAAATTGAAAAATATTTAATATGAGTTATAGCCCTTGTTCTTGAAAACGCATTCAATTTTAGCTTGTTAACACTCTTGAAAGAATAATTCTAAATGGATTTTGATGAAACTTGGCTTGAGTATTTGTTATCACTCAAGGATGACCCCTATTGAAAATCAGTTAAATCGAAAAATATTTAGCGTCAGTTATTGCCCTTGTTTTTAAAAACGCGTTTGGTTTTTGGCTTGTTAACACTTTTCAACGCACAATTCCATACAGATTTTGGTGAATTTTGTGGAAACTGTTTGTTATCACCCAAGAGTGAACTTTTTTAATACCGTAATCTGAAAAATATTTAATGAGTTATTGCCTTGTTATTAGGAATAATTCTTGACAGATTTTAATGAAACTTAATGAATATTGTACATTTATCACCCTAGAAAAGAAGTATATGATTAAAGGTTGAATATTTCATTTTTATTCATAATCAATGCTGCCAGTGGGCGTATATTACCTTGCCTGGCAAGCTATCTTTGATGATTTTATAGCAGTTGATTTTGTAAACCATGAAGAGTTGCATGAGTTTCTATCCATATTATTCTATATTCTTATTTGAAATGAACTATTGAAACTATCGATAGTTGGGGATGCCTATTGCGATAACTATTGATGATTCCATTTTACTATGGTAGTTCGAACAAAAGATTATTGAGATACAGTATTGTTACACCCCTAGTCATTCGCCATTTCTAGATTCTCATTTTCTGTTAAATTCTAAATTTTACTTCAAAATCTAGAAAGCCCCCTTCTGATCTTCTGAGTAACAGATCTACAAATTAAAACATAAATCAATGCTGAGCGATGCTACCAAGAAATTGCGTAAGTTTTGACGGAATTACAGCACACAGGACTTCACATCCAAAACTCCTTCAATTTTAAGCTGTTGAAGGCTATTTGTAAACACTGTGGAAAATGTAGTTATGAACGGATTTGGATGAAACTATCACCAAAGGATGAACTTATTGAATTTCAAAAAATTTCCTTAGATTTTGAAGGAGTAACTGTACTGTATATCCAAAATGCACTCAATTTTAATCTTTTTAATTTATGTAATTATATGTAAATATATTAATTTCTGATTTCAGCTATCTGTACCCCATTATTTTTAAAACTATGACAGAAATAGAAGCTGAAATGATAAGTTTATTGAAGAGAAAACTTCAAACTTTAATTAGAACAATAGAAGAACATAGGCTAAATCCAGATGATTTATTACATGAACTGGAATTAGTTGTTGAAATGGTTTCTGAGCTTCGACATTTATCAGATAGAGAGGATCTCAATTCTCATGTGGAACATGCCATGAATTTGATTGAAACAGCTGTGCAACAGTTAGGACTCCTTACAGCTGAGTTTTCATCAGATGCTCCAATGTTTTGCAGTCGCTCTGGCCGGTCAAATATACTAGGTCGCCCTAAAGACCTTGTTGTGCCTAAAGAAACTTTAGAGTATATGATGATAAATGGATTTAAATTACAAGACATGGCAGATTCTTTATGCATGAGTATTTCAACTATAAAACGGAGACTAGCAGAGTTTGGTTTAAGCATTAAATCTACATATAGTACAATTGACAACGCCACCTTAAATGGTAAAGTGAAAGAAATTACTGACAACTTCCCATGTATTGGCTACAGATCTGTGAAATCAATGCTAGAAAGTCAAGGTCACCGCATACAACAATCTCGAATCAGAAAGTCATTAAAATTAGTGGACCCAGAAGGTGTCTTGTTTAGGAGACTTTTTATGTCGTCCAAAAGAATTCAAAGGAGAGTATACAACGTGAGTGGTCCCCAGGCGTTATGGCATATAGATGGAAATCATAAGTTGATACGGTGAGTTAACTAAATTTTAATATATACATTCATTCATTCATCAAATGACATGAATCTATTAAGGCGAATAAGATCAATTTATGATTTTGCTTTCATAAACAGTTGACTCCAAATGTCCAAAGGAGGCATTGTGTCCATCCTGTCTATTTGATGAATAACATGGCTTGAAAGTTGGTCATCTATAATGATATCTTTATAAAATCAATAGATTGCTGATGATATTAATACTGAAAAATAATTTGTTGATTTAAGTTATATTTAATGTTTGATGGTACTTTATTTCTTTCCAGCTGGCGATTTATTATACATGGTGGAATTGATGGGTATTCACGTCTTCCTGTGTACCTCAAAGTTTCCAGCAACAACAGAGCAACTACAGTACTTGAATATTTCTTGGAAGCCGTTAATGAATTTGGTCTCCCAAGGCGAGTGCGGTCAGATAAGGGTGGAGAAAACTTCAAAGTTGCAGAATACATGTTACGTAAAAGAGGACTTAACAGTAAACCAGTTATAGCTGGCCGAAGTGTTCACAATCAACGGTATGATAATGATTTTTATACGCCCACATCACTATGTGGACGTATATTGTCGTCAGTCCGTCCGTACGGCTTGCACAATTTGCTTGTATGTGCTCTAGAGGCCACAATTTTTTGAGTGAAACTGGGTAGGCTTGTTCATATTGACAAGATCTCAGACGTGATTGATTTTTCCCAAGTTATTGCCCTTCAAAATTGGCTTGTGGGTGCTATTTTTTTTATTTGGATGAAACTTTGTGGGCTAGTTCATATTGACATGATCTTGGTCTAGATTGCTTTTGCTTTTTCGATTTGAATGAAACTTAGTATGCTTGTACATATTGACAAGATCTCGGATGAGATTAATTTTGGCGGAATTTCGTTCACGCTTTTTGGAGTTATTCCCCTTGAATCAGCGAAAGTACGTCAACATTGGCTTGTATGTGCTATAGAGGGTACAATTTTTTTGTTGATTTGAATGAAACTTTGTGGGCTGGTTCAAATTGACAAGATCTGAGATGGTATAGATTTTGACCTAATTTTGTTCATGTGTTGCCAAGTTATTGCCCTTGAATTAGCACAAATACGTCAAAATTCAACGCTTTATTCTACGCTTTATTCCGAAACCCTGGATTTGTTGTTGCTTTCTTGTAATATCTTATGCCAATATGTTGTCTATACTGACCCATAGTCTATCAAATTTCACATATATATTAGGGGAGCTGCTATTGCTTAGTGGGTTGGTTGCATGCCGCCATGTTCAATGCTTCTAGTCTTTTGGATGAGAGGAAAAATGTAGGTCCAGTGTGCCTTTAGAATTCACTTTAATAAGATCTCCTAAAAGATTGCCAATGTGTCGCTGTCCTAAGTTGAGTCATAAAAGTGAGTGAATGGGACATAAAAGACCAATACATTACATCACCCATTTATTATGTAAACACTGAAATGTTAGGTCAATGTAAGGAATGTTCACTCAGCTTCAAACATGTTTTTCTTTCAGAATCGAACGTCTGTGGAGAGAGGTATGGACAGGATCCATAGTTTTATTTCACCGCTTATTCCATTTTATGGAAAATGATGGACTATTACATCCTGATAATGAAAAGCATATCCAGGCTCTTCATATAGTGTACCTGAAGGAGATACAGGAAAACTTAGACCGATTTTGCCAATGTTTACGACGAAGGCCACTACGTACTGAAGGACAAAGATCGCCATGGCAAATTTGGATTAGGGATCAACATAAAGTTTCTGAAGATACTGTTTCAGAGGTAAAGGCAAACCATCTTTTAGCAGGGAAGTCAGTGAATGTAAAAAATAAATTCATGCCTTTCACTTAGTATATTTATCATTATTTTGTTATTTATATACTTTCAGGATTCACTGAGTCTCTATGGAGTGGATTTTGATGGTCCTCTTCCAAATGATGTTAACCAAGTTGAGGTTCCAGAAACAGATTCTAACTTGCCAATTGATGAGGCTACTTTATCCGATGTATTAAGTGCAAAGTCAGATTGTTATGGGGTTGACAAATTCTTACAGATTTTACAATTATTTGAACAACAGAACTGAAGTATGACAATTTAGGTTTTTATACATGATAATATGGGAGTATATTGAGATCACCCTTTCTGTCTGTCTGGTCACAATTAGTTTGTGCTCACTCCACAGCCAACAATTACAAGTACAATTTATTTATTGATGGATTTTGTGAATTTATTTTGCTCAAGGCTCAATGTTCTGCCCTCTTATTGTTAAAATTGATATTTTCACTTACTAATATGGTCATGTACTAATTTGGACCTAATTCATTGAATGATAGTTTTCGAATATATTTTGTTTGACTCATGATTTTGTCTATCGCTGGATATTTTGCCAAAAGTATTTTGTGTAAGCCTAAATTTCAAATGGTGTTTATGTTCTACCATCTTTAGTGCATTTACATTAATATTGTTTTGGACTTCATTGATTGATATATTTCAAAATTTTATTTGTTGGAGCCTAATTCTAAATAGTGCCTATGCTCTGCCTTCTTTCAGATGAACTTAAATTAGTATTGTTTTCACTTATTGACAGGCATGTACGATTTGTGAAGTGGTTACTTGATGCATTTAATACAGATTGAGCTGCCCTGTGGGCCTATTTCAATGCCTTTGCATTGCTATGTTTATATGTCAACATATGAATATTTTATTTATGAATACCCAACTGTCAATAACAGATATTGTCCAGTGTAATTGTTAAAATGTTCTCTAATTAATGTAACTTTGTAGAAATATCTTAACTGCTTTATGGGACAATAAATTGAGTAGACTTAACAACTTGTTAAACTTCATTTAGGCCCCGGACTATCCCTTTAAATATAAAACAATTTCCTTGCAACATAATTTATTTTTAAATAGTTAATTTCTGTAAGGGTCCCAAACTTTTGATCCAAACTTACAAAAGTAACTATAACTGAATTGAAATGGTTGTACATAATTATAAAAATACTAAGAAATAAAAATCACATTATATACATTTAAAAAATAATGAACAATGAAATGAAGGTCACAAGATCAAACTTTTGATCCAAACTTACAAAAGCAACTGAATTGAAATGGTTGTACATAATTATAAAAATACTAAGAAATAAAAATCACATTATATACATTTAAAAAATAATGAACAATGAAATGAAGGTCACAAGATCAAACTTTTGATGCAAACTTACAAAAGCAACTGAATTGAAATTGTGGTACATAATTATTGAATAAACATTCACTTCACCTACACATAATGGTTTAAATTTATTATTGTGGATGTTCAAATGTCTTTTGGAAAATTTTAGGCCTGGGTAATATCTACTACATTATTTAGGCCAAAATTATGAAATCTTAATAAATTAAAATTAGTTACCTTTACATGTGGCAAGTGTCAAACAAAAACCAATTACAATATTAAAGGTATTATTCAGCGAGTATGACTTCAAGTTTTCCCGCAATTACAAGACTATAAATGGAAGGAATTCAACCACTAAGAAAAAACCTTTCAGGCATTCAGGCAACAGATGATGAAACACTGAACTGGGTCATTTTTTTATCCCCACATATTTGTCATTTAAAGTGAACAAAGAAAGATCTATTCCATGGTGTCAAATAAAATGGTAATTATAAAAATACTAAGAAATACAAATAACATTTAAAAAAATAATGAAATGAAGTTCACAAGATCAAAAAAGAAACGAGCATAAGCCTCGAAGGCTTACACGCCCACCAGCTGCAAATTTTTTCTTTAAAAATTTAAATTTAAACAACAACCTCTTTCCCAACACCAGCCAAATTCGTCAAATATTGCTATTTCCAGGGGCAATAAGATCGCCCACCAGCAGCAATACTTGAATAATTAATCTGGAAGTTCTAGTCCTTGTAACACGAAAATTAATTTTGTTTCTTGGGTAATCATAAACAAGGATACCAAGTACCAAAAAGATTTGTCAAAAACAGTGGTATATTGTATTTACATTCCAAGACCCACAATTTGTCTTAATATTTGTTATTTCAGGTGGCATAACTCTGAAATGGTAAAAGGTGTGAAGCTGATTATTTAAATAGCTGACATCTTAAAAACAAAACAAAAAACATACCAAGTTTCATAAAGATTGGATAAAAATTGTCAAGGGCAATAATTCCAAAATATAATTACGGACTGGCATACCTGATTTGATCAAAATCCTACGATAACTCTTTCTTGTTTCATCTACACAAGGAAGTGTGCAAGGACGTACGAACATGGGTGAAAACAATATCCATCCACATATATATATGTGAACAAAAAAATGAAAAATACTTTTACTTATACTTTGCCAAAATAATTATTGACAAAGGCATAATCAAAAAAATTAAACACATCTTCTTTCAACCCCGTCAGACGTGATAAATAGAGTGTGCAAGTACATGTACTGCTTGTGGGTACATATGATAAAGAGTTGGTGAAGATAATGCTTGGCTTATGGGGAAATCCAAGTAAGGGTATCTCCTCTAACCCAGTTATAAACCTCAATATATCCTCAAGGCTGATATTACCTCTTCTATGAGCTGAAAGACAAATACTGTTAAATGCATAATTTTATAAATGAATTCTGTATCATTTTTCTCCCTACAATTTATTACAATTATGTAAATATGCATATAACTAATAACTGACAAGCAGCTTCGCGAATATGCACAAGAAAACAAAATGAAGAACAGCGAATGTTTGAAAGGCAATATGCAAACTGGCAGCCAACTATAGCAGATTACGATATATTCAGAACCTAGCTAAAATAGTATCAATATTGACTAGCATACCGAGTTTCATTTAAATCTGATGTAATCTTGCTAGCATACCGAGTTTCATTTAAATCTGATGTAATCTTGCGTTCACAAGCAAAATTTGGCAAAATCAAGATAATATCATTATGGCAAAGCATACCAAATTTAATCCAAATCCAATTAAAACTCAAGCTTCTATCATATTCACAGACAAAACTGGGCAAAGTCAAGGGCAATAATTCGCACCCAACGATCAAAAATATTCCGAAATTGAACTTGACAAGATAATATCATTATGGACTAGTATAACAACTATCATTTAAAATCCAGTCAAAAATTCTATCACGTTCACACGCAAGATTGAGCAAAGTCAAGGGCATTAATTATGTAACCAAGGACTGAAAAATCTTTTGAATAATATTACGGACTAGCACACCTAATTTCATCCAAATCAAATGAAAACTCTATATAATATCACAAGCATGTGTTGAAATTCAGCAAAGTCAAGGCCAACAAGCAAACTTGTCCGAGATTGTAATAATATTATTACAGACTAATACACAAAATTTCATCCAAATCAAATGAAAACTCTGGCTTTCTATTGCATTCACAAAACAAATGTTGACATCCGAATATGGTTGACAATATAAAGGTGGGCCTATAAAAACAAAACTGACTGAATCGATACACTCTCAGAGACAATTTATAATATTTTTGGACATTAACCAATGTTTTATGTTTTAATGCTAAATCACCACAACCATTTTTTAAAATCCATTTACCTGCAATTTCTTTAATGTAATCCAGAAAAAAACGAAACATCTTTTTCTCCTGTATTTGGTCATTTGACCCCTCTTCCGAAAACTGTGTGGTAAACAGTTTTATTAAGGCTCCATAATTTAGATGCTCTTTGGTGCCCGTTTCAAATAGTTTGACCAGCTGTGGTTTTCTATTACACAACTGAAATAAATACGTAAAGAAAGATAGGCATGCTTACTTGTGCACATACCCCCACCTCAGTAAAAAGATAGCCACGTCAAGCGCCACGTCAAGCGTGGTATCAATTAGCCAAGCAAGTAGAAATACTTATTCCAGGATTTTTTTGGAATCATACCAAAATCAATAGGGTTCTTCCTTGGTTGGTAATAACAAGTATACTAAGTTACAAAGAGATTCATCAAAAACTATAGTCTCTGCAGTGTCCACAAGCGATTGTTGAAATTCAAAGTTCCAGAATTAAAGGAATTTATTTCCGAATCAAACAAAAATCGATAGGGGTCTTCCATAGATGGCTATAAACATGTATACCAAGTTTCGAGAAAATTTGATAAAAGCTGTAGTCTCTACTGTGTTCACAAACAATGTTTGACAGATAGACGGACAAAGGAACGTGAGGACGGACGAACAGACAGGGGCTACAACAACATACGTCCATATTTCCATGTGTAGTTTATGAAAAGTAGTAGAAGGATCTAAACCATATCAGAAAATACTCAGAAAATGGGATCTTGTAATTAACAAGATGCTATGACACTCAAGTGCTGGTAAAAGGTAGAATAAAAATAGTGTCGTAAAACCATTTGATTCTCAACTAAAATGTTCTCATCATCAGGAGCTACTAACAATTAACATACGAATTAAATTAGATTAGGTACATCAAAAGAGTTGTGTAGCAACGTCATGTAAACATGATGACCTCGTAATGGAATTAATTCATTGAGTTCATATGGTGTTGCAAATTTTTCTTGTGATTTAAAAGTTTATAATTTAATCAAAAACTGAACTGCTCAACATGATAAGGTAAGCATGGGCTGAAATTCGTAAGGAAAAAATTGTGAAATTGATCAATTCCATGCCACAAAGGACAATAGATCTCAAAGTAGTAAGAGTCAATACAACTAGATATACAACTAGTGATATGTGGCCATAATGATTACCTGTAACAAACCGATTTTTTCCAATCCTCTCAAAAATTCACTATTTTCTTTCTTTTTTTCATTATTATCAAGGACCATTTTGAAATTCTGAAACATTTTTGGTGCTGGACCTCCTTCGAGTATTGATAATCCTGAAAGATATTTATATATAGGTTATTAAATTTCCAGTTGAAGAACAAGCACAAGCCTGAAAGGCAATACGCCCGCCTATGGCAAACTCGAAAATATAAGGTACAAATGTACATGCAACTTGTTACAGACTAGCAAACCAAGTTTCATTTCAATCCGATGTAAGCTCTATGGCGTTCACAAGCAAACTCGAGGCAATAATCTTGAAACGGACAATTGAAAATTTTCGGAATTGGAACTTGTCCGAGATAATATCATGGACAAGCATACCAAATCGATCGAAATTTTTTCAACTGTGAACTTGTCTGAGATATCATTACGGACTAGCATACCAAATTTTATCCAAATCCACTGAAAGCTCTGGTGTTGTAACAAGCAATACATGTGGGCGTACAAAAAAGAGCCCCATCAACCTTTGAAACAGTTGCTAAGAATCCATCTGAGAAAATATTATAAGAAACATGTCAAATATATGTTTCAGATAATATAAACAGACAAATTTTACTCCATACTAAAACTTGCACTCACCTGCAATTGTTCCAGCTACTTCGAATTTTCTTTCTTTCAAATTCATAAGATACATCTCCTTTCCAAGGAGTTCTTCATTTAAAAGATTCCCGTCTTTGAACATCTTCTCTTGGATGCCCTGAAGAGCTAATGTTAAAAATTCTCTTCTTGGGCCACCATAATCGGCAGCCTCTTCCCCTATGAATGTAACCTCAAGTGGGTTATTTAATTCTTCATCTCTACCAATTTCAGCAAACATGTCATTATAAATGTTTTCACGATCAACAATTACCCCAAATTTGATGATTTCTTCATGGTTATTTTCGTCCTCCATTTGATCGATATTCACACCATTGAAAAAATGCTTTGCATAATTATCAATAATCAGTCCTGGATTTTCAACTTCTGACCTATAAATTTCAACATCAAGAATTTAACAGGGAGCTCATCCAGAATTCAGTCAGTTCTGTGTTATAAACAATATACATTCAAGTAGAGGTGTGGTCCTATTAAAATCTTTGGTATAAAATATGTATTAACATATATGTGGCAAAGGCAAAGCATTGAAATACGCCCACACAGCTGCTAAATCAAGATCAAATGCTTGCAGAATAACTTCAAATAAGCTTGCTTGGTGAAAATCACTAAAATACTTTGCATATCAATCAAGGGGTGTCAAGGCATAAATGGAAAACTATTTTCCTATTATAATCAGATAATACAGTTTGAAAATTTAACCATATAATAGCTGTAATTTGTCAGATTTAGTAACATAAAAAAAAACAAAAAACAGCCATAACTTTTGAAAAAATTATTCGATCATCTTAAACTAACTAACATACAAAAGAATAAAAACAATCCATTAAAATTGTTGGCTGTGGGCTGAGCACAAACTAATCTTGAACAGACAGACAGACGAGACAGACAGACGGAAAGGGTGATCCCAATGTATCATGTGGGAGTATATTAAAAACTTACATTTCATCAAGGGTTTTTGAAATGCATTGCAAGACATGGTCCGAAACAAATTTTTCATTGGTTTGCCTAGAAAAATTACAACATTTTATTATAGATACAATTTATTTTCAATTGATTAGGCATACACACTCTATAAAGCAGTATCAAAAAGCAAGCAAACAGACAAACAGACAAGCTGATTCCAGCATACCCCCAACTTCGTAGAAGGCTATATAATTAGGTGTAATACTCCTCAACAAAGGCAATTAACATACAATCACATTAATTGTTAATATCAAAACATTGGCATATACACAATAGTGTGGATTCTTAAGATATATAGAAAATCAACTGCTTCAACTACAGAAGACTTCTGTACTTACTTTTCATTGGTTTCCGGTAAGTAATCTTTCAAAAGTTCTCTAAAAAATGAAAGTAACATAAATCTATATTTTACCTAGAAATAAATGTATTAAATTGTAAAGAGATTACAAAGAAAAAAGTATGAGAAATCTATCTTTGCTTAACTAGCAAACATGAAACTGATAATATTTGATTAACTATCTGTGTACTGAAACTGAAAAGACAAGCCTTAGCAAACAAATGAGAAATTTCTTAGGCTAAAGTTTGTTTTTTAACTAGAGAAAGTGACAAAAAAACCCAAGAAAATGATTGGTCAATCTACCATGAAGCATAACAGGGCTAACAACCATAGTTAATGCCCAAAAAGGAATTTTATAATAAAGAAAATGCTCACTCATCTGATTCAGACATACCACATACAGCGGCATGTGATTCGATGACATCATGATGGAAATAATTAGTACAAACAGGACATTTTTTCTTCTCTTCACTATATAATGGAAAAAAAATAAGATAACAAATCAACATGTTTCACTCCATAGGCACAAAAAGCTGGAATGTTTGAAAGTTTTTATCTATCTTAATGCATGAATGTATAAATTTTATCAACAAGCAGACGCCTGAAATGAAATACACCCACCGGCAGCAAAATCAAAAGATAGTTATAATGTATTTGCAAATTTTCTGATATGTAATAATACAGACTAGTATCAAAGATTTCATCCAAATATGATAAGAACTTTTACTGCATTTACAAACTAAATTGGGCTAAGTCCAGCACCCAATTTCACTAAATTTTTGTTAAGATTAAATAGATCATTTGTAAATATGAACATTTCATTGGATATTTTTCTATATTTAAGATATGATTTTAGGGATTAGGTAATCAAATCAACTGCGCCCCAGAGCAATAATTTCATCAAAATTTACCATATTTCATCTAAATGCAATGAAAACCCTAGCTTCCATCGTGTGCACAAGCAAGTATGTACATACGGATGGACGTGGGTTAATAAAAGCATGCAATTAGTAAGAAAAAGATAACAATTGGTAGTATTCAACTAATTTGAACCAATTAGGAATGCAATCATATAAAAATATAAACAAGTGGATGTCTGAAAGTAGTACGCCCACCAGCACCAAACTAAAAAAAATTGCTAAGAATGTGAATGCAATTTATCTAATACAGACCAATATGCCAGATTTCATCCAAATATGATCAGAACTTTTATTAAGTTTAATGGCAATTTCTAAACTAGTTACTATAAACTAATACTTGCCAATAAAAATAAATAATAAAATAAAATAATAAAAATTGTGAAATTGATCAATTCCATGCCACAAAGGACAATAGATCTCAAAGTAGTAAGAGTCAATACAACTAGATATAAGGACACAACAGTTAAATAACAGATTGAATACACATTTTCTAAAACAGTCTATATATTTATGTAATTTTTCATATTACTCCATGGTTTAAAGCTAATAGGTATACTAAGTTTCATTAATTCCAAGCAGAACTTATGTGCAGAATGGTTACAAGCTTAAAATTGATTGTGTTTCGGACGCATAGACTTGTCCCTCAATTTATGTAATTTTTCAATAAAATTGGAAAAGGTTCATCAACTTCATCCATTGGTGATTGTAAATAAGTTTCGTTAGAATCCCTTAAACATTGTTAATCTGTAGAGAATTTACATGCAATTTATTATGACAGACAGCCAAAATAGGATTTGTAATTCAAACAGTAATAGTAAACAATAACAAAATACTTTGTAAAAAAAGTAAATTTAAATGTATATCATTTTCATTACTTTTCAGTAACTTCTCTTGATGTAGAAATCTAGAAATAAAGATTATGTGAAATTGATTCAATATTAAAGGAGCATTTCCTTTTAAAATTAGGTCACAATTTTAGCATTAATAACATCCAATATAGATGTGGTCCTTAAGAATAGGATCCCTCTTAAATTGAATAAACATATATTCCGTTCAAAGATGGTGTTTTTCAACACTGTATACGTATACATAATTTAAAAAGTTCGAGTTTGAGTGAAATTGGACAAATATAAAATGTCTTTTCAGACAATTAACATCTATGAGCACATGTTTTCATTTTGTTACCCAAAGGGATTGCTTGGCTCCTAATGAAGCACTCAAATTGAACATTAATGTTGGGTCAATTTCCAAATTCAGATCCCACATCCAGCGCACTATGGGCAGGCAGTATGCCCGTTATTATTATTACAAAAAAATACTCAGTTTTACATACTTTCACTTTATCTGTAGGAAGATAATGACAAACTTTCATCTGCAGTTTTGGTTTCTGTAAGACTGGTAAATTGTCCTAAAAGAAAGCATGCCACATATGCAGTGGTATTATTAAACATATTTTGGATCAGACCGAAATTGATGCAGTCTAGTTTGGAAATTACTAACATCTTACTATGTCAGCTATTACAGTAGCTCAAAACTTGTTTAAGATTGATAATCTCAAATTAGCATGCTAAATTTCATCTAAATCCAAAACTCACAGGCAAATATTAATATATAAATACATATAATAAATAAGATGAGAATATAGGTGTGAAAATAGAAAATGAAAAAGAAAAGGAAACATATTAAATGTTGCATGTAAGAGCATATTAAACACTTACAATATTGCATGTAGCATTATGTTTTCTCAGGATTTCTACTGGTATTTCTTTTCCACATTTTAAACATATTTCTTTCAATCCATCTTCCAGGATAACCTAGATGTAAGTATTGTAAGTAATGTAATGAAACACAGTATCTCAGTTAAAGATAGAAACGTCAATGTGTGCAACTACCCCCATATCAGGTCCACAGAAAATAGGCATACATCAGTTGGCTTCCTCTTTATGATATCAAGTTTAAAATTGAACAAGTCTCATAACTTAATAATAACAATAATAATAACTTAACAATAAGGTCCTCCTTCTTAGGTGGTAGTCAACAGCCGTAAAAAAGTTTCATTGAAATCTGTGATAAATTGTGCCCTTTTAAGTGTTGACAAGAAATTGTTGATGGACGAACGGACCGACTGACTGACTGACAGGCACGGACAGGGCAATCCCAACATACCCCATATTTCCCAATATCAAGGAAAGGAAGCAAACTAATATAAACCTTAATTGGCTTGTCTTTGTATCCTGTGTAAATTTGCCATTATATATTATGTTGAACAATAAAATATTGTTTAAATCGCAAATTTTCCAATATTCAATAATCACCAATACATGCACATGATGGGTGCACAAAAATCACTTACTGGATCATTTTCATCAGAAGTGGGATCTAAGTCCTGCTGGATAGGTCTAATATAGCAAACAGCTTGGTTAAGATTACTTTCATCAGCAAGATATTCAGAAGTATATCCTCCTGGTGGATATCTCACCAATATCAGGTTTGATTTTGTTGATGCATCTGATCGTAATAGATCAAACCCTCCACCGTTTTTTAACTTTGGGTATATTTCAATCAACTTATTTTGGAAAATAACTGGATCTCTGTTCTTTAAAAATGTGACTTTTTTATCTCCTAGTCCTGCCATGAAAAGTTCTTGTCTGTCTTGTTTACTGGGAACAACATCCTGAATGATGCAATGTTTTTAAAATGCAATACAGTATATCAAACATGTATATGTTAAGATAGCTTGCCAGGCAAGGTAATATACAATCAAACCTTCCGCCATATATTTTTTTCTTTTATAGTTTCATTAAAAACTTTCAAGAATTATACCTAATAACAACTCATTTAATATTTTTCTGTATTTTTATGATTTGCAACAGGGTTTACCATTAATAATATTTTGATATTTTTAATAGGGATCTTCCTTGGGTGATATTAAACAATTTCAGCGAGTTTTGTCAAAAATGAATGTTTAGAGTGTTCACAAGCCAAAAGTTGAAAGCGTTTTCCAAAATAAGGGCAATAACTGACACTAAATATTTTTCAATTTATTTGAATTTTAAAAGGGTTCATCCTTGGGAGAAAACAAATACTAAAGCCAAGTTTCATTAAAATCCATTCAAAATTGTTCATTCTAGAGTGTTTACAAGCTAAAAGGGTCTTCAAGAACAAGGGAAATAACTTGTACTAAATATTTTTCAATTTCGCTGATTTTCTATAGGATTCATCCTATTTATACTTTGATATTTTTTATTTTCAATAGGGCTCATCCCTGGGTGATATCAAACAATTTCAGCTGGTTTTGTCAACATCGATCATGAATCGTGCTTTCTAGAGTGTTTATAAGCCAAAAGTTCAACGTGTTTTCAAAAACAAGGGCAATAACTGACACTAAATATTTTTTGATTTAACTGATTTTCAATAGGGGTCATCCTTGGGTGAAAACAAATACTCAAACCAAGTTTCATCAAAATCCATTCAGAATTATTCTTTCAAGAGTGTCTACAAGCTAAAATTGAACGCGTTTTCAAGAACAAGGGCTATAACTCATATTAAATATTTTTCGATTTCGCTGGTTTTCAATAGGGTTTATCCTTGAGTTATAACAAACACTCACACCAAGTTTCATCAAAATCCTTCAAGAATTGCACATTGTAGAGTGTTTACGAGCCATTCAAGAACAAGGGCAAGAACTCATACTAATTTTTTTCCGATTTCGCTGATTTTCAATAGTGTTTATCCTTGCGTGATCATAAACACTCACATAAAGTTTCATCAAAATCCGTTAAGAATTGTGCCCTCTAGAGTGTTCACAAGCAATTGTGGACGGACGGACCGATATACGCCCCCCATTTCATGTGGGCGTATAAAAATGCTGGTGTGTAACCTGATGTTTTTTTGTAATTATAACATAACAATAACTATCACCTACCTGGTTACAACTATAAAGAAGACAAAATTTATGGG